>CM042440.1:5049917-5309917 GCA_023631565.1 Gymnocephalus cernua
TGTGTTGTAGCAGTGTTTTTCAATTGAGAACGAGCTAGCATGCTAGCGCTAGCATGCTACAGTTAGCCCGTCGTTTCGGCTAGTGACGTAAAAGCCCTGCAGATTTTGACCAGCTCACCTCATATCTCACTCAGAACAACATGGATGGTTTTTTTTCTAAGTTTGTATGTGTGTGGAAGCACCAGAGACACAAAATAACACCCCAATTCACACAGATAATATGGGCACTTTAATATTAATCAACATTGCATCATCTTTTGCAGGTTAAACATCTTAGATTGGGGCAAAACAAACTGGAAATCACCCCAATTGCTTGTATGTCTTTTGTTTAAAATGGAAGTTATATAACAAAATCAATCAAATCCCTTTTTTGTGACAAAAAAAAAATTGTCACAAACTCCGGAGCATCGAAATAATCGGTTTACAGCTAAAAAATCCATTATGTTCAGTAATATAGATCAAAGGAAGCGCATCCAAACGCAACACGTATTTACTACAATACAAATACACCTATATCATATACATCATATACATAGACGAGGACAGACAGACTAGAAACGGTTTGTTACAACTCTCCTGTCAGGAGTCAAAGGGCCTCGTAACATTTTCACCTCACCAACCCCGAGGCGGTTTATGACAGTGTGTGTGTGTGTGTGTGTGTGTGTGTGTGTGTGTGTGTGTGTGTGTGTGTGTGTGTGTGTGTGTGTGTGTGTGTGTGTGTGTGTGTGTGTGTGTGTGTGTGTGTGTGTGTGTGTGTGTGTGTGTGTGTGTATATATATATATATATATATATATAGCTCTCGCCTCAGGCACATCAAACTCTCAGCATGTAAGGATGAACAACAGGCCACACACACACACAACACACAACACACAAAGCCCTATTTTGGTTTGATCCCAACCTTGAAATGACCCACTCTCAACGCCGCCGTCACGCTACAAGACTGACACCAGACCTCCCACTGTGACGGAGAGAGAGAGAGAGAGAGACAGAGATGTGAGGAATAACTGAGGAAAAATAATAACAAAATGAGCAAGTAACTCAAGATGAAGATGGGGAGAATGTTAAAGAAAAGAGGGAAACAGGAAGACAGAGTAGGAGAGTAGGAAAGGACAGGAGGGAGGAAAGTTTTAGAAGAGTGATGGACAGAAGAAATAAGATGTGGGTGGAGGAAATAAAAGTAGAGGGGGGGGAAGGAAGCTGGGGGGGAGAGGATGTGAATAGGAGGTAACAAGCAGAGGAAAAGGGGAAAAAACATGATGGAAAATAAAGAAAAGGGTACGGAAAGAGTAGAAAAGGAAAGGAAATTAATGGGATGGAAACAAGGTGAGGAAGAGAGGAAGGGGAAATAAGGAGAGGGAAAGAGGAAAAAAGGTGGTATAAAAGGAAAGAAAGAAAGAAAGAGGGTAAGAAAATTAGGAGAAACAAGGAAAGAGTTTAGGAATCAACGTGAGAATAAGAGGAATAAGTGGAAGTGACAAAAGAAACTAAAATAAAAAAGGAAACAAGGCAGGAAGAAGGGGCATGATAGAAGGGGAGTGAAAAGAAGACAAACATGCAATAAAAAAAGAGGACGAGGAGACAAAACAAAGAGAGGAACAGAGGATTGATGAAAGGAAATTAAAAGAAAGTTATTAGGGAAATGAGGAGAAACAAACAATGGAGAAAGAGGAGAGACATGAAAAGTAAAAGAAACAAGGTGAGGAGAATAAAGGAGGAATGAGGGAAATGGGTAGAAAATAGGAAATGAGAGAAAAAAGATGAGAATGAGGAGACGAGAGGAACTTGGTGATAGAGGGAAGAAGAGAAGAGGAAAAAAAGGAAAACAAGATAAGTGGGAAAAGAATGACCAGGAAAAAAGGAGAGAGAAAAAGAAAGGAACAATAGAAGCAACGGACTGCTGGTTGTTAAGTGTAAGAACGTGATAAGCAGCAGCTATCCAGCTCCATCTGCCCGCAGAGAGAAACAGATCAGAGCTCATCTATTCTGATGACACACACACACACACACACACACACACACACCTATATCCACGACGTTCCACTTTCCCATTTTCCATCCTTACAGACACTGTCCTCATACAGCTACGTGGCGGTATCATCTAGGGCTGCAACTAACGATTATTTTAATAATCGATTAATCTGTCGATTATTTTTTCGATTAATCGATGAATCGGATAAAAAAAAAAAAAGTATCAATTTACATCAACTCAATACATACATACTTGTTGTTTTAGTTGCTAGTTGTCATTGGATTTCATTGTAGCCTAGCCAGGCAGCTGGCTAGGCTATTGTGCATTTGTTTGATTACATGGTTTGTTGGCGAACATTGACGCTTATAGCAACACAGATTGTTGTTTATATGTCACATGAACTTAAACAGGGCAAATACACCACCAAATAAACCACTGTAGAGGTTACTTTAAACACTCAAAATGATTCAGCTAGCCGACAGGTCAACCGCTAGCCGGTGTTCTGTTGCAGTCTTGCGTGTTGTTTTCGCGACCACGCCCCCCGAGGCAAAATATCGCTGGCCGAAAATCGCGAGGTGTTTCGCTGTGTGGAAACGTACCGTTACGAGTAAACAGCAGCACCAGAAGTGCTACTGGAGGGATGTTACGCTCCTCACTTCAAAATGGAACAAAAGTAGGATTGTGTAGTGACCTGCTGTTGAACTCCCTCCTCATCAAGGACTCCAACATGTTTACGGTGCTGAATCATCACCGTGGTGCTCCCATGCCATGCCTTGTCGCTTTTGCTTATCTTGCATTCAACACACCTGGCCGCCCGGCCGCTGCCCGGCCGCTGGTCAAACTGTGCAGCCTCTGCTCAAGCCGTACGGCGGGCCGGGTCTATTAAATTTCCCGGTAGATTTTTTGGTCCCACTCCGCCGCTGCCTTGGATGACTTAGGTCGTAGCCTACTGATTTCTCTGCCTCCGCCATGAGTTCAGAACAACGTTACGGGTCTCTCCGATGGTATTTCCTCTACCTCCGCTCTGCTCTGGTCTGCTCCACGCTCAACTCAATTTTTTTATACTCAAACATCTCCGCGACTTATTGATTGGCGTAATAATCGCGCGACACAACGCATCGATAATGAAATTCATTGACAACTCTTTTAATAATCGATTTTTATCAGTTTTATTGATTCGTTGTTGCAGCCCTAGTATCATCATAAACAGCCTAAAAGAGTGGGAAACAAGAACTTTTCCTAAATAAAAACAAGAATAAACAGAGTATCTCCACCTCTCTGGACGTGCTGGATGATGAGGCTGCTGGTTCGGCTGTATTCCCCTCCGTCTCTAAACCATGACACTGCAGAAGTCTATAGGCCAAGAACAGCCGGAGGGGGCTTCAAGTGCAATATCACATTTTCATAATGAGAGCCAATGAGCTGTAAATCCCTGCTGACAGAGTTATGGAGCGAGAACAGCTTATGGCGGCGATACTGAAAGTATTAAACAGCCGCCTCCCTCCAGCACACAGTGCTGCATGTGTGTGTGCTTTTGTAAAAAATACTATATATATATATATATATATATATATATATATATATATATATATATGTGTGTGTGTGTGTGTGTATGTGTGTGTGTATGTGTATATGTGTGTGTGTGTGTCAGCATTAATGAGAAACTGCTGCATGTGGAGGTTCACTGCCAAACTCCCATCATGGTGCTTAGATTCTCCTGGTTTACAGACTACGTTTTTTTAATTAAGCTGATTCCACCCTATGATTAGGTGTGTGTGTGTGTGTGTGTGTGTGTGTGTGTGTGTGTGTGTGTGTGTGTGTGTGTGTGTGTGTGTGTGTGTGTGTGTGTGTGTGTGTGTGTGTGTGTGTGTGTGTGTGTGTGTGTGTGTGTGTAAAAAACAGCAGGTTTGTTTATCTTTTTTTAATTGTTCTATTGTTAAATCCTGTGTTTCTATGGATACATACTTTATTGTCAGTATCTATAGATCTGGGCCTACAGGATACCATATTGCAAAAAATATATATTTTATACCAAATATTAAAAAAAACAGGCAACATATTAAATAAATAAAAAAGGCCAAACATAGTTATTATATTCATTATGCAAGTTTAGGCAAATGTTTAGCAGTATGAAACTATTCCTTCAATCTTCTTTTGTGTTACTTTAAGTTCCCTTTTAACTTGAATATAATTCGCTTAATGTTTTATATTTCCCCCATCATTTATTTCCAGTCTTGAATTCATCGGTGGAATTTCTATAAACCAAATTTAGTTATGGTTGATAGCAGAGATCTGAAACAGTGAACAAGTGGAATAACTGAAGTCCAGGAAAAAAAATAACACTTAAAGACCAAATGTGGTGATGAATTTGTGAAAACTTACAATAATAATAATAATGTGACCTTTAAATCATCCTTATGAGAAACCCTAACGCCATCCAGAAAGGTGATGATGTCAATCTGGAGCTGGAGGCCATTCATTGTTTTGCTCAAGGGCACTTCGGCGCAGTCAGGGGATTTTAACTGCAGGTGATGTTTTCAAAGACAAGCAGAGTAAAGTTAGCTGCTGAAAACAAATTAATTGCAAAGAGACTCAAATCTCACTGGTTACGCCTGCAGGAGGGGGTGTGTATGCATGCGTGTGCGTGCGTCTTAGGCTAATGATAACTCACAGTTTCTCTCATGATATACACAGACACACTTTTGAGGACATTGCATTGACATACATTGATTCTCTACAGACTTGCTGCCATAACCTTAACGACCCCCAACTTGTGCTTAACACCAGACCTTAACCAGACCTTGACCTCACCGCCATGACAACATGCTGCAGTTTAATGAATGCAACTGCAGTGAGAAAAAAAAACACAGCAACATCAGAAACGACACCTTAACAAGAGCTGTCCATGTTGTTTCACTCCACTTTATCACATCCCATAAAACACCACACCATTTTAATCACAACAGTTCATCTGCCAATTCCTCCGCTTTGATCAACTCCCCAGTGATGGAAGAAAATGAGGCTGGTTTTCTATTTTCCTGGAGATTGCACTAGAGTTTGGTATGAAGATCCAGAGAAAAAAACTGGATCCTCGTCACTGAAACTGATATTTAATCCATGCATAGTTTTTTCACTATAGAAACTGAGTCACTATCAGAGTCCATACATACAAAATAGACACATACTACTTATAAAACTACAGTGTGACAGTTACTACTATACTTCTATTACTAATACAACAAACTACTCATATCGAAACTACTGCTACGCTAAGAGTATTTACACTAATAAGGCTGTGATCTGCCTCATGTGATTAGGCTTTCAAATCAGGGACTTGTGCCTAGGATTGGGCATCGAGAACCGGTTCCAACTTGAAATCTTAAAAAAAAAAAAAATATATATATATATATATATATATATATATATATATATAAATTCAGCATGCAGAACGGCGCTCTTACTTGTGGCTTTACTTTATGTTGAAAAAGCCCGGTAAAACTGTTAATCACCATTGAATCAAAATAAAATCTTCCTCTTATCTTTAAAATAAGCATGTGACCCGTTTCAACTCCACCCCTCAAAGAATCGGAATCAATAAGAATCGAAATTGAAAGGAAGAATCGGAATTGGAATCAGAATTGTTGAATTCAAAACGATGTCCAACCCCACCCATGCCCGAGTACACTTGACCCCAAAGTCCAGTTTGTTTGGTTAGTGTGAACACTGTGTACCGTACACATTTCTTAATGTCGCCGGTCTGCTCCGAAATCTGCATATGTGCGCAGCACATGGCAATCTCATATTCTGAACTGCACGGCCATGGCTGATGAAGCAGGAAGGCGGGCGAGAGGGTCGTTCTATAGAAGCTATAATGCGAAGGTTGACTCCATTGTATGGGCTTGGGATCTTGCAAGAGGTGCTCTTTTTAATACACTGTAGGCAGGGGCGGACTGGGACAAAAATTCGGCCCTGGCAATTCCGTCCCTTACCGGTCCAATTTCAGACGGGGAACGTTCGCCCCGTGGTCATCTTAAGGTATGTTGGTTTAAAAAAAAAATGAAAGAAAAAAAAAAAGGACAAGAAGCATCTTAACGTCCATTCATTATTCATCCTCAAGTCAAGTCTTTATTTTTGCCAAAACGACGCAAATCGCCTGGAATCCTGTCCAATGTTTCCCCTACAGTCAGAAATGGCAGCAGGTTTCATTGCTCGATGGGCTGGAGAACAAAACTCGCAATACAAATACTACTGAATGCAAAATTGACAACTTAAATTGTGCTATATGGGTCCCTGGAAGTACAGAAGATAAAAGATGGATACAGCTGATGTAATGCATGTGTGTTCTGTGCTTTGGGCCATTTGTTTGAAGTCAAAAGAGACAAACATGCAGCAAATAAAAAAGTCATCAAAGACCAAAACTTCCTTATTTCCCTCTCTCGTTTTCTTTCTAGAAAGTGGTGTGTGTGTGTGTGTGTGTGTGTGTGTGTGTGTGTGTGTGTGTGTGTGTGTGTGTGTGTGTGTGTGTGTGTGTGTGTGTGTGTGTGTGTGTGTGTGTGTGTGTGTGTGTAAGATGGATTCACACTGCAATCCATCCTGCCGCGCAGTGTTTCCACCACTCCTTTACCGCCTCTCAGCGATGGATGGATGGCTAAACATCCTGGTACGACCTGCACACCTTTACTTCAAGATCGTTGGCTCTCGGCTAACAAATGGATAGACAGAAAGAGGAGTAGAGACAAAGAAACAAAGAAAGAAAGGCAGCAGATAAATTAGAGTGCGGTAGACAGAGAGGTGGAAATGGGACAGCGGTGAAGGAGGAGAAGAAAAAAATCGATTGAGTTGAATTGTGTTCCTGGCTCGTTCTCTGAGTACACAAGGAAAGAAAGTGATGTAGGGCTTGAGTGAGAAGGCGGCGAGCGGCACTTCATATGTCTGCAGAAAATGACATCCTTTCTGCAGACAGGCAGCAAAGCATTGCATTTTGTCGTTTTCCCAGACGAGGAGATTGTTCCTCCAATGTGTGCTGTTACGAAGCGGGTGTGGTGAGGAATGGGCATTTGCCATTTCTCTAAGAGAAGGGATTGAAAAGTTGAGCTTTTGTTCTGAAATGCACAGATCAAGTAAATTTGCAGAAAAAGGCCATTTAGGGGGAGCAATCCAGGAGGCTTGTTCATTTCCAACTTTTGGAGGAGAGGTCCTAAATGTGCATTAAAATAAATGCTTTATTTGCTATGAGTGGAGTGGATATTGCGGTGTTTGGTGTTTTAAGCCCCCAACATCGCCTTCCAGGCAGCGCTGCCTGGAAGGCACTAGGATTAGGCAATGGTTAGGAGCCTTGAAGTCGACGTTGGGGGCTTAAAACACCATCAAGCAGATATTGTAGGAAAACAAAAGAAAAACGTCAGCATAATTTTGGTAATTGAATCACGATGAACATTTTACAACTTGGCAGATGAAAACAACACAATTGTTGTTGCAAATTCGTAGTATTTCAATGTAATTTCTAGGAGACAGAGGTGGCTGATGAAGACCTTGTGATACAGTCAAAAGTTTTGAAACAAGCGAGTAAGTGGAGCTTGATTTGAGGTTGTTTTGTTAGCTGATTGTTTATGGATTTGAGTGAATGACCAAATATATATATTTTTTTAAAGAAAAAGCAGTTTTTCAAATAATAAGAAACACAAAATGCAAATATCTCAAGCAAAGTGAGAAAAAAAATGTTCAATGTTGCAGTCGGTCAGTTTGGTAGACTACATCTACATGTAAAAATGTGCTGCTCTGACCACAAAGTAATATCTTGTGCATTAAAGTCAACTGGAGAACTGATGATTGTCATCAGATTTACAAGTTTTGGTGGAGAATACGAGATGCAACCTTTTACATACGGGAGTTGGGGATTCACTGAATTAACACGTCACATTTAATGTGTGCAGTTCAGAGACACAAAAATGTTAATTGGATCAATCCAACAAATGTTTAAGATCCTGGTTTGTGATCTTGCCAGCGACTGCTCACCCTCTGATACATTAACTTCTTTTCCCCGTTAAGACTGAGACAGGGTCAGCTGAAATAAATGCCAAGGTCTTATCGCACTAAATGCCAATCTATGTTGGGCTTTCACAGGACCATTAACCTCTATTCGTCTGCTGATTGGCTGCTGTGGTCAAGTCAAACCTGATCAATAGAGCTTCCTTTGACCCTCCAACCAGCCTTGGCAGAAACCTTCGACGTATTGATGAGTTCAGCTGCTGGCCGAAGATCTGCAGGCACTTAAAGATCCTGCAAAGAATCAGCTCTGCAAACACACAGCAGCTCCACAACAAAACTAACTCCATCTGTATAAATATGTTAGGACTGTTCTTTATAAATCCTTATGACTCCTAGGGATGGGGGTGGGGGATCAATACAGCATAGTATCGCAATATTTTCCGTGGCAATACTTTATCTATACACAGAAGCCAAGTATCAATTATTATATATGTGTTGGTCAGTTTGTCTGCTTTACAATCCCATTTTGCAGCAATAAACTTGAAGTGAGATGAAGAAACAGAGAAATGTATCTTTTTAGATAAAGTTTCCTTTTGGGAATATAATTTGAAATCGTCTTAAAAGTCCTGAATTTGTCTCACTCTCTCTGAAACTGGCAGACTCTCTTATTATTCCTCACAATGCTCTGCATCATGACTTGCATCAAAGACGCACTGAGACGGCAGGAAAAGCTTTGCCAGGGTTTGGTTTGGCTCGGCGTAGGAGGGGAGGCAAAGAGGAAGCGGGAGAAGGACAGTGTCGGCGAGGACAGATAAGGGAATGAAGGAGGAGAGGAATAAGAACGATGGAGGTGAAGAGAAGAGGATGGGGAGCGAGGGAGATAAGCACCAACAAGGAAAGAGGACATCGACTTTTGATGTGCTCTAATAGAACATCTCACAACAAGGCCGGGAAGAAATGACTTAAAAAAAAAAAAAAAAAAAAAGAAAACGCAAACACACACTGCACTTACTCGACTACACATCGACAGCGGCGGCCCACCCACATGACCACAGCTGACATTTTAATTAATACCGTCATTTTTCTCCCGTCATACATATTGGATTCTGCAGCTGCCAAACATTCACAGATGTGACAGCAGCTGTGTTTCCAATCCGAGGATCTTTATGCATTCTGGGACACATCAAATTAGAAAGAGCACACTATAACTAATTCATTAAATGTCTTTACTTTGCTTATTATGAAACAATTAGGGATGGAAACACATTTGTGAATAGATGACAGAGGGATTGTGTGAGATGGAAATTAGAAATAAACAAGTGCTTTCTCACATCAGAAGTATTCAGATCCTTTATACCACAGGGTAGAAATACTCTACTAAGTATTATCAGAAAAATTGTAAAAACGTATGATCCCTGTCAGTGTTTATCTATTATAATTTGATGATTTTGGATTGATATTCCTGCTGCATTAATGTGAATGTTGCATTTTACTGCTGGAGAGGTTTGAGGTTGTGCTCATTTTAGCATTGCCAGACCTTCCTCCACAGCGCTGCGAAAGAAGGTCTGGCAAGTCCACACAGCATTCCAGGATGGGAGAAAAACGAAAAGCGTCCGTGCGTGCGTAACAAGCATAGTGTACGTGTGCTGTGCATAAGCCTAGGCACATTTCACTAATGAGCGGCTAAAATAACAATGAAATGCTGCGTTATTGACTTTAGACCAGGTTTTTGTTGGTCAATGGCGCGATCACTTCCCGCTGCCTCAACATAGCAATATGCCCAGAATGCACCTGAACACACCTCCCTGTAAGACCAGCACGCCCATGGGCGCATAGATGGGCGCAGGTGCATTTGCTATTTAAACGACGTGGGCACTGGACGCTCTTAATATAGCAAAGACACTTGCGTCGGCTGCAAGATAAGGCCCTATCTATTTCAGCACTGCTACAGGGCCTGTAAGTAAAGTTGAAGCATGGAAGGAAAGAAGGAGCAAAAATAGCTTCAAGGTTGCTATAGAGAGAAAAGAGAGGAGGTCGATGAGCAGAGAGGAAAAAGATGAAGGGAGTATGTTTGGATTTGTTGTACTGTAAAGTCAGCAGGACATCTCTCATCATTTTGACCATCCTCTACTCTCTTTTCGTCTTCCCTCCTTTTCCTTGGATCATGAAAGCTATCATGAAAGATGTGACAAGCGATCTGAATTAGGCATTTCATCTGCCTTTCTGCAAATTGAGCCCATCAGCCTCCGGTATCAAACATTCTTTGGAGAGACACTTCTGTACAGCGAGGCTCTAATTGGTGAAGCCGGCTGTTATCTATGTACAGTGAAACAGGAGTTCAATGCAGCGCCGCTCAGTGGGAGGTGAGATCTCTCTCTATCCCCTTCATTCACAGCTTAATTCAATTGGAGGGCAATTATCGACCGCCCGAGGCTTCGAAATCCTCGTCGGTTTCTGTTCCCAACAGGGAGGCTTGCTGCGTAGGATCCCCACCCCCCCACCCCACCCTCGACTGAACAAGTTGATGTCTGTATCGACGTGCTGGGTGTAAAACATCGGCGCAGGCGGCGGCAAACAGACAAGGAGGCTTTCTCCGTCACAAACTCAAGATTCAAAGCTGTGTTGTTGACAGATGGATGAGGTTAAGACTTCAGCACGACTCTCAGGGAACCATTGTAATGACTTATTCCTTCAGGCTGAAAGCAGATTGCCTTCTACATAATGACCAGTGATTTGTTTTTCAGACTGTGAATGCAAGGTGCAGTACAAAGAATGAAGTACAACGTAAATTACTTTGTTCAAGAAGGCACCTAATTTAACACACACACACACACACACACACACACACACACACACACACACACACTTCCAATTTAGGCTCCAACTCAATATAAAGATTGCACAAATACTCAAATAATTACATGAGATACTGGGAGGCGTATTTCTTCTCTTTTCTCTGCATTTTGCCTCCCCACACAATATCATCTACTCAATTTCTAGATTTCAGACATTGTCGTCATACAAAAAGGTTCACTCTTGGAATTCAGACAGTTTGTTGCCTGAATCTCTCCATCAGCTGTCTCTTTTGTATTGCTTAAACTTCTTTTCCCGAAAATTGCAGTAATGCTAGCCGTTTATTGATGGATGTTTATTTAAGGTACCAGACCTCCCATGAATCCATGTTTTCAGGGGATACAGTTTTTTTAAATACGAAATAGTAAATACAACAAATGTGCTTCTTAATGACTAAAAAATCCAACTCTACATATCATGGTGGAAATAGGTAATTTTGTGTGGTGAATTTAGTCTAGACAGTTTTAGATTAGGGCTACACAATTCAGTACAATTTTATCGAAATCGCAAGATGGACTATTGCAATATTCAAAATCGCAAGGGGGGGGGGCAATATTTGTTAAGGTAAATTATGTGTCAAACCATTCTAAATAAAGTATTGTGGTGCTGCAGAGACGTGAAAAAATCTCTTTGGTAGAGTTCCTCACAACAACAATAATCACACTATAATCATTTTAATTTTAACATTTTTCAATGAAAATGAGAATGATACTAAAATGATAATTCCCTCCAATATCGTGAGTCATATTGGAATTTCAGTCAAAAATGACCGCAATTAGATATTTTCCTCATATTGCGTCTGGATTTCATTAATCCAGACGCAACAATCAAAATCAATCAAATCTATGACTTTTCAGCATTGGGACAAAAATAAATAAATAACGTTATTCCTTATTAATCGTCACATACACAGTACAATGTAGTGAAATTATATTACTGCATTGAACCCATCCTAAGTATTAGGAGCAGTGGACAGCTCTACATACAGCATCCGAGTAGCAACTAAGCGTCAACCATCCTTGCATTCACAGTGTGTTTAAAGCATCTGTCTGTCTATGTTTTTCTGATGGCAGTTAGTGAAAGAACTGGACAAATTACAACGTAATGACCATATCCTGCTTTTTTCACATTGATCAGCTCCAGAAATAATTGTCTATATAAAAAAAAAAGGGAGAAACATTGCAACCTTCAAAGTTCCTTGAAAGTGATAACAAGAGAAAGAGAGAAGACGGGAACGAAAGCTCTACTGAGAGCTGAACTCAATGCCACTCTCAGAATAAGCTCACTGGTTTTGTTATTGGATATCGGACGAATGCCAGACTGAGACAGAGAATGGACTAATGTAGCATGTTTATTTAGTGAAGGAGCCTCTTAAGCACTTTATGTTCATTAATGCACTCCATCGATTATCATCCTTTGTGTTTTATGCAGCAGTCAGTGTTTATTTTCAGACTCCTTTTGCACGAATTATGTCACCCATACTGAAACCAAAGCTGTTTTGCTTCACCAGAAAAGCTGCTACCAAGAGCTCATGAAACCATTTTTATGCACATCAAAAGACAGTTTGCAGGTAAAAAAGCTTTCCTCCGTTGACGTTATTGTTGCTCAAATTAATAGCACCAACCCTCCTACAGAGATAGATGGATAGAAAATAAGCAATAAAAAAACATGGTGACAATCACGCATTCAATTTCCTCTGTTATCTTGTATACTGCATAATTTAGTCTGCATTGAGGAGATGTATACTCTCAGCATGTGAGCTGCTACTGATACAAGTATTGTGGCCTGTGGAGCAAATAGTAATAAAAGAAAAAGATGTACCAGTGATTACTGCACTTTGAGAAATACACTGCAGTCCATCAGTAGACAGGATGGATGTATTAAGAGCGCACTACTGGTGAGAACAGTTCTACAAGGTGTCTGAACGGCGGCAGAACAGCAGTCGGCCCGCGTGCCGGCCACGGAACAAAGGCGGTAGGAAGGCGGCTACCGCTTTTAAAAAGCGGCTGCCACCGGTGGTGCTCCATTCTGATGCTTCTACTGCCTCTGGAGCAGCGCTGGTGGTCCGCTGACTTATTGCTACCTGGGAAAAGACAATACATTAGTGATTTGCAACGTGTGCCAAGGAAATACCACGAGGCGGAAAACTCCAAATACATTTCATCACCACCAACCTCATCAGACATTTGAAGGTTAGTCACGGAAAGGAGTATGAGGAGTATTCAAAGTTAGCTAACGCTAAGGCAGAGCGGAGTCGTGTAGCTAGCAGCTCCGGCGCCACTCACCCAGCTGTGTGTGTGTGTGTGTGTGTGTGTGTATGTATATATATATATATATATATATATATATATATATATATATATATATATATATATATATATATATATATATATATATATATATATACATACAAACGTGTGTGACTGTTACGTAATGGCGTAATTTTCAGTTCATAAAAGCGATCTGTGATCGTCTTCCAGCAATCGGTGATCGGTCCCAAAAATCCTGATCGGAGCACCCTTAATTGCTTAAAAAAAGGGCATCCTTGGCAGAGGGACTGCGCTCTTCGCTCTTCTAGTGCCCTTCTAGTTTCTTCATATGACAGTAAAAGGTGACTGAATCACTCACAATACAGTCTGCATCAAGGTGAAGTGAGTTTAGAGTTGGATATTGATCAGGAAGACTTATATTTTAATGTTGATTGGAGAGTTATTATAAAAGGAAACAGAGCCCCACTTATGTTAACCACTTTCTTGGGAAAACACTGAATTGTCTTTGGTCTCCAATCCTCTGAAACTTGGTATCTTACCCATGATGCTCTGCCAGTGCCAGGCCTGTGCTTTAGGGACTCTTTGCCTTTATTCTGTGTCATGTGAAACCGTCAGTCAGATTGAGTTTAGTCAAGTTAACAATCAAAAGTTATATTTTGTTCTCTTCTCTGTCTGTTTGGGATTGTTTTCCTGGGCATTGCGGCCTAAAATCATGGGACTTTATGTATAAGAAAGGCCTTTGAGTACTACACTGTCCATCCTATATAATGATATGATGTGCTAGGATGGAGCCAAAACTATAACAAATGTGTCACTGTCCTAATATTTGCAGCCTATACTGTACGCAGATGCTCCTCTTTTTTTCAGTTGCTGTTCGGCAGCACTTAGCAGGAACCTGGCTAAACCTAAAATATGCAACAGATGACTCTTGTGCTAACATATCCAGGAAAAAGCAGGGAAAACGCAGAGGTTGAGAATGTTGTTCACATTTCACTACACATGTAATGGTTTCCATTCTTTCAGCTGTCAGCTCTCGCTACAATTTTCAAAGTGAACTCCTCTTCTGGGCTCGACCAACTGCTGAGCCGATAACTTTCCTCCTCTTAACCGTCAACGCCTCTCTATTCTAGCATTTTGTCTCAGGAGCACAGCAACAGTGAGGCTCAACTCCCATGACAATTGTGAAATATATACGTGAAAGCATCCAACCTCTTTCGTTCAAATAAAGAAGGCGCTGCGTGCACAGCGGCTCATCCCCAACACTCAACAGGAGAGTTTTCAGCCAAAAAAACAAATTTGTAATGATCGACAACATTAACGTGCACATCCCTGCACAAGAGCACAGCGAACACTGGTAAGGAGCTGTAATGATGTGTATCAAACACACTGCATTTGAAATAACCAACAGCAGATAAGAGCCAATAATGAGATAACTGCCACAGTGCTACATGTCTGCTCTCTTTGCAGGTTGACAAACCAGCAAAAGCCAACTCTGCAGAGACAAAAAACACAGAAGAACTCCTAAAACCACCACATACTGTGAATGTGGACTCATAAATCCTCTTAATTGATAGATCTTCAAAGCGCCGATGCTCATTTCAAATGGGAATAAAAAAGCACACCCAGAAGCAGCGAAGATCAAGGAAAAAGATCAAAAAACTATGACTTACTTTGAGTATTCTTCATTATCTCTGTCGCAGCGAGAGTCCTTGTGTTTCTCCCAGTCCTTGCCATGTTTACATGTGGTCAGCAGAATAATATCTTCCCCGTTGTGGATGTGATACAGAGCATTCCTCGTCTCAGAACCGATGCCCGTTAGGTACCGCTTCCCTTTGAAAACAAGCAGGTACTTCCTGGAAGGCGGCGCATCGTTGAGCGTCAGATAACCTATGCCCCCTCCTTTCAGCGGGTGATCCTTGGAGAACAGAGGGATGGAGATATCAAAGTTGGGTCGGAAGTTGACCACATCTGCGCTGGCTTTGGCCAGCATGGCCTGGCCCACCTCGAAGCCAAGATCCTCTGTGTAGTCCGGCCAGGTGCCGGAGTAGAGGTTGAATATGAGGTGGTTCCTGCCATCGTTCCACGTCGGCAGGCTCTGGATTCTGAGTCGGACGTTCTGGACGTACTGAGCCGAGAGCTGGTCCCGGTCCAACGTGTCCACGGCCAGAATAAACAGACAGGCCCGCGAGGGGTCCGTGGTGTGGAAGCGAGACTCCTCGATGGACGACAGGATCTTCTGGTAGGTCTCGGAGATCTCGTCCCCTCTCTGCGCGGGGTAGATGTAGACCCTGAAGCCCGACTGGCAGCGTGCGAAGTCGAAGCAGGTTTCCATGCGGCAGCGCTTGTTCTTGTAGATGTTGTCGCGGATCGCACGGCGTTCGCGAGGCGAGGTGTGCTGGTGATGGAGCTGGGGGCTGTCCTCCTGTACACACACACACACACACACACAGAGTCAGGACATACAGCACAATGACATCTACTTTTTCATGCTCTTGGTCAGGACCCTTGGCGTCACTTTTTGACGCTTTGGGTCGGGACGTAGGTTTAACTGACATGCGGCACAAGAACAGGACAGTAGGGCTGGGCACCGAACGTCGATACTTTTACGGCACTGAAAACAATACTCCGATCCTATCGAGTGTTAGGCTTATCTGTCCTCTCCGCATATTTACACACACACACACACACACACACACACACACACACACACACACACACACACACACACACACACACACACACACACACACACACACACACACACACACACACACACACACACACACCCCTACGTCGGCTCTGCAGTTTTGTTGAAGTCACAGTGAGTCACGGCAATGCCGATGAAGTGGTTTCAAATGTGGATACAGTTTTTCAAAACGTCACGCAGACTGCGTTTTTAATGGCGAGCCGAAAGCGGTCGCGTGCTGTTGTTTTTTACACTTCCTCTGAGACGAGCAGGCACAACAGTGGTTTCTGTGCCCTGGTGACTGACAGGCTGAGGTTGTAAAGCAAGGCAACTTTACTTCTTCAGCAGCTTTCAACAACAAGGCAAATCAATGACATTCCTTTGCACTTAAGTTAGTTCTCCATTAGTTCATTGTTGACAACACGACGTTCCGGAGCCGTTCCGCAGCAGTTACGCAGCCGGTGGAAATCCAGGGTTAGGCTCTAAAGCTTTGAAACAAACTGCAAACTCATGATTAATCTTTATCAGTCATGTAACAATGTATTTACTATGAATGACTGTATAGTCCTTTTTAATTGACTTGATAGTTTGAAATAACAGAACGCAGTCTACTGTAAAGTCAATACTTTTACTTTTGATAAGACCATTAAGCTGATGATACTTCTGTGAACTGGAATGAAGGACTTGTATGTATAATGGAGTATTCTTATTAGGGTTGCACAAAATATCTTTTTTTTTTATCGTCATCGCGATGTCGCAATATACGTATATCGCAAAAGGCTGCGGCATACCACAAAAGTCATTTTTTGTGTTAGTTGAAAGAAAATACCAGTAGAAAACTGCACTTTATAACGTAACGGTCATTCTTTTTTTAGTGGTGCCTATTATATTCAATTCAATGTGCAATAAAAGAATGTTAGAAATGATTTCCGTTTATTTGTTTTAAATTCAACAAGCAATTTGTTGTATTTAAGCAAAATGCTGAAAGCAGCAGGAGTGCAGAACTGAGTTCACTCTAATGTTTATTTATCACGAGTACTATCGTTATCTCGATATTCAGCAACGTTATCGCATATCTTCCTCATATCGTGCAGCCCTAATTCTCATGACTGAGTACTTCTTCCTTTATATTGGTTTGGTCTACCTCTTGCTCTCCCCCCTCCAGGTACGGCTCCAGCAGCTGGGTGGACTCAGGCCAGTGCCTGGATGGTCTGGATGGGCTTCTCTGGGGCAGGGGCTGGTACACCTCCTGGCTCTGGTGGTAGTACTGGTACTCCTGCTGGGGGTACTGGTGGTATTGGGGGTACTGGGGCAATTGGTGATATTGGTATGGCTGCTGCTGGAACTCCCCGATTTGCAGACCCCACAAATAGACGAGGAAGAGAAGACCGGCCCCCACAGACACGAGCAGGTACCGCTTCTTGGCCTGCATGTGTGCTGTGGGGGAGGAAGAGGAGGAGGAGGTGGTGGGATAGATATAGGGCAAGAAAAGGATATGAGGAGAGGAGGTGCAGGGAGGTAGACACAGGTCAGCTCCACCCACAGAGCAGCGTCTTTATCCACAGCTCGCCATTTTTGGATTTTGGAGTCACTAAAAGAAAAAAGAAAGAGAAATGTACTCATGAATTAAGTTACCAGTTACCAATTAAATCTTGAACAAATCAGGATTTTTAAAACAAAGTAAAACACTGAGAACGCTATAGCCTCCTAATAGAAAATCAGTGTAAAGGCTCTGTATGACGAGGATAATAAAAGTCCTGAAGCTCCTCTAGTGTCGTTATTTTTGTCAGATTTGATCATCTGTACTCCTACTGACTCTAGTGAACATTCAGAAAAGTCAGATAAATGCATTGAAAAGACACCACATGATATTTGATGAGGCTAAACTTTAGGTTTCACGTTCAATAGAAGTAAAAAAAAAAAAGAAAACACAGTCATATGCATCATATAAGTTCAAAACGGATGCATATTTTCCCACTAAGCGGTTTGCTGACCCACTAATATGTTATTAATGACATCACATTTTAATATTTTGCGAATTATCAGTCGCAGTGAGGCATTTTTAATGATGTAGTGAGAAAACAAGCACCTACACCTTTTTATATCATTTTGACGACACGTGCAAATGACAAGTCTAGCAATTAAACATTTGTTTGGCCTTTCCAGTTAATATATTTATTGAATTCAATACGACTGAACACATTTCACAAACAAATTGTTGTTTGTGAAATGTGTTTCTGGTTTGCAACGTCGGCATTGACTGTGCAGCACTTTGTTTCAGCAAAATTGTAAGTTTTTCCAAGTTTTTTTTCACAGTGGGCCCGGTGTTTCCGGGTATTGTGCGAATAAGACTGTGATATATACTCCAACATTTCCATCACTACATTATAAAAATGCAACTGGTGCGGAATAAAAAGAACTGGGGGTGTATTAGAGAAAGGTATTGGATCATGTTCGATAAGCAATGCAGCATTAAACCGCAGGATTTCTGAAGGGAGTTTGGGGGGGGGGGGCGCCGCTCGGTATTAATGGGGAACACGTGCGCTATATGTGCGATATTTAAAACCATCGCCCTTGCAAACGCTTTTAGGATTTTCCAAATAGTATGCTAATGATCTCAGTGACGTGAGTCCACAATTGGAGCGCTGTCACCGAACTGCCATCACTGCCTGTCAACCTACCTGTTTACAGGGAACACCTGTGGTCCCCGGAAGGGACAGGTCGCCTATCCGCTCTCCCCTCCAGCCTGAGCACGACTCCACCGTTCGGATACACATTCTCCAGCTATACCCCCCCGGAACACCTGCTCACAAGCCCATCCACAAATCATAAATTATATTTTTTTAAATCACGTGTGGAAGGAGTAGTTACTGAGCTCTGCGTCCGTAGGGAAGCCTCAAAAGGTGTGCTGGTTTCATCCTCCACCGCGTCCCTGTTTCAAACTTTCCTCGAAAAAAATTAAAATTAAAATTAAAAAAGACCACGGAGTGATTCTCAGGTGCACGAGAGGACTCCGACCCGGGGGCGAGCACACAGCTATCTGTCAGCAGGTATCCACAGTGTGTGAATGTAATGTAGACACAAGATCATCTGCCAGAACAACCGTGATAACATCGACCGCATCCATCCAGGATTAACTGATGTGTTAAACAAGGCGCGTGCATCTTCATTCATCAACTGCCATCCCCCTTTTTACAAAAAAAGAAAAAAAAATATCCCGGAAAGAGAAGATCCAAACTTTGACATTTAAATCCACGCTCCCACATGCGCGCTCGGTGAAAAAAAAGCAGAAATCATCATCATCATCCCAGGTAAGTTACTCGGAGACACGCGCTTCAATAAAATCCTATTTTAGGAGCGACTTCACTGTCTAAATGACAGCGTGTTTGTTTTGTTTTTCAGTCGGGTTAAAGTAGTGGATCAGATGAACACCGTGAGCGCACACTGTGGTTCTTCTGGGGTTATTCCATCCTGACTCCTCGCCTCAAACAGACTCGATGTCCTCACGTTTCCATCCTCAAATCCTGTGTTGGATCTGGGCTGCGCCACCGTGCAGCACCCAGCAACATGAGCAGCAGCATCAGCAGCGCTGATAAACCAGACAGCAGCAAGCAGGCAGACTGGGGGGGGGGTTAGGGTACCAGAGCATGCATGGGGCGTCAATA
This sequence comes from Gymnocephalus cernua, assembly GCA_023631565.1. Lineage (NCBI taxonomy): Eukaryota > Metazoa > Chordata > Actinopteri > Perciformes > Percidae > Gymnocephalus > Gymnocephalus cernua. The sequence goes on from CM042440.1 coordinate 5,069,353, forward strand.
GGCTCTGATGGTGAGGTACGGGAGCTCGCCATGATTCAGCTTCTCTCAGTCTGCATTTGAAGCTTTGTATCAGTTTATTGATGAGTGAAGTCCTGAGACTGTCCTTTATACATTGAGAAGTCCGAGAGCAGCATCCAGGACTGTCATCCCTATTTTTAATTTACAAACTAAACTCCATTCAGAAATCTCCAAATTTAGGTGTCAGATGCGATATCTGAAAACATGAGTTTGAGTAAGTTGTAAAACATGACTTCATAGCACAATTTGGCCATTTTAGGATGGATTTCTTATGCACAGGGTTCAAAATTAAATTTTTCGTTCACATGCCAAATGGCTAGTGAATGTTCAAGTTTTAACCAGCCACTCAATAGACTTTTGAACCCAGCTTATGCAGCTTGTAGTTGATCCAATAAGATTTGAACTTCCATGGCATGAAAATTTCACTTTATGAGGTTTTTTAACATTAATATGAGTTCCCCCAGCCTGCCTATGATCCCCAATTGGCTTGAACTGGTGATAGATGTAAACCGAGCCCTGGGTATCCTGCTCTGCCTTTGAGAAAAAGTAAGCTCAGATGAGTCGTTCTGGAATCTCCTCTTTATGAGGTCATAAGGAGGAAGGTTACCTCACCTTTTTCTGCTTTGCCCGCCCAGAGAATTTGGCCAACCCATGAGAGAGAGAGACATCATGGCTTTCAAACGAGCAAAGTGGCAGTTGGTCAAGGCCACACACCCCACCCTCCACCTTGCCCCCCCCTCTCTCCTCCTCAATAGCTACAGACACAGAAATGGCACGTCCTGAGTAAAGCTCATTGTGGGACTGACTCTAGTGGCTGGAATTCTGCACCAAGGCTGAATTTTGGGAAAGAGACTTCAGATACAGTATTAGGGGACCACTAAGGTCTATATAAAAGAGACTTCAGATACAGTATTAAGGGACCACTAAGGTCTATATAAAAGAGACTTCAGATACAGTATTAGGGGACCACTAAGGCCTATATAAAAGAGACTTCAGATACAGTATTAGGGGACCACTAAGGTCTATATAAAAGAGACTTCAGATACAGTATTAGGGGACCACTAAGGTCTATATAAAAGAGACTTCAGATACAGTATTAGGGGACCACTAAGGTCTATATTAAAGAGACTTCAGATACAGTATTAGGGGACCACTAAGGTCTATATAAAAGAGACTTCAGATACAGTATTAGGGGACCACTAAGGTCTATATAAAAGAGACTTCAGATACAGTATTAGGGGACCACTGAGGTCTATATAAAAGCATCCAAAGAGCACCATGTCATGGGACCTTTAAAATAATGTGCTCCTATTTTATTCCCACCGGTAAACAAAGTTGAATTTGTAAGTGCTGTTTGGTGCTGATGGATGCAAATTCACTTTCAATGTATACAGATGTCTCAGTGATGTCTATCAGACCAGTTATGTTGTGTATAACTAAGAAGATTTCTAATGCTAATCTTTTATTAGGTATTAGGTAAACGGTATTAGGCAACACTTTAGGGGCTGTTAGAAAGTTTGGTGATTTACATGTAATTTGTCACATGCTGCACTTGATAACATTCTGTAAGCTCCCCTTAAGGTTATGATGATTTGGTTGCAAATGACATTAAAAGGGATTTGTCATGACTCTTTTGCAAACCTAAACCACTTTTAATTAAGGCTTAGCTCATTAAATCTCTCAATGATTCAAATATTTGTCCCTAATGCATCAATATTGACCACTCATCCTTCCATCTTTCCTGCCCTTCAGTTCATGTTGCTGTTATTTTGTACAAAAGCCATTGACTGAATAGAATTAATTTGCTCATGATTTAAATATATGTCCTAAATTAGAGAGGGTGTTTACAGATGTTGTGGAGCCACACACAGACGCATCATGCAGCAAACAACGCCATCTTGTGGTTCCTGTTGCAGCCCACACTTCAAACACAACAGTCCGATGATCTAACCAACCTCTCATAGGACACTTACCGTAAGACAATGACTGAGATTTGGGTAAAAACATGTCCATTTCAAAAGTAAACCTTTGCCTATAAGATCTAATCTTGGTATCGACTATAGTTTCTCACGTTTTAGACCAAACCCTTGAATACTGTACGCCACACCACTTTTTAAAACCATTTCAAAGTAACATAAACTATTGATCTCCCACTTAGTTATTCTCAGCCAGCGTAGAAGCTCTTTCTGCCCTTTTTCTCCAAAATCTGTACCAAGCTATGGCAGGCAAGAAGAGGTGCAAATTATATCTGCAAACTGCACATTAATATGAATCCACTGAGCCTGTGATGCTTTATAGCTAAATTACCACAGAGGCATTTCTGTACCAGTAGTGGTGGAATGTAACCAAGGATATTTAATCACCTAGTACACTTTTGAGGTACTTGTACTTTACGTGAGTAATTCCATTTAATGCTACTTTATACTTCTACTCCACTACAGTTCAGAGACATATTGTACTTTTTACTGCACTACATTTATTTTATAACTTTAGTTACTTTGCAGATTCAGATTAATAATACAAAATATAATCAAATCATGAATCCGGGTGTATTATTATAGATTACTGTACAATATACTATGAGTATACAAAGTAATTAAAATTAGCTCCACTTTTACCAGCTGCAACATTCCATTAATACTTACACACATTACTGTATCAATATTTCTAATCCAATAATAGAATATACATTATTCTGTGGCTGGGTTGCCTCAGTGGTGGAGCAGGCGCACATATACTCAGAGGTTTATGCCTCGACGCAGAGGTCCAGGGTTTGAGTCCGACTTGTGGCGATTTCCGGCATGTCTTCCCCTTCTCTCCACCCCTCTCTCCCCTTTCTCACCTGTCCTGTCCATTAAAGCCAGAAAAGCTCAACAAAATAATCTTTAAAAATAAAAATAAATAAAAGAATATACATTATTCTGAAATGGGCCATTCTGTACAATCAGTACCTTTTCTTATGGAACTTTATATTTTGTCTTTTATCTAATACTTTTGTTTTGAATGCAGGACTTGCATACAGTGTACTTATTGTTACTTTTATATAAGTAAAAGATCAGAGAGTAGAGTGATGGCAGAACCGTTTTGGTCTTTACTGCACGTGCCCCAAAAATAAGACACCTCACAGGAGGTGGGAACGGTATATTCTATGCACGCCATTTTGTTTTCATTTACGTGTACTGTGAGAACTGTGAAGGGTCGGCTGGTGTTGATGGCTTCATGGTCGATTAGGGGAAGATAAATCTGAAAACATTGCAGAGCAGCAGAGAGAGAGCTAAAGTTTGATCTGTTACAGTCGCAGTCCATCGTTTCAGTTCCTCCACTTTCTCATTTTCGCCATCAATCTGAAAGCTTATGGGATCGTTCAGGTGACGGTTTGTAAAGTCTCTCTTCTCTCCGTTGTTGACCAGCTTTTAGGATGATGGATGGATGGATGGATTTGGGTTTTCTTGTTAAAATACACATCATGGAGCTGCAGGAAAATACAACCTTTCTGGAATACACTCTGTGCTATGTAAGGTACTAGGTTACATCGTCCCCCAAACCTGTCTTGTTCCAGACCTGGGATATTTGGAAGGATCTGTGCATAACAGGAGACCAATATTTGGTCAAGATTCTTCTTGCTGCTGCAAAAAAGGCCATCACTAAGAACTGGCTCCAGACTGATGCACCTGAACACAGACAATGGCTGATCACTATCAGTGACATTCAAATGATGGAGAAACTCACATATAGATTAAAAACTATGGAAGACTCATTTTCCAAAGGCTGGGATAAATGGCTAATGTACTTGGCAAAAAAAGAGACGTAAGTGTAAAATATTGCTTATTTGTAATGTATAATGTCCCCCAACAGGCACTGTTCTCCAACTTCCATCCTTTATTCTCTATTGTTCTCTTTCCAACTTTAACTATACTTCAAAAAAAGCAATAAAGGAAAGTTATAAAAAAAAATATAATTAAAAAAAGGCAAAGTCATTTCTTTAAACAGCTGGGCACCATAGCTTTTAGCAAATGTATTATTTTTAGCAGCAGTTTTGGTTCACTAGTGAGTATTTTCTGCAGCAGGACAACGTATGTGGGACTGACTCACAGCAATGAGCTACAACAGGCTTTGGTAAAACAATACTTGCGAGTAAGATCAGTTGTTGGTTTTGGTTTTTCCTGGGATTTGTTGATGATAAGAAAAGCACAGAATATCTACTGGTTTAATCCTTTGATTTGAAGTTAGACGATCAACAGAAAATGTATAAAATTTTGATATTTGATTAATAATTTTAATTATTGACGCTACCTAGCATAGTTTCAGGAGCACGGCCACACTTCAAACACCGGTATTCCTAATTTACTTTAAGGACTAACTTATTTAAATCGTAAACTGCCATTTAACACTGTACAACACGTATAGGCCTGTGCATTTTGTGCAATCTTTTTGGTGAATTTCTTCATGCAACTAGCCAGAAGAGAAGAGAAACTAATGTCCCACTGCGATGAATAAAAGAAAAACTTTGAAATTTTGAAAATGATCAGCGACACGAGAAGTGATTCCAATGTGGGAGGAAAATTATTTGACTCCCGTCTTAATCTTTGTTCTGTATGCCACGTGGAGGAGTCATCTAAATGCTAACAATGTTGACTGAGTCACATCCTTGGCCGGGAGCACATGTAGACGCCCCAACACACACACACACACACACACACACACACACACACACACACACACACACACACACACACACACACACACACACACACACACACACACACACACACACACACACACACACACACACACACACACACACGAAGCCAGCTGGGCCGCTCGCTGCTGTAATCTAGTCCTGTTCTGTTCAGATGCTCCAGCTCAGGATTTGAAGCTGCAGTGCAATTTTTAAACAGTCCGCATTTTACGACCATCTGGTGCCGAACAATACACATCCACCTGAGTATCTCCACCCCCGGCTTGAGAACTACCTTTCTGAAGGTGCGCCATATTTGTCTAGCAAGCCAATCAGAGCAGACTGGGCTTTTCAGGAGGGGGGCTTAAAGAGACAAACGCTAAAACTGAGCGTTTCAGACAGACATTGAATACCGGTATATTTAGACAAAATAAACTTTAAAAAAATAAACTTCTGGTGTTAATAGGTCTAACAGTTAAGTTTAGCAGTTTATTATTCTGATCAAATCACCAGGGGCGATTCCAGAATTTTTCAAGTGGGGTGGCACAGTTTTCAGATAATAGGAAACATAGTAGAAATAGTTTCTACTTCTAAACTAGCCTCAAAATTACACAAATCATATTTCACCCTGGGCCCCCCTCTAGACCCAACCAGGGGCAGATTGGGACAAAAATTTGGCCCAGACAAGTTACCGGCCCAATTTCAGACGGGGACATTATAACACCAGCAGCATGAGGCACACGTACAGGCTTTCATAATTAAATACACACACACTGGAGCAATTCATAAAACCTTCAAATAAACTACCAAGGCACCATCTTAGAATATAATGGAAATGTTTGCATATTTAAAACATATTATTACATACAGATGTAACGGACTAGAAGCAAGCTTTTATTTTGAAAAGTAGAAGCCCGATGGCAACAGACGGGAGGCTCCAGGCTGCAGCCGTACAGTCTTGCATATGTTTTAGTCACACTAGTGTAATGCGCCGGTGCTGTCACATTTTTCTTCTTTTTTTTCCAGCGGCCCAAATCGGCCCAAGAGTGCATCGGCCCTTCTGGCATTCGCCAGAACTGCCAGATTACCAGTCCGCCTATGGACCCGACCCTGCAAATTAAGTTTGTTTAGGTATTTGAAGGTATTTGGCTTCATGCAGGTATTTTCCAAACTTTTCAAGGACAAGATGAATGAGATGTTTTTTGTGAAACCATGTGTCACCTGCTCTGTTGAGCCTGGTTACATTTGTTCTGTCAGTTGCTAGTGTGGCAGTTGCAGACAGTAATGGTATGTGCACACTGTTCACACGTTATTGCGTTAATGGCCATTACTTTTCCAAACTCAAGTAGTCATGGATACAGACAGAGGGAGTCAGAGAGACAGCATAATTACATCTTGTCAGATAGTCTCAACAGTCTGGAGACAGCAGCAAAGCCACACTTCATTTAACACGGAAGTAACAAAGGATGACAAAATGCAGTCTTATAAAATAACGTAAACTGCCTGCAGAGATAACAAAACAAACTGGATGAAGCATTTCATTCTTTGGAAATCACATTTTAGGGACATTTTTTTATCTAGAAGGAATTGCCTCCAGTTAAAAGTGTTTAGGTCTGTGGATTCTCCACAATAATCAGGACGCTGCTTATGAATTTAATAAGGAGTTTTCAACATTTTGACTACAAATTCCATTCACCTACAGTGAATTAGGGTGGTGGCAGAAATCCTAAAGATGGAAATCTTAAAAACTTGGACAAGTAAAACCAAAACTATATCTGCATGACTTGATACCACAAGAGGTAGAAGACACAGGGCTGATAAACCACATTTTATGTTACCAATATTTACTCTCAGTGACAAAAATAATAGGCTAAATTCCATATAATTAAACTGAAAATATAGCTACAACAACCAGTGACATCTAATCAGATGTTTACCAACCAATAAGCCCAAAGTCCCATGCACAAGTCTTGATTTCTTTCTTTGTTTTTACCTAAAAAAAAGCCAACATTAGAAAGAAAATGTCAGGAAAGGTGCATTAAAAAATACTTATCGTTATCAGTATATATGTGCAATTTATTGTGACTAGTATGTGAGAAAATATGTTTTTCTGTGTGTGTAATTCAGGCTAAGTGACTTTTATCTGACTCTTTACTACATCTCAGCAATATTATAGATTGTCTTTTCATGTATATTATGTTATCTCCATACCACTTTCACATATACATTGACTCACTTGCACCTCACTTGCGCCGGCTTTGAACTACTTAATCTGTACCTTTGTAGCCTATTGTATTCTGTTTTCTTGCACTATGTTGAATGTGAAACTGTATGTTGTCTTGTACATTCATGCTTTTCTTGGCCAGGTCGCCATTGCAAATGAGAACCTGTTGTCAACGGCCTACCTAGTTAAATAAATAACATGTTTAATACATAGACACAGGCATATACACACATACACACTCTGTCCTGTCTTATGCTGATTCTGTTTTATCAACTCATTCGTCATTTGTCTCATTTGCTCTTTTACTGTTTCAACCTGATTTTAAAAGCCTTAGTACTATGCCTACTGATTTTGCAACAAAAGACACTATATACAGAACAAAAAAAGAGACAGAAGACGAGACAGGTAATAGGACAAGGGAAAATCTCTCTGTTGGCTCTTTTACTGGTCACTTTCATTGGATGAGGCAAGGTAGTGCAAATACACCGAAGGTATCTTTCCGAATAATACAACCTTTAGCTTTGAGCTGTTCTAAATGGGTCTTGACTGATTACATCTTTACTATATTTATACTCTGGCGTTCAGTCAGTCTCAGAGCTGTGAGGTGAATGCATCACTCTGCAGCGCCTCAATGCATCTGCAGTGCAAACTGATTTTTTGTGTCACCACCTCTCTCTGGAAGTGTGTGTGTGTGTGTGTGTGTGTGTGTGTGTGTGTGTGTGTGTGTGTGTGTGTGTGTGTGTGGAAGAAACATATTAGGGTCAATCGATAAAAAAAAAGAGCCTCCAGGACTGAAGCAGGAATCCTCTCCTCCCTCTCTTCTTCTTTTTCATTAGCCCGGGACTCCTGACCTTTAGCCCAAACTGGGAAATGTCAAAGGATGCTTGTAATGTCACAACAGCTTATCAGGGCGAGGGTGGGCTGTTGTTATGGAGACAGCATCACTACCGCAAGCTTGGTGAGACTTTTCCAGCTCAGTGCAATTCATTTCATTGAGCAATGAAACATTATTTGTTTACAGTGTATTAGTGAAAAAATGGCAAAACTGGGGCAAAAGTTACATTAACAACTTTTTACATTTTCAATGTATAGTAAGCTCCACAATATACACATGATGTCTGATCTGTGAGTTTACTGAATTGCTCTCATTTGTCCTTAAAAACCTAAATGGAAATAAATACAACCAATTAGCATTCTTTCATGACTATAAACTGCTGATTTTTTTCAAAGAAAAAAAATTAAATCATTCATTTCACTTTATACTGATGTTAGTTTATATATGTCATATATTATTTACCATTAAAATGATTTGTTTTGTCCGTGCTTTTTAAATACATTCTTATAACAGAGGTCCATAGTGTCAGTTTTAGCTGAAAAAGGTTGCATGTGTATAAAAATGTAAAATATAAAGGGTTTTGGGAACCACTGCGTGTGCCTGTGTGAATGATTTTGTTTTACGCTTAAAGAACTTTTAATTTTTAAAAAACAGCTGCTTTACTTGCACTTCAGTTTGGTTAGTAAAGCAGAGTTTTCCCATGATACACATCTTAAACTGTAAACTGGACTGACTTGATTTAGTATCATTTTTAAGGCCTGTTGGCTGCTCTGCTCCTTCTGAAGAAGCACCAAGCTGCTCACCGCTTATCTCAAATTGAAAGTTGAAAATAGAAACGTTCTTTCAAATAAAGTGGAGTCCTATTCGACCATTGGAACAAGATGGCATGTAATAGGCTGAAAAGATGACTTCCCCCGTGGGGATTCATTTAACCACCCCCTCTCTCACTACACAATGTCCAACACTGTGGAGATGATAAAACTCATATAACGTTTTTATAAATGAGACCCCAGGTCTGTTGTGTTCGCTAGGAAAAATGAAACAAAAATGTGCTGGAATGGGAGTCTGTATGTGTCTGTGTGTGACTCTGTTGTCCTCTGTCACATTTACCTTTCATTTTATGTTCCTTTTGCTTTACTCTTTATTAGTTTTCCTCCCTTTTACGGGTAGCATATTATTGTTAGTTTGATTATTTCTTTACCTGCTTCTCCCTTTTCCTTGTCTGTCTTCATAAAAGAGAGTGTGACCCTTTATGCAGCTAAAAAAGATTTTGTTCTCATTCTCAGGGGCATTAGAGAAATTATTTTGGAAACTAGTTTGTGTCACAGTCTTAAGTAAAAGTAGAAATACCATAGTCTAAAAATACTCCATTACAAGTAAAGCGAGCCGTATAACCGCCATTCCCAACCTGTCGCACAACAGTGTGACGTCATGGGAGCGCCGTAACTATTTATACTTGTGCGTGGTGGTTGTGACACTAGTTGCAGTCATCTCCTGAACAGAGGTGGCGCTAATGAGGAAAAGCTACCAACTTTGCTATTTCTACGGACTAGAAGAAGAAAAAGGTAAACAACGGCAGAACTGGCAGCAGCTTTGACGTCAATGTTTCGATATGATTCAATGACCTACTTCACCGGATCAAACCTTTCATTCACCATAAAAGAACTCATCTTAAAGGGATATTTCACCGCTGGAAAGCTCAATATATCTTTAAATTGGGTCACTTATGTAGCAGAAATGTGAAATTTTTTTTAAATTGGTGCCTTCTAGGCCGAGAAAAGCCAGAAAATGTGTTTTTGGCTCATATGGATGAAAGACACCAAATCCCAGAATGCACTTCGCTTCGCTGCTTTGAGTCCACTCCCAAGCCACGCCTACCGCTTGACAGACAGACAAGACAGCGAGGCATTCAACTCAACTAAATGTGTTTTATTGTTATTTCAACCATATACATGAAACAACGTTTCATCGTAGCTCAAGTGGTGTTACACATTTAAAATATATAATAACATCATATAAAAACGACATTATATAAAAACGACATACAAAACAGGCTAGCTTTAGTGCACACACACATTATAGGCTCCGTAAAGTTCAGCTAAGCATACTAGCATTAGGCTTGGTGGGCTGTAAACACCGAGTATAAACACAGCCGTGAATTAGCGTGGAATGTTGAATGGTCGCCATGTAACAATCACAAACTCCAGCGGTTAGCAGTTAGTTGGATACAAATCACCCCATTTCTGCACCAGACCATGTTAACACAGCTCACCTTCACGGGTCTTTTACCCAGTGACAAGCATCTCTAGCTCGGATCGTCGGAGGGCTAGCAGTCCTGGGGCCTGTACCATGAAGCTGGTTGAACAAACTCAGGGTTGCAGGATTGGTTTAGAGTTGACAAAACCAAACCGATGCAATCAGGTTTAATTGGTACCATGAAGCAGCTCATCAACTTTCTCTGTCAACTCAGGTTTTGATCCTTAAACTCTGATTACTCGTTTAGTTACTATTCATTTAAAGATTTATTTGAAGTGCAAATAAAAATCATCACATAGTAGCCCTACCTGAACATTAAGGCTGTGAAAGGACTTTCTGTTCACATAATCTGCCTCATGTTGTCCTAGAGCTGTGGGGATTGCAACATGTGTGCAGTATATATATATATATATATATATATATATATATATATATATATATATATATATATATATATATATATATAAACCATTCTTAACATGTAGCTACTGTAGACTATTGTATAATACTTAAGTGCTCTAAGTGCAAGCTGCTTTTTTAAGGGGAAAAAAAACCTGATTGTGAAAGGTTAAATTTGTTCAACCCTTTCAATATATCTTACTGGCAATTTTATAAAATCCCTCTTTTATGGACATGGTCCATAAATGTCCAGGGAACACAATGAAGCTATTTATGTACCCCTGCAGTGCGAGGACCACCTTGCGAATTGTTTGACAAACCGTGTTTTTCCCTAAGTTCTCCGCATCACCGACCGCATACAAGTATTTACCACTTGCAAAAAAGTGCAACGCAATACATACCATTTCGACGAGTCACATTTGTTATGTGCGGCTCAAGAAGTTCGCAAAGATAAGTTATTCCTTCCGCTGAAAATCTGCATCTTTCATACAAGTATCAGGAAAGTCAAGGGGATTTTGTCTGTCCCTAAAAAGTCTTTCTCTACGAAGTGCTCGTCTAACAATTTGCGCTGAGATGTCCACAGGATTTGGAAGAAAAGGTGAAGCCATTGCAATGATTGCAACAGAGAACAGAAGCTGGGAATTAATTACGTCACCTATGTTTCTTTGCTCACCGCTGATTGGTCAAACTTCAGACTGAGATCTCAAATCCAGAACATAACCTGCCCCGGAGCAGGTTAGCCGCGCAGCGTAAGATACCATGGCAACGAACACCGATTAAAGCCAAGCTACTTTCATAGTACCTAAAACCCAGGGCTAGCCACCTTCATGGTACAGGCCCCAGGTAGCTGGACAGTCCGGTACTCTGTTGTTACATTACATTACATGTCATTTATCTGACGCTTTTATCCAAAGCAACTTACAATTGCTATATATGTCAGAGGCCGCACGCCTCTGGAGCAACTAGGAGTTAAGTGTCTTGCTCAGGGACACAATGGTTGATGTATCGCAGTGGGAATCGAACCCCGGTCTCACACATCAAAGGCATGTGTCCTATCCACTGCGCCATCACCACCCCCATTGTTTAGCCATGTTTCCATGAAAAAGTCTCTGAACTCGCATTGGGAGTTTCATTGAAGTTGGATGTAGTCCAGTTTGTAGTTTAATGAACGGACACTTTCAACCAGGATTGATGGGACAGGTGGCCGGCTAGCGTTAGCTCGCTCTGGATGTGCCTTTCCCCCGGTTAGCGTTAGCTTCCCACCTAGCCGATGAGGATGTCCACTTCCCCGGCTCGGGGCATCGAGCGAGACCGCTGGTCTCCTTGCTGGTCTCCATGCTGGTCTCCATGCTGGTCTCCATGCCGGTCTCCATGCTGGTCTCCGTGCAGGCGAAGCTCTCGTAGTGTGCTGATTATTCCGTCTGTAATAACGTTCCCTGAATATTCTCCGATCTGTAGCGATGTATCCCGGTGGTACACGTGCGGTAGTTTGAAAGCACATCATTTTGTAAAAGTTAGCTGCTGAGAAGAGAGAGCCCTGTTTAGCGAGGATCCAAGATGGCTGACATTTCGTTTTTTTCCGGCTGAAATCGGCTCACTTCGGGTGATGGGCGTGTTGAAAACATGCGGAAGTAGCTCCTGCTACTGTTTGTAGTTCTTTGCCTCTGGCCTTCCATTCCTCCAATGACGTAAAAATCGTCATTTTGCGTCATTGGAGGAATGATTTCCAGACCCCCAATGCCGAGATCTCCTCTCTCAGGGGGACATGTGGGAGGGAAGCACGGTCATTCAGAAATACTACCGGGTTTCTACCTATACAAAGCTGAATGCTAAATCGGTGAAGTATCCCTTTAACCCAGTAAGTTAACAAGAGAGACTTGCAGTCACTCTGAGAGTCCTGGCATCCGGTTGCCCTCGAACTCGTCCATGCTTCCTGTTTCCGGTTTGTCGTGCACCGCTGAAAAAAAAATAGTGGTGCGCGACCTCGAGATCTACGTCATTTTGAAAATATTAATCTGAGCCTGTCAGTGGCAAAACGGGCACTTTTGTGAAGGTAAAAACAAGCTGGACAATTACTTGAATATTAACTTACAATGTAGCTTGTTTTACCAGTTTTTATCATAAGGGGAAAGGTTACCTCCCCTTTCTCTGCTTTGCCCATGGCAAGCTGGTCTCTCCTCCTCATTAGCATTAAAAGCTACACAAGGAAAGCTCATTGTGGGACTGGCTCGCAGTGGCTGTAGTTCTGCACGAAGGCTGAATTTCAGGAAAAGAGACTTCAGATACAGTATTAGGGGACCACTAAGGCCTACATAAAAGCATCCAAAAGCAGCATGTCTTAGGACATTTAACATATCCCAAACCCTGGCATCCTAAGTATTTCATAACAAAGAACATTGTTACATTCTCCACCTTAAGCCCAGTGCACTCTCCTGAAAACACAGTTGTACAAGTACAAGAGTTGTAATGACTATATCCCTAAGCGAAAGCATTTGGTTAAGCAGCATTATAGTAACTATAATGGTGCAGGTGAAATTCATCCCAACTTTCCATCGCTGCTGTTTTTCTATTGATACGTATCTGAGCAGCGAGACTGTTTCTGTCAACGTCAAGATGATTGGTTTATCCGGCGAATATTCGATCGGATAAATGAATTTCCTCACGGCTTCCTCATGATATATTTTTCGGCATTAATGGCTTGTGATGGAAGCTGTAAATTCATGTTAAAATGAAGCAGCCATCTTGAGGTTTTGGCATTTCAATTATCCACAACACCCTGCACAGTACACTCTGTCATTCTGTCAACTTTAATGTTTTAATATTCCGTTTTAAGAGCCTGCTCACAAACACGCACGCAAACACAAGCGCAATACATTCTGTATTTAGGCATTTAGTGCAAACACACACACAAGTTTTGATTTATAGTCGGAGATATGCCTCAGTGACTAACCAGACTAAAATATTTATGTGAAGCCAAATGAGTGACGTTCTCATACATTTTCAAGTGAGTGTGTGAAGAGGGATAATTTACTGTAGGAGGAAATCCATTAGATGAGGAGCAAGCAGGCATTCAGGAGGGCATGCATCATGACGTTGATGTTGACTGTAATATGTGATTATCTTGATCAACATGACACCTGAATCCACACCACTTACATTTCACATTATTTCACACACGTAACCATAGTATTTTAGTTGTGTTCTCTTTATTTCATGCTCCTGTTTAGCACACTATGCCTACACACTTTCATTATTTTCATGTAGTATTTATACATTTCATGTAGCTGTCAGATGTTTTGGATTTCAAATACTCTTGACGTATCCTGTTATTTGCTACTGTCCCTATAGGTCCTGTAGAATTTTGGCAATCGGCTCTACATAAATTGGCAAGAAATACGAGTGGTCAGACTATGAGACATCAGACGAGTTGTATAACGACTCAGGAAATGCATCTCTCTCCCTCTCTCTCTCTCTCTCTCTGTCTAAAAACGACCATACCTATGTTATATATTTTTTTGAGTTGTGTAGTTACTCTCCCAAATGTTTCCACCAAACTCCAAACCCAGAGAAATCTGTTATTTTATTTTCAGACACGGCACGTTTCCTTTCCTTCCTAGTCGCCTGTCGCGTCATATAACCTTTCACCCTCTACTTGCTCGTAACTTCCTTCAAAACACGGCTCCCAGATGATACGTTTGAGCGTAATTGTAAATCATACGTCGTTTATTGATACATAGAAATATTGATCCAGTTCAACGTTACTACAATGTGTTGGTTGACAAGTAGCTAACGTTAATGCTAGTTAGCTAATGCTTGGTGGATAACATTATAGGGTTACCACATCGTTCAACACGCTCATAAAGTTATTAGTAGCATCATTGTTTTCACCACGGACACAGATAACAGCAGCGGTGGGCTAACCCACGAATGAGTTTACCAGTAATGTTAACGTTAGCTGTATAGATTAGACGACTAATCTAATGCTAATTTAGCCAGCTAGCACCCCGGTCTGTCTGCCTGGGATAAGAGCTGACAACACAGCCGGGACATGTAGCAATAGCCAGTTACCGTTAGCCCATAGCCAGCCAACAGCCAGCCACCATTACAGCAATCCATACAGTATAAGTACTATAGATTTTTGCTAACAATATGTTGGATTCATGTTAAGACTTTTTTTTTTTTACTTTCAAAAAATTAACAATAATTTGGTGGTCCCCCTGCTATAACTCTGATGACTCCCTAGGGGCCCCGGACCCCCTGTTGAAGAGCTCTGATCTAAACCAAATGTGTCTGGTATGATTGTCTGATTGCTTTTTTTTTTCTTGCCGACTTATTTTTAACCACCTTCCAAGATCTCTGTAATCGTGAGAATGAAGACCCTATTAAACTGTAATTTAAAAAAGAGTACATTTATACCAGGGCTGTGGTGACTTGGATTGGTTCCATTGCACCTTGGACGCTGGTCTCTGACAACAATACGACCCCAGTTGTACAAACCAGTTGCTCTACTGTTTGTCACTGATATCACAGTGAGAAAAAAAACTCATAAATAAATTAAATTACATGAATGCATGCATCACATACTGTTACATTTGACATAATTCATACTGCCAATGCAATTAAAGAGAAGAAAAGGTATTGATCAGTGAGCAGAACAAAGTGACAGCCAGCTGCAGAGCCAGCGGAGGTGTGCAGGAGAAATGAACATGAACACAATACATCTCCACCCTCAGCCCCTCCAACTATACATTAGTCTCAAAAACAAATGAGCATCAGTTCTGGCCCTGAAACTCCCATTTAAACAAAATTCCCCATAATTGGCTTTCTCCTCATGCTCTCTTTCAATTTCACCTCTCTACTTTCTCTCTACCAACTAACTTTGCAGTATGATGCAAGAAAATACTTCTTCACCAAAAAGGTCTGGTGCATTTCTGGAGCTTTCAGAGGGTGAAACCCTCAGGGCTGTGGCCAAAAGTAAAAAGATTGCTTTCTTGCAGAGAGGGGACATCTTAACTGACATCAGCTTTATCCTGGCTTTAAAGGTGCAGTGGGGATTGGTTAGGGTTAGGGTAAGAATACCAGGGTAGGAGGCAGAATAAGGCAAAAAATAAGGCAGGCCACGAGGCACGTCCTGTGACGTTGACACGTCTAGCGGATCCGATCTAGCATCTAGCCTCCTAGATTCACTGATAACTACTGTTCGGCCGGCCCATTCACATGCTCCACCATCTGCCATCAAGAGAACTGAGTTTGTTTTTACTGCTTGTGACTTGTTTGTAGTTGTGAGAGATGCCCTGATTTGAAATGTTTCTGTCCAGAGCTTCTCCCTTAACTGATGTGCACTGGGTTGAGCTGTTGTGATGCTTTTTCCCACAAGACTTAAAGGCATCCTCTCCACCTTCCTCACTCTCTCTCTCTCCTTTGTTTCACTTCATTGCATCCAATACAGAGAAGATAAATCAAGTGTCATGAGTCCATAGATGTGAGGGGAAATAGATGGGCCATTTGTTGGCAAAACTCATTTTCCCACTTCCAGGTAATAAAGTACACTGGGTTGTGTTTTTTCTTCTTTTTTTGGCTATAGCTTTCACATCCCTTCCTGTGTCACTCGTTTGTCCTGACTGTTTGGTAGCAGACGGTCATAGTGATTGAACGCACGCACGCACGCACACATACACACATTTCCGGTCTGGCCTTGTCTACTAGAGGCACCTGCTGTAGCCTGTGAACAGGTGCACTCTGCTAATAAACTTAGCAGGAGCACTGAATCTGCTTTTATTTAGCTGTCTCTATTATCCCTCTACCCATCTCTTTTGCTTTTTCTTTCCCTCTGTTTACTCCTAACCAGGTGCATCACTTTACCACACCCTAAGCCAACAATTTAGAAAATGTACAGACAGAGAAGAAGCTGTAAGAGAGCTGTGTAATTAACACCCATTTGTATCCATCAGTGTCATCACATTACTGTATATATAAGGCATACTGTTATGGAAAAACTCAGAAGCAGCTCGACTCTGGATACGTGAAGGTCTGTGAGACTTAGATGACTTTAGCATTTAATGAAATCTTGATCGAGGAGAATTAGGATTAAGCAGTACAAATTAACCGGTGTAGTCTCATCCCAACTCTGAAGTTCCCGTCTTCCTGAAGGTGTTTAAACTAATGCTGGAGGTGTTTAGCTGAACCTTCAATGTAAACAATGACATTGTGGGCGCTGTAAACACATACAGTCATGTGCGTAAATTTCATCTAATAGATGGGGGGACAATGAACATCAAATTTCTTAAGAGGAATTATTGAAGGGGACACAAATAATACATACTAAATTCTACTTGTATAGGATATCTGTAGTTGTGGAACTCCAGTAAGGGTTAGGGTTAGTAGGTGGCAAAGCTATTTTATTTACTTTATACATTGGCTGAAGTGACTCTTTTTCTTTAATACAGATGGTGCTGAACTGAGAGCCTCCGAACAAGCAAGCTAACTAACTAGCGAGCCAGCTGGCCACTAAATTAGTAAAGTTTAACAAGTTAATGTTTTATTCACACACTCTTGTCACAGTGTAGAAAAGCACAACGCTCTCGCCAGATGAGTGACTTTGTTTGGCTCATTTTCTATAACCAGTGTGTAGCATGAAAGCACAGTGGGTGGAATTAGCAAGATAGCTAATTTACTATCCATCAAGCTACCAAACAAGCTAAGTAACTTCATAAGTGCTAACATAGCGGACTCGTGGAAAAATACATAATTATTTTGTCATGACGAATTTACTAATGACTCAACATCATCTGTATTAGAGAAAATAATCACTTTATCCAATTTAACGTGAATAAAACAACCTTGCCAGCCTACTTACTGACGCAATTTGATCTCTCCCACAAGTCCCACTGGACTTCTGTGTACCATTAACGTAAAGGGGGAAACCAAGCACCATCCAAATCCATGAGACCTGGGTTACCACTGTCTCAACTTTCACACCATGAGTTTGTAAGCTGGAAATTCTACCATACTACATACATCCTGCTCCTCCTGCCTTAACCCATTTTTTTTTTATCCATACATATCCATTCTCACCTGGAGGGATGGTTTGACTGGATGTGTGGACAGTTTTCCGGTTACGCCACGTTGATCACTGCTGAATGGAAGAGTCTCAGGAGGGAAAAGCTTCAGGCAACTGGATGTCTCTTTTTTGTAATTTGATTGCTAAGAAGCTCCATAACAGAAATCCAATATGAATGAAGCTGGGAACATTGAATCTCAGCAAAGATTTGGACCATTTTACGTCTATAAGGATACACAGAAACCAGAGTTTTGATAAATCTGCAGCTTAGAAGGCAATCTTGTCTGAAGTTGGCATTGGCCACGAGAAGCTTGCAGTGGCCCAACATACAGAAGTAAGAATGCTATTAAACTTCTCTACTATGTCCTGGCAATAGAGTGAATACATGCATTTCCCAAAATGTCAAACTATTGCTTTAAAAGATGCAAGTCCTAGATTGTCTCTGCCTGTCATTTCTGGCATTTAAATGCAAAACTTCCTATTCACAACCCTGCTCAGTAACTCCAACATCTAGTTACCTATTGCCTATAATTGTTGTTGATCGTTCTTGACCTCCTCTACAATCAGGTCTGCCTTGAGCCTCACTCTTGGTGCAGGTTAGAAATTCAATGTTTTGCTCAGCAGGATTGACTGCTGCAGGAGCTGAAACCTTCCTCTGAAAACACACTCCACCACCTACTCGTTCTGCACCTTGACTGAACAAAGGCTGCAAATAAATATATGTTTGAAAGCAAATATTTGTCAGACGCCGTGTTTCACATTCCGTAGCTCATTTTGTAGACAGTTGGTTACTTACAGGCTGCGGCAGGCGGCTAGGAGTGATTTTTAAACAAGCACAGACTCAGGGAAAATTTTATAAATGTGATGTGTTGTTTGGTTGCTCTCAAGTGACAGTTTCACTTGTATTGTAAAATTCTTGCATGCACAGGCAATTTTACACACACACACACACACACACACACACACACACACACACACACACACACACACACACACACACACACACACACAGGTGTAGATGTATGCACAAAAATGAGCACATTTATTGTTCAAATGCACACATACGGTGGAGTGTGTGAGTCATGAAACTGGGTATGGTGTTGCTTCTCTGCCAGGTCTAAGCAAAGCAGCATGAAAAGTAATGTGGTTTTTGGAAGGTTTTCTCGCAGGGGAATAATACAATAGCATTACTATTTCATTTTGAAAAATAACTGCACAACTCCCAAAAAATAAATAATAATCTGCACTGTGACTGATACAATAACATCTCTGTGGAAGTCATAGCATGGATGTTTTGGGCAAGGGCCTTCCTCAGTATGCTAAAAACAATAAATGAACCAACCATAGGTGAGATTTATAAATATATACAGTAATCCTGTAATCCATACAAATTATAGATTATAGATTATAAATATAATTTTACAATAAGACGAGAGATCCTTAAAAAAATGCTAATAAAAGTCACAGAAATCACTAAAAATTAAATCATATATAACAAGGTAAAACTAATTTCTTATTTAAACCTCCATGGATACGGATTTTTAAATAATCAATCCAAAAGAAATATGAATGTGCCCTGTTTGTTTATGTTGGCTGAATATCCTTGATAATGTTAGCTTCATGCTCTGTTGACACTTGATTGCCAGTATCTTAGCATCTGTAATGTTGCGTTAGCTTTTGTGCCCAATACACTGATATTTGACAATAACTACTAGACCCACCAATGTTATGTTAGCTTTGTGCCATGTTAGCTAACATTAGACTGTTGGTAGCTTTGCATTGCTGGTGTTAGCTTTGTGTCGTGTTAGCTGTCATTAGTTGGTTGGTGGTTTTGCTACATTCACCTCACAACTTTAAGTTGAAAAAACTTTAAATGTCTGCCAAAAATAATACCCAGTTGGCAAAAAGGACCAAAGAAGATACAATAATTCAATAATTCAGTGACAAAATTGCTGCTAATCAATAACTGCAGTTACATCTAAAGGAAATCTAATATTAAAAATAATACAATCTTCAAATTTATTTGTAAAATTTCCCTTGTTAACCAATAGAAATATATAATATTATATTAAATAACATATTTAATGTGATTCATCCGTGTGACAAGGCTAGCAATAGTGGTAAACATCTTGACACATGATGTGAATGTAATGTTACCCATGCCAATTTTCTTAGCGTCGTGCCCGTTAGCTTGATATGTCAGCAGCTCCAGTCCACTAATGTTAGCTGACATTTGCAAACTAGCAGCCAAGAATGTAAATAGATCACTCTCTAATCCTTGTCACCACCAGCAGTTTTCACAGAGGGGGAAACCAACTGATGTTTCAAAGTAATGCCAACAGCCAATTTTCAAGGAGTAACAGAAAAATAATATGACAAATTACTGCTCCCAGGGAGTCATAAGTAGAGCTGATAATGTTACTTTTCAAATTATTACTGTTAGGATGCAGAAGCGCCAGCAATGTTGTGAAGTGAAGTAAGCAGCAGATTCCTGGTATGGCCTCCTAAACTTTCACATCCCCTCTGAACTTACACTGAACTTCTCTATTTTCCATCCTGACGCTAAATCATTTTTCTTCCAGAAACTATTGATCGTTCTTTCCCTGGTGCAGCTATGAATAAATCACAAGAAAGTGACAGAGAGGCTGCTGTGGCTGGCAGACGCTGAAGGACTGAGGGGGAGGAGGAGGCTCTCAGCTGGCCTGTTTGAAACGCATGATGCCTGGTCGCCATCACAGCTGCAATGTTGGCCTGGTTGTATAAAACAGTGGAAAAAAGACAGATTTTTGTGGATTTATCCCTCAATCTGTGTCTCTGAAAGAAAACAGGACCGAGTGACTCATCATGTGGTATAAATCAAGTCAACTAACCCCACAAGTGGTGTGTGACACAACAGTATGTTTTAGATAACTGTCCTATCAAATGGGCTTATTTATTTATTTCCTCGTTTGTTTTACAGAAATAAGAAATTGATGAAATAATTTGTGTTGTGGTGTTGTAAGGTGATTTGAAAATGTTCAACACAAATTAACAAATGCCCACAAAATCCATAAAATATGCAAATAAAATTCTTTAATTTCAGGTTGTAAAAGCTACGCCATGTGTCCAAAAGTATGTGGACACCCCTGCCCATGTGCACTTTTGTTTTTTCATGGTTTGGACTGGGCTTCATGGGTACAATGATATTTACCTCCACCAAGGAGGTAATGTTATCGGTTCGGTTTGTCCGTTTGTTTGTTGGTTTGTTGGTTTGTTTGTCTGTCAGCAGGATTACGGACAAACTACTGGCCTGGTTGGTGGTAGGTTGTAGTATGGGCTAAAGAAGAACCCATTCAATTTCGTAGTGGTTCCAAATCACGAGGTGGATACACAAATTATTCACTTTTGTTAACATTTTTGTTAACATTGCGAGATATTGCAGTCATGTGGTGTCGGAATAATCGGAAACATTAGTTAAATTCACACTACATTAACGTGAGAGAGGGCATGCCTTGGCAGAGGTCTGTGCTTTCCGAATGCCCTTCTAGTTTAGACAATAATGTGCTTCCAACTTTGTACCAACAATTTGTGGAAGTCACCTTTTTCTGTTTCAACATAACCATGCATGAAGCCAGATCCATGAAGAAATGGTTTTCTGAATTTGGTGGGGAAGGAACTGATCTAAACCCCCATGAAACGACAACTGTGAGTCGGGCCTTTTTGTCCACCATCAGTTTCCAAATTACTAATGCTCTTGGGGGTGAATGGGAGCAAATACCAGGTGCCAAAATCTCAAAATCTTGTGGAAAGCCTTACCAAAAGTAGATTAATGTTAGCAGGTGTTTAAATGAGATGCTCAACAACCACGTAATTTCAAGGGGGCCACATTCTTTGTTTGGGTGCCCATGTAGTTTTGCAATATGGTGTATTGAACTCATTTAGTCGCTTTTAGTAATACAAATGCAACTTTGAGTCATTTTACCTTATGCACACAATACAACCCACTCCTGTGGTGTGATTTCCTAAAACAGGACATATCTTAAAATAAGCTAAATTTGCATTTGTGTATTTAGTGTCTGAGTTTACCTTCTGGCTCTGACGTCAGGGTCAGTGGTGTATTTTATCACCACCCCAACCTCCCTCACTCTATCAGTGAGGTGGATTTACGTTTGTGCTGAGTGAGCATTTCCCCAGCCACGCCCTGCGAAATCAAATGTCACACCGTCTCCTGGGGTATTAATCACACTCAGACACACACACACACACACACAATCAGATGAAAAGAAAAAAAAAGAGTGGAATAACACTTGATAGTTATATATAAGCATATTGTTTCTTTCCCTTAACAGCAGTATACCTCATTCGCTTTGCATTCCTGTATGTGGGAGTCTAAGTGCATGTTTGTAATTTTATACAAATTATACAATTATCTTTTTTCTCGTATTTCTTTGTTTCTCATTGACTCACTAGTAGGTCAGTCCTTACAAACTCATCCTGTGCAGCTAAATATGTTCAAGCCCAACAAACTTTATTTTAAATTCTAGTGGAGAATTTAGGGAACGTGTATAAAATGATGTACAAGAGATTCACAATATGTCCATCTGATGGAATGGTGCAGCAATTAAAAATAGAGTCTTGGCTTTGAATATTTTACTCAGTATAAACATCATATAGCATCAATTATGAGCTGAAATAAGATGACAATATACAGTATATAATGCTAAAAGACAGCAAGATGATTTTAGAAAATGTAGTGAAGAGACATGGAAGCCTTGGAGTATGTACAGTAACTACTGTATACAGTCTATGGGTGTAATCCTGGTCACCTGAATGCCTCACATCTTGAAATCCCAAGTTCTTTCACTTTGTCTTCTTGAAACTGGTAGCTAAGGCCCCTAAAAGTGTCACTTTCTAAAAATTTGAACTTCATGGATTATGATCAGACTGATATGACTGAGTCTATGGCATGTTGATTTGGGTAGCACATAAGTATGCATTCATGTATTTTTTTATTATTATGACCTTTTAGTTTTAAGAGTCCTAGATCTTTCACACTGTCTCAGGCCATACAGGGACAAAGTTACAAGGGCACACTAGAAGTGTGTGAGAGGAATGAGGCTGCAGCTGTAAAAGCAGAAAGAAGACACACAAGTGACAGGATTGTGTTGCCAAGGCAGCATTTTTAATTCATCCAACCATACTGTAGCATTGCTATGAAAAAAGATTCAGAAATAATGACATTTTACTGTATGTAATAACAACTTTGAGTGGTATTGAAGCCTAGAATACACATTAAAGTGCCCATATTATGAAAAAAACAAACACTTTTTCTGGGATTTGGGGTGTGTATTTTGTGTCTCTGGTGCTTCCACACGCATACAAACTCTATCCATGCTGTTTTGGGTGAGATACGGTTTCTGAATGTGTCCTGCCTTCAGTCTCCGGGTGAGCTACACGGCTTTTTACGTAACTAGCCGAAACGACGGGCTAAACACAACTGCTAGCATGATAGCGCTAGCATGCTAGCTTGTTCTCAATGGCAAAGCATTGCTACAACACACACAAGTTCACCATAATCTACAAAAGAACTACTTCCATGTGCGCCCTCCTTTAGAAGAAGTCTCCTGGCTAATCCTGCCTTGTAACTGACCAAAGTTGGAGAAACAACCTTTCTTTTACTGTCTATGGAGCTAACTGACATGATCTATGATCTGAGCTACTGCACATGTGCAAGTGGAATCAAAGAGTACAGAAGGAAAGATGATTCACTCTGTAGCTAAAACAGAGACCTGGACACAAGGTGAAAAGAGGAGCTGCAGCAGTGAGAGAGAGCTGTGCTGTACAACAAAAATATGTTGTTTTTTTTAAATTAAACCATGTAAACCTATTTTGGTACAACCTTAAAATACAATTATGAACCTGAAAATGAGCATAATATGGGATCTTTAAAAGTAGGCTTACATAAATAAAAGGAAAAGGGCATTATAGAAAATAGGCATCTGAAGGTTTTAGGGCCACTTGCATAAAAGATATTCACAAATTATAAAAAAAGAAATTAAAAAAATCCCTATCCTGCGTTTACTCCGATGTCCACACCTGAAAACACTGACCGGCCAGGCGAGCAGAGTCAGCTTAGTCTTATATTCTCCGCCTTTTCCTCTGATGTTTACATTTGAAAACTTGCGGGCTAGCTATCCCAGGCTAGCAGTCGGCAGGAGCCTGGCAAGTTGATTTCCCGAACCCTGATGAGGGACTCATAGCCACCTGCCATCACCGTCCAACGTCAACCACATAATGCAAAACTTATTAAAAACTATATATATATATATATCTATCTATCTATCTGTGCTAGAGGAAAACTGAACAGATTACAATTCATCCTGAGGGGGACATCTGTACCAAATGTCATAGAAATCCATCCAGAAGTTCTTGAGACATTTCCCCTCATAACCACAAATGTGGACCTAATGGCGCTAGAGGAAAAATCAGTGGGTCACAGTAGGATTCATCCTCTTCTCCTCTATCCACTTATTCTGGTTTACTGTCTGATTTATCTTCGTAGGTTTGACCATTTTTTCAGTTAGTTTGTACAAAAAAAGCCCATGACACCAAGTATCATCTTCAAATGGCTTTTAGTCCTAGCAACAGTTCAAAGTCCAAGTGCATATGATTTACAATTATGTTAAACATAGCAAAACATGAACTCTTCACATTTAAGAAGCAAATATTTGGTATATTTTGCTTGATTAATGACCCAAAATTGTTGGTCATTCATTTTCTGTCAAGATTTTGGCAGGATATGTGGTAACACTTTACTTGAAGGTATCTACATAAGAGACATGACACTGTCATGACACATGAACCCTAACCATAACTTGTCATGACAAAAACCGAATGACATCATAATGTTTATGACTCGTATATAGATTACCTTCAAGTGTAACCGAATATTTTCTCCAGGAAAACCCAACAAGAAAGCTGAAAGAAGAACAGCTTGTTATTGGTTATTTCACTTAGGACCGGCAGCATTGTGTTGATAATAAACACATTTGATGGGAATCATGAATGTCTGTAGAAAGTTTCATCACAATTCATCCAGTAACTGTTGAGATATTTCAGTCTGGACCAAATATGGTTTGACGTAGCTAAAACCATTTCATGATACACTGATGGGATGTAAACCCACTTTAGAGATAGACAGAAAACAGAGACGAATGGACAGTAGAGCTCAGAAAAAGACACTCAGACAAAAACTAATCCCATCCATCTGCACAGGTCAGATTTCACACAGGAAATGGGTTTCTTTCTCTCTTCATTGATTCTTCTTTCACTTTCACCTTCTCTTGTTGTTTCCACACTCCCACTGTTCTCCCTCCTTCACATGGATGAAGGAGGCTCCTGAAGATATTTATTTTCTGCTATGAAGAAAAACACTCTGCAGAGTAGAAAGTAGAACAATTCAAATAAAAGTTAGAAACTGGTTTCTCTCTGGTTTCTCTCGCAAATGCTACACAACAATTCAAATGTTAAAAAAATGATTTGTTTTCTATTTTGGCAGATTTAGTTACATTTTTAGTAAATGCTGGTGACATCAAACTACGCACTATAGCTTTGAACCATATTATGATATTATGATATCCAAAGTCTAAGACAATATCTAGTCTTGATATCGATATGATATCGATATATTGCCCAGCCCTACTATTCTATGAGTTTGGCACTCAGCTACACCCTGAAGATAAAGTCCTTTGGCATTCTCACCAGAGCAGATTTCATTGAGTTCACTGATTTCTTCATGAACTCTGAGGAGGAGGAGGCCCTGCAAGATTTCCTTCTGCTGTTCCTCAGCCTCCACCCCGAGTAGCTCCAAGTGATGGTCCTTCAGTCTCAGCAATGCACGCCCTGGAAGAGAGGTGTGCACGTGGGAGTATTCATTCATTCACAAATTGGATGTGTGAATCAAAAGCAGAGTAAAGCAAAACCTTATTGCACAAATTCTAAATCTAAAAAAAGGAAAGATTATTCTTTGGCCATTTTCAGCCTTTATTTTTGACAGGACAGATGAAGACATGAAAGGGGAGAGAGGGGGGGAATGACATGCAGCAAAGGGCCGCAGGTCAGAGTCGAACCCAGGCCAGCTGCGTCGTGGAGTAAACCTCTATATATGGGCGCCCGCTCTACCAACTGAGCTATCCGGGCGCCCCAAAAAGGCGGGAAAAAAATGAACGTCCTCTTGACATATGGATCTTCTCATCTAACAATGAATAATACCCGACCTTACATCAAACGACTTTTCAAGCGATTTCACTGTCACTGACTGCATTCCTATAGCGTAATAAAGTCATGAGTCTCGCTAGAGTTGGGGCGTGCTCCCGTCGTCGCATCGTTTGGTGTAAGGCGGTCATAAAACTCAGTCCGAGTCAGTCTTTTTCCTGTCTTGACGTTCCGACAAAATCAAACTAATAAGTAAAATAAGTAAAATAAAAAATAAAAAGAAAAATAAGTCTTGGTAATGAAGTTAAATCATCATAAATCATCCCTTCAGCACCAAACAGGAAGCAGCAAACGACTAGAGCCAGTGTTGTTTATGGTTGCTATGGCGCAGCGCTAAGCTAAATGCTAAAGAGGGAAAGTTGCCAATTTTCAACCCTTCTGAAGTGAGTAATCCAACGACAGTTGTACCGGCGGATAAACGCCGATCTCCGGGTACTGCCGCCATTCATCTGCATGCACGGCAGAACAGAAAATCTGCAAATTTTCCCTTTAGTTACCAGCTAATGCTAGCGGTAGCTAGCTAGCTTGGTTACATTTTTCTAAATTAATCTACCTGTAGTCTTGCAATGTGTGACCCTGCAAGATCCTCAGTCTTTACCTATTATGACAGTCTTTAATGTTAGATGTGAGATAATTGTCTTTAGATGTGAGATGGTGTCAGACTTTAGTCTGAAGAAGTCTGTTTAAAGTCTTCTAGTTTATGGTATAGGCAGTAGTTGTACCTGATATAGCGTGCTTGATTATGGCTTTATGGAGCGTGCCCATGTGGGTCGGGTACTGATCCTGCACCCACTCCAACACTTCTTCTACCGACCACGATGACACTCGCTTTGACAGGCCCATCACTCTGCAACCACGTCACCCTGCAAGGACAAAACCACAGAAGTTAAGAACACAGAAACATTGTTCTGGAGTAAAAACATCTTAAATATTGAATTAGTTCCAGATTTATTTTTTGCCCTTATCACATGCCAAGTGTGCCTTGTAAGCTCTCACTCATCAGGTCTAAAGTTGGAAAAGAGTTATTCTGGTTTACTGCATTATTTTTGTAGGCTTGACAGTGTTTTGGTTAGTTTGTAGTAAAAACCCCATAAGAATTTTACACAACCCAAGGTGTCATCTTCAAAAGGCTTTTCGTCCTAGCCACAGTTCAAAGTACAAACGTATATAATTGACAAACCCCTTGAGATGTATCAGGTAGTTTTTGAGGGGGTCCCAAAATATATCACAATCATTACATAACAACAGAGTGACAGGAAAGAAAGAAAAAATACAAATACAATTATCAATACGACAACGTACACAACAGGCAAAAAAAAAACAACCAAAAAACACATGCATAAATTGACATTGACAACGACATTAAAGATAGCAAAGCAGGCAATCTTCACATTTAAGAAGCAAATGTTTGGCATCTTTTGCTTGATAAATGACCCAAAATTGTTGGTCATTCATTTTCTGTCGAGATTTTGCCAGAACATTTTCTCCAGGAAAACCCAACAAGCCTTTGAGCAGAGAAATTCAGTGACTGAACGTGCAGAAGTCCCTCTGCAGCAGCTTGTGCAGTTTTGCCCCGGGGCACATGAGCTGAGGACATTGTCTGCGGTAGACCCTTTAGTGTGAGGAAATGTCATTTTCTCTTGATATTTGACACTTTGGAATACATTTTCCTTCTCACGCGGTGTCACCTACTTCCTCAGAATAAGCCTATTTTCCAGTGATTAATTCAACAATCTCTTGAACATGATGACAAATAGCTGGTTGAAGAATTCCTCGGAGCTGAAAATAACAGCAAGGTGAAACCAACCAACTCCGACACTCTGAGGTCAAAAAAGTTTCTTCTACGCCTCCGGTTCTTTTGGCATTCCTCCCAGCTATATCCTCCTGGGCTGCACTGCTTTAGGGCGAAAAAACTGCTAAACTGTTGGTGACCTTTTCAGCGGGCCAGTCTCGTTATTGAGGTATAAATATAGGAATGTAATTTACTGGGTTAATTAAGGGGGGTGCACGATTGGCCAGGGCTGTAACAAGGTCCCAGCGGAGTAATTGACATACAGAGAGTGAAGACATTTACACACACAGACACAGAGGAAACTTCCTGTCAGCGACGGGGTGAGTCGAGGGTGAAGAAGAAAATCTCACTGTTGTCTTTAAAGTTGGTTTTATGCCTTAGGACTAAAATGTGATTTATGTTTCTGTGTTCAGTTATATCTACGCCGTGGCTACGTACATAGGTACGTGGAGACACGGACCCTACGCCGGGCCCTAAAGACATTTTTTATTTATTTTTCAGCTCCTACTACGTGAGTCCTTCTCTGTGTAATGTAGATTTTTTCCTGCCTGCCTCTATGACCTGTAAAGTTAAAACAATCACCAGCATTATTAGGTAGTAGGTGGTAGAAGCATGCTGCATGCTTATTGGCTCACTGATGCTGATGAGATTTACTCCTTAGGTATTGAAATTGGGTTTTGAATGACGAGGCATAACTCGATACTTTAGAGTAAATTTGGTCGGTGCCTAAAAAGTATTGAATTCGGTACCCAGCCCTACTTAGTACAGCGTTTCCTTTACTATATGATGCCCAAACTGTGTGTATATCTGCAGGGGAATAAAGTGACTGTATATCCAGCTTTCCTTATTTGCACTGAACCATTTCATTTAAGTTCACTCTGCCCAGTTACTGTACAACTGAACCAGGACTTGTAAACAAAAGTAATACACACTAACAAGCAGGGTGAAGAAATTGGCTTTTTGTACCAGTTACTGGTGGTATGATTCTTCCACTCGCTACGACATGTAACTGCCTGCAACTTTAAATGAACTAATGTTCACAACTTAATATAAATAGATGTGTTTAAAACTATATTAAACACAATCAACAGCTGAAAGGAAGCGCTTTGAGTGTTATTAATCTCACTGAAATATTCCCCCCCCCCCCCCCCAAACACTTTTCATATTATCTGTTCCTGTTGCAACCTTCTGCTTCTAGTTTGACAGTTTTATTAAGCTTCAGGCCAAGCTGAAGTGACTGTGTAGGCAGTTAAGTTGGTTTTACTTGGCAACTTGATTTAATATATAATAACGGCAATGTAAGTACAATGTTGAGGAGTGGTTACAGAAAGGAAAGAAATGTGTGTCTGATGTTGTAAAACAGAAAGCAGTGCAGTTATTATAACCGCGGGAGCTTCGTAAAGGCTTTTTTGCTGGAAAGATGGGTGTTAGTTTCTCAAGGTGCCTGAATGTGACAATTTTTTATATCACATGGGGGAATCTTGGATTGGATTGCAGAAATGGGTATAATTAGATTTTATTTCTATATCAGTGACAATATGATCCCTGAGTTTCAGTATTGATAGCAAAACAATACTTGCTCCACTTAGTTAAGGAATTTTAACACATTCCTCTACAAAAAAAGCTTATTTAAAAAAGAAAAAAAAGAAAGATGCAATGCTTCTAAAAATTGTAGATGACTAAATACAAGGAGTCACAAAACTTTGTCTCAATAAAATACAGTCTTAAAGGTCCCATGGCATGACATTTTCACTTTATTTCAATTGGCTTGAACTGGTGATAGGTGTAAACCGAGCCCTGGGTATCCTGCTCTGCCTTTGAGAAAAAATAAGCTCAGATGAGCTGTTCTGGAATCTCCTCTTTATGAGGTCATAAGGAGGAAGGTTACCTCGCCTTTTTCTGCTTTGCCCACCCAGAGAAATTGGCCAACCCATGAGAGAGAGACATCATGGCTTTCAAACGAGCAAAGTGGCAGTTGGTCAAGGCCACACACCCCACCCTCCACCTCCCCCCCTCCCCCCCTCTCTCCTCCTCAATAGCTACAGACACAGAAACGGCACGTCCTGAGTAAAGCTCATTGTGGGACTGGCTCTAGTGGCTGGAATTCTGCACCAAGGCTGAATTTTGGGAAAGAGACTTCAGATACAGTATTAGGGGACCACTGAGGTCTATATAAAAGAGACTTCAGATACAGTATTAGGGGACCACTAAGGCCTATATAAAAGAGACTTCAGATACAGTATTAGGGGACCACTAAGGTCTATATAAAAGAGACTTCAGATACAGTATTAAGGGACCACTAAGCCCTATATAAAAGAGACTTCAGATACAGTATTAGGGGACCACTAAGGTCTATATAAAAGAGACTTCAGATACAGTATTAGGGGACCACTAAGGTCTATATAAAAGAGACATCAGATACAGTATTAGGGGACCACTAAGGTCTATATAAAAGAGACTTCAGATACAGTATTAGGGGACCACTAAGGTCTATATAAAAGAGACATCAGATACAGTATTAGGGGACCACTAAGGTCTATATAAAAGAGACTTCAGATGCAGTATTAGGGGACCACTAAGGTCTATATAAAAGAGACATCAGATACAGTATTAGGGGACCACTAAGGTCTATATAAAAGAGACATCAGATACAGTATTAAGGGACCACTAAGGTCTATATAAAAGAGACTTCAGATACAGTATTAGGGGACCACTAAGCCCTATATAAAAGAGACTTCAGATACAGTATTAGGGGACCACTAAGGTCTATATAAAAGAGACTTCAGATACAGTATTAGGGGACCACTAAGGTCTATATAAAAGAGACATCAGATACAGTATTAAGGGACCACTAAGGTCTATATAAAAGAGACATCAGATACAGTATTAGGGGACCACTAAGGTCTATATAAAAGAGACTTCAGATACAGTATTAGGGGACCACTAAGGTCTATATAAAAGAGACATCAGATACAGTATTAAGGGACCACTAAGGTCTATATAAAAGAGACTTCAGATACAGTATTAGGGGACCACTAAGGTCTATATAAAAGAGACTTCAGATACAGTATTAGGGGACCACTAAGGTCTATATAAAAGAGACTTCAGATACAGTATTAGGGGACCACTAAGGTCTATATAAAAGAGACTTCAGATGCAGTATTAGGGGACCACTAAGGTCTATATAAAAGAGACTTCAGATACAGTATTAGGGGACCACTAAGGTCTATATAAAAGAGACTTCAGATGCAGTATTAGGGGACCACTAAGGTCTATATAAAAGAGACTTCAGATACAGTATTAGGGGACCACTAAGGTCTATATAAAAGCATCCAAAGAGCACCATGTCATGGGACCTTTAAATTGGGAAAATATAGATGTAAACCAGTAAAATGTTTGAACAACGACGACGTAAACGACCAACAGAGTCAGAGGGGACTGTTCTCATGTGGTTCCCAAAGTGTAATCCTACCATCGTGTGGTGCCTTGCTGAATTACCTCATCTTTTGATCAAGCCTTACCATTTTTACTGTTCAATGGTTTAACTTTCATTAAGCCTAGTTCACAAAGATTTCAGCGCTCTAATCTGTAGCTGTTCTCCACTTGGCATGATGCAATCCAGTTTTGACCATTATCTCTCACGTGGTTGTAGGTCTAGGCCAATTTCTGCTCATAATTCGAACAATGACCGTTTGGTTTTGTGTCTCCTTTTAGCAAATTTTAAATCTTGAACTCATCAAACGGGACTTCTACCTTTTGAGAATGAATGTGCTAGAGTTCTGTATAACATTCCCCATGCACCACCATATCTGAAACGGTAATGCGTTAAACTCACAGTGCTGCGTTTAACTGTTAATGATGTAAAAACTGAGCAGAAACTGACAAAGTGTTGTAAATGTTTAAATGTAGACTAATAAAGTACATTCTTGTAGATAGGTTTCTGTGCTAAAGATGGTGTGTAACTGTCCCGGTAGCTAAAGCCTCGTTAAAATGACAAAAATGTGAATAGAATTTGGCGTGTTGCCCTGTGTACAACATGAGAAGAAAGACGGCCCGCACAGGGGCTTTTACTGTAGCCCATCAACAGCTGCCTTTAAATAACATCAAACATCCACAACAGATTATAGGTCAAGCAAAACACTGACATCTTTACAAACTTTATGAAGATTTTTGTTGACTGATAAGCTATAGTTACCTGTGGTCCGTTTGCTCCTGATAGATGGCGGCGAGTCTGTACCTGTTAAAAGTGTTACTTTAGGTAGGCTACATTCCTTTTCCCGGCTCCGCCCACCAAGCATGAGCGCGCTCGACACTTGATCCTTGTTCCGCACTCCCGCTGCACAGTAGCACAGCAGGCGTAGCTGCTCGTGATGCCTTCAGGTGATGTCAGAAATATTGCCAAACTGCATGGTACATGCATATTAACCAGGCGAAAGGCCCAATCATACATCTTGTTGGATTAAAATGACATGAACTGAGTAACTGCTATCATGTCATCATAGGACAAAACGCAATAGTTTTGGTACTGAGTTATGCTTACATGCAGGGTGCAAAATTTACTTTTTCATCCACCATCCAATTGGCTAGTGATTTTTTTAGTTTTACCAGCCACACAATAGATTACCATTGATTTTTTGGCTGGTGAGTAAAACAAATCTACCACCCTATGTTACCATCATTTGGCTGGTGGATGGTGATATTTTGTACCCTGCTTGCTTACATGTATAACGTTGTTCTTGCTCCTTTCAAGTTTTATTTTTAGGTTCCCAGGTCTATAAGGGGCCATGTGCACTTTTACTACTCTTTGATATGTTTACATTTTTCTTATTATTTGTTTTTAATATCCTGGCGAAATGATGTTAACATTATTTAATCTAATTAAGCCCGCAATATCTTACATATGCACAATTACACTATCAATAATGTAGTTTTGTAGCTTTAAGGTCCCTGATAAACTCCCCCATCCTGTATCTCCATGTAGTTCATTCTGTTACAGATAGCCTACATGTATTCATGTATGTATACAGGCATGTAAGCATATAACTTCATTTTAATTTATTTTCTTAACACATGTGGGTATGGTATGTGTATGTTTATGTATTAGTATATGTATGTGAATGCATTATTTCATTAGATGTACATGTAAAAGCCAAAACACGATTTCTTTTGCCCCCTCTTCCTTACTGTGGTAACTCTAAAACAATGTCAGTATAAAACTATCCAGTCCCGTAATTTACCCCCTACAGCCGTCAGAGGGCGCACGCGTACAGCAGGTGGAGCTACCTTTCTTACCTCTCTCTTCTCCAGCAGCTGCTGCCATAGACAGTATCCTGCACGCAGAGCAAACTTCAGCTGGAGTTCTGTGATGGTCACATGACGATGTTGTGAGTATATTACTCCAAAAGTCTGAGCCTGTTCTCTTCTACAGAACTCTGCAGCGCACACGCACACACACACACACACATACACACACACGCACACACACACACACACACACACACACATACACACACACACACACACACACACACACACACACACACACACACACACACACACACACACACGGGAGAGAGAGAGAGAGAGAGAGAGAGAGAGAGAGAGAGAGAGAGAGAGAGTGCATGGTGCAGTTTTGAATGACACTGACAGCTGAGAAAAGCCTGGAGTTACAGCGTCAGGAAGCAACTTTTTGAGGGGAATTATGAGAAACGTGGAGCTCTGATTTGCATTTCTAATTGCCAGCTGACAAGGTGAGAGAAAAGTACTTTCATTGCTTATTTTGTCTCAGTGTTGGTGTTTAACGTCTTGCAGGTTTATCATTATCTGACTAACCTGGATCGTAAAATGCAGTTACTGCACCTGTTTCAAACCTCAGCTAACTGTGTCACCCGACTGTCATCCCTTAAAAAAAAATGATGTATAATATATTCTGGGGAGCCTTAGTATTCGAAAAGCATTTTCATATTGGCAAATGTGCTAAGTAACATGTTAAATAGGGACACAGTTAAGTGATTTATGCACTTCTGTGTTAACAGGTTAATGACATTTGTTCAGCACAAAGGCTGCAGCACTCTAAAATCACCACATGATTTATTGTGCTTTGACCTTTTTAAGGTGGCAAACCGTTTGACATCTGTTAAATATTCATTGCAATTAGGTAGAATAGCAACAGTTAAAAGGCTGATTTACTGCATGTAATCTGTTAGAGCAGTATGCTACATTACAACAGGACAGGAAATGCACATTTAATGGAACTCATCCGCAGAAAATTGTTGCTTTGTGTTTCGGCGGTCATGGGTAAAGTATCTCTGCCTTTAATTAACCCGAGAAAAATGGGCTAATGTTGCACATGGATGGTTGAGCAATGACATGGGATTGTTTCCTATGTATAGAGAGAGAGAGAGATTGTGTGCTCCAACTAAACTCCCTACTTCTAATAGCCTATATTAAGTCATAAAATCGACTCGCAAGTGCGAAATAGTTACATAGTTGAACTTAGTTGAAGAAATGAACAAACAAGTGCAGTCAAGCACATCAGAAATGCACTGACTTTTAAAATTGTTTTAAATTCAGTATGGGAGAGTCGGACTGAAGGGAAGAGGGCCCACAAAGACACTAGAATGAATATGTTGATGTGGGGAGGGGCCCATAGAGAATGCCTATGTACAGGGTCCAGAATTTGATGCTACGCCCCTGGCTGTTCTGCCTGAGACCACACACCCTGGTTCCCTCGCAGACAATCAAGGTGCTCAGTTGGGGGCAGGTCTCGCAAATGCGATGATGCGTGACGATAAAATTGTCTCCTCTCTTGCTGGGTGAATCTTAACTCTATCTCTGCATTTTCTATGGAGTGGACTAAACCCAAACCTGTGTGGAGCTGTTGCAGACAGAATGCCTCCATTGGTTACAGTGGTGGAAAGTAACTTAGTACATTTGCCTAAATTTGAGGTACTTGTATACCTGAGTATTTACATTTTATGCTGCTTTAAACTTCTACTCCACTACATTTCAAATGAAAAAAATGTACTTTTTTTCCTCCACTATATTTATTTGACAGCTCTAGTAACTGGTCACTTTTCATATTAATATTTTACATTTTACAACAACAAAAAACGCTCAATACATGTATGAAATACAATCCATTGAAGATCAAACCAGTGGTTGCCAACCTTTTGTCTTGTGAAAAAAGAAGTGTTTGTCTGATTCGGGCTCCTTTTGACGTTTCAGATGTCTATGGGTTCTTAGCAGCTTCACCAAAGAGACAATTCCCCTCTAAATTAAAAAGAAAAAAGTATCCAATATTTTACAAAAAAAAGCTAATTTTAGAGAAAGAAATTCCACTGGACTAAACTAGCTATCTAACTAACTATCTAACTATAAAGATGTTAAAACTAGCTCCACCTTGTCCTGTCTAGTATTGAGATCATATATCGCAATCGCATATCGCATATTTACCCGTGTAATAAACCTTCTTCATGAGGTTTTCTTACTTTAGATTTTTGTCTACATTTCATCTGGTGTTTCCATTATTTTGTCCACAGTTTCAAAGATAGAGGTGTCTCTTTGCTTTCCCACCATCCTCTGTTGGCACTGACTACAAAGGCCAACTGAGTGTGTGCGAAAAACTGTTATATCCCACCAAACTCAGTGTTATTTGAAGATTACTCACCCCCCCCCCCCCCCCCCCACACACACACACACACACACACAAACATGTATGCAGAAGTACGAAGAGTTTAGTGGGATCTCCTAGCAGCCCTAATGGTTTCTGCCTAGTTACAATCTAAATGTCAACCTGACCCCTCTATCCCCTCTGTAATGAGAAAGTCCAGACTGAACAGCTTTTTCAAACATTCACAGATCTGCCGCTGGGGCTTGTGGGAGTTTTAACACTGTTTTTTTTTTTAACACTCCTGACTGCAGCAGATTTAATTTTACTCCTCAGAGACGTCTATGTCTGTTATCTATTTGTTCTGTGTTCCCTTTTCACTTAGTTCATATGCCGGCCATATCATGTGTAGCGTGGGAAACTCTACCCAAACCAGAAGAGCAAATGTGCTTAGCTCAAAGTAAATAGCCGGGTGTATGGCTGCAACTGATTGCGATTCATTATCAGTTTTAAGTTTTGACACACAAAATGTGAAATTCAATGTGCTTCTAATTACAAATTGAGTTATGCCACCATAGATTGTGTGCCAGGTTGGATTGCTGCACCTGCTGGATGTCATTGGCAACCGTGTGTTACAGATGCACTTCTTGTGATAAGTGGCTTCTGGGACACTTTACTCTCCCAGGAAATGTTTTCATTAGATTTATGTTTTAGGTTTTGAAAGGAGGACGTGTTGGAATCCTGCCATAACCATATCTGTCAAATCCCTCTTCATTTTTCACCTCTCGTAATTCACGTGGGGTTAAATACTTGAGGAAGTTATGGTTGTGGAGTTACGTTTTGCCAAATATAAGCAACTTAAGTAATAGCTCAGTCCGTAGTGAGTTGGGTTGGGAACCAGAAGGTTGCTGATTCAAGTGCCCGTATGGAGTGGAGCCTGTTCAGCAGTTGCAGCCCACTCACTCTGATATCTCTTCATTAGTGCATGTATAGGACCTGAGTATGTATGTGTGTATATTAGGCCTGTGTGTAGTATGTATAAATTATTATTAGTATTGTTACCTATGGTGCAGGAAATCTATGAACACTGATAAACAGGATGAGGAGTTTGGACATCCAGAAAGAGGCTCGGAGTAGAACCACTGTTCATTTGTGTTAAAGGGACCCAGTTAGCTGGTCTGGGAACACCTCAGGATCTCCCAGTAAGGGCAGGAGGATATGGCTATGGAGAGGGACGTGTGGACTTTGCTTACTCTGCTGCAAACCGGATAAACGGTAGAAAATGGACGTGTGAATGGATGGATGCACCACTTTAGCCAGATATCTATCAGATATGTAGTTGTAGTTATAGTGTTTCCATTTGGACTGACACTCAAACACTGTACCGTGTGAAAAAGAAAAATTGGCAGAGCACTTACAGTATGTCTAAATCCGAAATTGGCACTTCTGATGCAGTACTATGAGAAGCAGCAGCCACACACACTCCTTATGGCTAGTTAGTATGAAAGGTAAATCAGTTCTATTTTACACCATGACCAACCTCTCCACAATGTTTTATGTGCATTTATTCATAGCTTTATATTTTTAACATATCCTGCTAAAAGGCAAATGGACAGATGGAATGGGGGCAAACGGTGTGTGTGTGTGCGTGCGTGCGTGCGTGCGTGCGTGCGTGCACCTGTGTGTGTGTGTGTGTGTGTGTGTGTGTGTGTGTGTGTATGTGTGGCTGTGTGTGTGTGTCTGTGTGTATTGTAACTTGAAAGGTGCAACAAAGACAGTCACAGCTCTTATAACTGGCTCACCTGATTCGCAGCACTAGAGGGCACCAATAGAAAACAAACACAAGTTTGACCTTCTATACCTGTAAGGACCCTCAATTATAAAATGCATTTCATAACCCTAAACCTACACCTCAATACATGGCCTTCCCAAATCAAAGGAGTAGGCCTGGGAAATAAACTATTCCCATCAGTATTGAAGCATTTTAAAATCAGATAATGGTGATGACTGATAAGAATAACTTTGTGTTCATTTACGTCCATCTGGTGCACCATCTGCATGAAAGTATCTACATTTGTT
Source organism: Gymnocephalus cernua (assembly GCA_023631565.1). NCBI lineage: Eukaryota > Metazoa > Chordata > Actinopteri > Perciformes > Percidae > Gymnocephalus > Gymnocephalus cernua. The sequence continues at coordinate 5,106,556 of CM042440.1, forward strand.
GATTTCTCCACCAATATACTCAGTTTTCTTAACTTACATGTACTTTTTGTGACAGTAAACTGTAAAAGATTTGGGTTGGTCAAGAAGAGATGTCAATGTCTTGTAATGTACAACAATTTCAGTGGATCATAGTGTGTGTCATTTTTCTTTCCAGTCAGGAGGAGATGGAGAACAAGGCCATGTATCTGAGCACATATGAAGAGAGAGAGAGCGGCTCCATGTATGAAGAGGCCTGCGATGGACACAACGTGTCCAAACTTAACCTGTGTGATGAAGGTAAGGGCAAGAGCTGGGATTTTCACGCAAAAACACAGATTTCTAACCAAAAGGTTTGTTAAAATCAAAGTCCAACTGCAATCAAAATATGTCCGAATGCAGTAAGAAGCTGATCATGGCAGTTTATGGTACAAATACAGTATGTTCTCTAATGATAAGGACAGCGCTGAACACGTTCTGGTAGAGATACACAGAGAGACCGGAGATGTTACATTGTAGCAAACTCAAACATTTCAAGCATCGGTGATGAATCTCTAGGAATGAACACCTTTTTTCTCACAAGTAGTCAGGTCCCAAATAGCTAGCCTTTAGCAAATGATACACAATGGTTCATCAGAAAGCTGTAAGCAGCAATACCGGAGGCCAAGAAATCGGCCCGTTCCGAACATGCACATTTTCAACGGGCACTGCTCTAGTTCTTTAAATTCCCAAATTGTTCAATCAAAAATAGGCACTGTGGTCTGACATGACTTATGCCTTCCATACACTAGAAGACTTTGAACAGACTTTGAAAAGACTAAAGTCTGACACCATCTCACATCTAAAAACAATCATCTCACATCTAACGTTAAAGACTGTCATAATATGTAAAGACTGAGGATCTTGCAGGGTCACACATTGCAAGACTACAACTAGATTAGTTTAGAAAAATGTAACCAAGCTAGCTAGCTACAGCTGGCGTTAGCTGGTAACTTAAGGGTAAGTTTGCAGATTTTCTGCTCTGTTGTACATGCAGATGAATGGCGGCAGTACCCGGAGGTCGGCGTTTATTTGTCGATAAAACATCTGTTGGATAAAGCGCTTCAGAAGGGTTGAAAATCGGCAACTTTTCCTCTTTAGCGTTTAGCTTAGCGCGGTGCCATAGCAACCTAAAAAAGGTGTTTGCTGCTTCCTGTTTGGTGCTGAAGAGAGTGCACACATTGGTTGTTGACAATGTTCACATGATTTAACTTCATTACCAAGACTTAAAACTTACGATAATATCAAACACGTTTGAGTGCGCCCCAACTCTAGCGAGACTCATGACTTTATTACGCTATAGGAATGCAGTCAGTGACAGTGAAATCGCTTGAAAAGTCATTTGGTGTAAGGTCGGAAACGCAGATCTTCACACACACACACACAAACACACACACACACACACACACACACACACACACACACACACACACTAATAACCAATACAGACACACAAGAAGAGGCAATGCTGTCACCGCTTGGCATTCGTTCTCCTCTTGCTCTGGTCATTTGTGAAAGTAGGAATGTCTAGGAGCAACATCTGCCTGTGTGTGTGTGTGTGTGTGTGTGTGTGTGTGTGTGTGTGTGTGTGTGTGTGTGTGTGTGTGTGTGTGTGTGTGTGTGTGTGTGTGTGTGTGTGTGTGTGTGTGTGTGTGTGTGTGTGTACAGGTGCAGCTGCAACAAATCCACAATGTTCTCAGGTTTCGACCCACAGCTCTGCGAGTTTGGTGGGAAAGTCTTAGTGAACATTAACTGGAGAATATGTTGACATTTTAATGGAAAGCGGACAATGACAACGCACAACACACATCAGAAAGACTGTCCTCATTCAACGTCTTTAATCCTAGAACACTTTCACACCTCATTCAATTAGAGAACATATTCCCAGCCACGGGACAGTTTGTTTTATTGGGGTGTACTGTAGTAGAAAAGAGCAAAACAAAGTAGTAAGAAGGTTTCGGTCAGAGTGTGATCCAACCATGATTCACTAAACTACATGGCCAGAGTCCCTTATGTTGATGTTTAAATAAACACACTCAGCATATGTAAAGGTTTAGCTAGTGCGTAACCTTTTGATATACGAACGCCTGTTACATTAAAGCCATAGCCAAATGTAGTATGTTTACAACACCGTCACCAGGCAGACATGACTCAGAGGGAACACACAGCAATGCACTCATTTAATTTCCAAACTTGTTTCCTATTACTTGATGAATAAATATTGATTATTCCGTCTCTTTTAATGTCAGTTGGAAAAGCTCTAAAGTGTCAATGAACATCTTTGAAAAACAAACGCCTACCAGCATCTCTCTCTCTTTCATTTACTCTGAACAACAACACGACGACTGTGGTTTTAAGGGGGAGTTGCAAGTCACGATGTCCACTTCAAGTGTTTACGCTAAGCTAATCACCTCGCTGCTCTGGCTCCATACTTAAAGGCACATACATGAGATTGGTATTAAATCAATCTTCTCATCTAACTTTGGGAACAACATCAAGCACGCATATTTAAAATCATGAAGCTTTTAATGCGTGTCTTACACCGGGGCTGGAGGAATAAACGTCAGGAGACAGAAAAGTATGTGATAATTTCCCCCTTAAGCTCCAGACTGCTGGTTTTATTTTCCGGCCTAGTTTTTATGAAGTGTTATGATGTGTAGTTGTTTTGTCTCAGTTTAGCATGAGTCTAACTTAAAAGCCAGTGCAATTTCTGTTCCTATACATTCCAGCCATGTGACACATCTGAGACAGCTGTGTTTGTCTTACGCTGGAGAAGTGTGTGTGTGTGTGTGTGTGTGTGTGTGTGTGTGTGTGTGTGTGTGTGTGTGTGTGTGTGTGTGTGTGTGTGTGTGTGTGTGTGTGTGTGTGTGTGTGTGTGTGTGTGTGTGTGTGTGTGTGTGTGTGTGTGTGGCTTGAAAGGTGCGTGTGCATCAGCAACAATCCACCAGTGTCCACTGACAGATTGTCAAGGTCCAAATGAAAGCATGCTGTTGGGAGGCCGCACTGCAAAAATCAGTGTTTACATTTTAAAGTAAGACTCAAGCCAACATCGTGACTGTTCACAGGAAGATCTCATTATAACCCTCATAATATCCCAGTGGGTGTACTATTTATCATACTGTCACAAGGAGACAGTGATTTCCCAGAGACATATGTTTTCATATTTCTCATCCTCTCCTGGGCTTGTTTTCCTAATTTAAGATGTTTCATTTTATTCCAGATTTTCTTCTTTCCATCCAGTTATTTGTAAACCGTTAAGTCTTAATTGGTAGCTTTTAGCTTGAGTCACACCAACGGTACAGTATTCAAGCTTTTTTCTGACATTTGGTGTTTTACTAATGTATTCCCCCCCCCCCCCCCCCCCCCCGATCCAGTCGTACTTGCTTAGCAACCATAACTAGGCACGTAATATGTGTCACACACTTCGGAGTCTTCTCAACATTCTGAAGAAGTTAGCAGTTAGCAAATACTCGCTAACCAAGGAGGTTTTGAAGATAGTATCTTTTGCCTATTAAAACCCCAAAACACTAGACTAAAGTGTGTCTGTTCTAACCTCCTAATGTTAGCATGTATGGCTAAATTGTATGAGTAACCTAGCATTTCTTCCAAGTCTAAAAGAGTTAACAATGCTGCTCTTTTTTGTCCATGTGTTCTAAATAGATAATCAATTTTGTAGGCTACTGTCGCTTTAGTCCTTTTTCTTTATACTTCAGAGTTAGCATATGTAGCCGTTATATACATACGCTAAAGACACTTCTCTAGGGCTCTCATTGCAGGCAAATCAGATGGAAACATTAAAAAGTCAACCAGAGACTAAGTGTTGTAGAAAAGGGTGCGTCCAATTTTACCCCGGCTCTAAAAGGCCAGAGTCTTTCTGACCCCTTCGGTCAGCTTCTCCTAATTTACCCTTTTTGTGTTCGTTAATGGCAGACCAGGAAATGAATAGTCAGGATTCGTTCAGTTAAACTATAATATATCTTTAGTAAAATGATATTGCAAGCAGACAATCATATGCATATGGTTCAGTAGCTCCTTCAAGACTTCTCTCACCCTCGTCACCAACAAGTCTCTCCGGGTCTGACCCCAGACCTCGCCTTTCCCTATCGTTTTATTCGTCTTCAGGTTCCTCCTTCCATCACCGTGTCTGGGCCGCCAATCGTTTGGATATCACTCAGACTTTTTGTCTCCGAAAGGACAGTGAAGCTGCGCGCTAGCCTTGGGATTGTTTTCATTCTCTTCTCCCCTCTGGTCTCTGAACATTAGGTGCATTCTGTTTCCAAATGTTTATTAAGTGTTTATCAGGAGCACTTTTGCTCCAGTAAATCTGAACATGTGTTATCTTACACCAGCCAGAGAGAAAGAGACAGTAAGGGCAATCCCAGCTACAGGAAATTATTATTCTTAATACCAAATAATTCTTACAGTGTCCAACTAAAATTAATTGTATTGCTGACAATTTAATTATAGCTAGCAACAACTGACAAAGCCTGCTAGCCTGCTAGTCTTTAATACTGTTGAGGATGATTACTCATAAACAATACTCTTGTGCGCTTATGTCTGAAAACATTTTTAAAATAATAAAATAATGTCACACATTCCTATTCTAACGGCTGATGAAGGATGTGACTCCAGAAACAACCTTGGAAAACCTCTTCATCCTCTTGACCTGAAGGGAGTACAGCTTAATCCCTGCCTCCTGCCAAGATATCACACACACACACACACACACACACACACACACACACACACACACACACACACACACACACACACACAAACACACAGGATAAAACACTTCCATCATACATACACAGTGCTGTGTCAGTTTTGTCAAGACTAATTCTCCAACATCTGTTTGACCCTGAGAGTAGTGTTGAATGAATGAATTATAGTAATAGCTCCTTAGTGAGTCTGTGTATTTTTTTTTAATTCTATTATGTATTTGTGCATCTATACTTGTGTGTGTTATAAACAATTTAGCCGTGCCAAATGCATACATGCTGTCTCATCTAATTTATATCTGTCATAAGGTCGTTTAAACTAGTGCTGTCAAAATAACGCATTCATTTCGATTAATTAATCTGAGAAAAAATAACGCATAAAAAATTATGCAGATTAATCCATTCCATATTGACCTTTCACCCGGAGCCATTCTAGCCACCATTCGACTGTAAAATGAAGGAGGGAGACGAGAGAATGTGGTTGCCACAGGAACACAGAACAGAACACACAACAGAAACATTGCTGCACGTGACGCTAGTTAACACTACACTCAACAGGAGGTAACGTTAGCCTAATGCTAGCTAGTAGCTGGATTAAACACGGTTAACATGCTGACAGCTAACGCTAAACAGTGTAAAGTTTGACTGTGTTTCTGCCGTTGTCGGTAAAACACAGACGGAGATGGTGCGTTCAATGAAACTGGTAACCTACAGCTTCGCGGTGCATTCATAGTTATTGTAAAATACCCTTTTTAATTTATTTCCTCAGCATATTAGGTCATATTGTTGATTGTTATGGTCATTATTTGAACAGTGAAAATAATAATAAAAAGAGTTTTTTAACTTTAATGTCACTAATGCTGATTATTCATTGATTCATTTGAATTGAAATATTTAAAATTCTTTCACAGCAAAAATTATGTACGCAATTAATTTAGATTAATTAATCACAGAGTCTGTAATTAATTCGATTACATTTTTTAATCGATTGACAGCCCTAGTTTAAACACAAGGAATGTGCTTGCTTACTTGTCAAGTGTATGCTCTCTAGTGTGCTATGTATGGCGTTATTTTTTAGTCAAAAGTTATGAGCGTGTAACACATGCTCACGAGCACATTATGTTATTTCACACGCGCAAAAATGAACCTTCAGCTGGCATGATAAAAGTACTCGCGCACAAATTCAACAACCGAGAGGTGTAGTAGCTGCGAGCGAGCGCCTTACTCTGCTTGTACAGTGGAATCCTGCTCGCGCGCAGCGGGCTTCTGCTCGCGGAGTGCTGTTTTGCTCGCGGAGTGGATTTCTGCTCGTTCAGCTGATTTCTGCTCGCTCGAGTACATGACTTTTGACAATTTGGGGGCGGAAACCAAGGAGGGCACTGACCCTCTTATGATTGGTCACTTTCACACAGGGACATCCTTGATTGACAGCTCTCATTACAGGAAGCACGGAGTCAAAGTATCTGACGGAGTTCAGTCATTCAGTTAACACTGCACAGTGGACGGAATGGCGGCGACACCTGAAGATGTAGGCGTAAGTGTGTTTGACAGTGTTATAGCCATTTAATCTGAAATTTGTTGAGAATAAACTCATTAAATATTGAGAATAAAGTCGTTGTGTTTCGAGAAAAAACTCATTAAATATTGAGAAAAAAACTCGAAATACAACGACTTTATTCTCAATATTTAATGAGTTTATTCTCAACAAATTTCAGATTAAATGGCTATAACACTGTCAAACACACAGCCCCCACCATATCATCAATATCACTTACGCCTACATCTTCAGGTGTCGCCGCCATTCCGTCCACTGTGCAGTGTTAACTGAATGACTGAACTCCGTCAGATACTGTGACTCCGTGCTTCCTGTAATGAGAGCTGTCAATCAAGGATGTCCCTGTGTGAAAGTGACCAATCATAAGAGGGTCAGTGCCCTCCTTGGTTTCCGCCCCCAAATTGTCAAAAGTCATGTACTCGAGCGAGCAGAAATCAGCTGAACGAGCAGAAATCCACTCCGCGAGCAAAACAGCACTCCGCGAGCAGAAGCCCTCTGCGCGCGAGCAGGATTCCACTGTACAAGCAGAGTAAGGCGCTCGCTCGCAGCTACCTACACCTCTCGGTTGTTGAATTTGTGCGCGAGTACTTTTATCATGCCAGCTGAAGGTTCATTTTTGCGCGTGTGAAATAACATAATGTGCTCGTGATCATGTCTTACACGCTCACAACTTTTGACTAAAAAATGACGCCATAGCTATGAGGTAGATAACATGATTGTGTGTGTTGCAATCATTAAGTGTTTATGTATATGAGTTTACTTTGTGTTCACCCAGTATGTCATTGTACCAGTAAAAGTCAGGCTTTATAAAATAATTGGAATTATTAGTTTTAGCTTCGACCACCAGTCCTTGCTTTTATGTACTCACCTAACATTTTTGTATCAAGTAACTGGAAAACATGAGCTTTGTTATTGTGAACAGCCTCTCGCCTTACACAAAATGTCCCAGTCACTAATAAACAAGCTGTTAGAGGAACAACTTTGTTTTGTAGAAGGCAAACAAATCTTCAAACAACATTAATACACACCCTGTTTGTTCCAAAAGCCAAAATCCTCCTGCTGTTTTATGTATTATTTATGGCTGCATTCCACTTAGGAGAGACCCTTGTATTGTGCATTCTGACTCATGCTACGTTTACATGTGGCCGGCTATTTTCATAAACGGACATTTCAGCCTCTCCGTTTTCAAAAATAACATCGTGCACGTTAGCCAATCAGAATCCCGAAAAATAGCAACAACAGCACCGAATCACTTCCTCTCTCTTCTCTTCCTCACTTCCTTGGCTGCCTAAACCTCCGTTTGTCTCAGTTTACATGAAAACAAAGTTTTCCAAAATCTCCACTCTCGCCGGAGTTTTTAGAAAGAATCGTTTTCAGAGGCAAATTCTTCGTTTGCGTGCAAACGAAAGGCACAAATGAAGGGAAATATCTCAGTTTTTCAAAATAACCATGTACGTGTAAACGGGGTATCACTGAAATGACTTATTGGGACACTTGATGGAATTGAGCCATCGTTAAGGTTATCAATTTCAGCTGTGCTTTTCCTACTATGACAAGTCAAAATGTCTGCTGTGAAAAAGTTCCATTGTGACTGCAAAATATTTGCAGCTCGATTTTAACTTTTGTATTGTTTTGGACCCTTTTTATTTTTTTTTTTGTCTTGGTCAGGTTCTGGTAAGCGGCGCAGGAAGCAGGATCAGTGTTGTGCTCACCTGAACTCCCTCTCAGCCATCAAGTACGCCATCGTGTCCCTCTACATCCTGGTCCTTCTCACCATCTTTGGACTCTGCCTGGCAGGTAGGGTGTGATCAAGTCTTCCATTAGCTGTATGTCTTGGGCAGTTGTTTGATCTTGACATTTTGGTGATTGGGGAGCTCTGAACATACAATAACTAATTATTTTACCACACAGGATGCTTTTCGGGGGCCCAACAAACATTTACAATAATACATTAGCCCACACAAAGTGAACATTTAGCTCATCATTTTAATACTATTACAAAAATGTAAATTTTGTTGTCATATTTGTATGATGATGATCTTGACCTTCTTCCACATATTGCTTTCCATGCCATGCTTACTGGTAATGAAGATTATGAAAAGTACAATTTACTGTCCACTATGTATATAAATACTTAAAATAGTAGCATTACAGAATACTGAGACAAAGAAAGAAGATATGAAAAATTTACTTTTTAAAATGATATTAGGTGTGAGAGATCAAAACTTCAAGATATCTGAAACACAACAAATTAATTATGGAATATATACAGCATCTGCAAAAGGAGCTAAGTGTCCACATCACCATACCATATTGTACAGTATTGTAGAGAAAGTGTCTAGTGAATGAAAATCGAAGTGTTAGATCAGGGTGAAAACTGTTAATATCACACACAATGGACAGGGTAGTTCATACCTGTATCTCTCTTTCATCTCTTCCACGTAATGGGGCGGCTGTGGCTCAGTGGTAGAGCGGTTGCCTGCCAATCGGAAGTTGGTGGTTCGATCCCCAGCCCTGCAGTCCCATGTCAAAGTGTCCTTGGGCAAGATACTGAACCCCGCATATTTATGTGTGAATATTTATCTGATGAGCAGGTGGCCTCGGCCACAGTGTGTGGATGGTTCCTGTACTATGTTAAAGCGCTTTGAGTAGTCGTTAAATACAGTCCATTTACGTAACATTCATCGCTAGGCCTCAGTCAGAAAAAGAAAGAAATAAAGAAAGGTGAAAGGAAATACTGTACTGTATGCTGCACATGACATCAGCCATTCCTCAAGGTTGAATTGTAATAACGGACACACACACAAACACACACACACACACACACACACTTTAAATAAACAATCATTTGAAGCATAACCTAAACTCCAGTCATGTAAAAGTCCTGCTGGTGAATTTATTGAATTTATTCACTTTACTGCTAAGACCTTTATGTGTTGAACATTTTGTAATATAATGTTGCAATGCCAGAAGTAGCACAGATCTCTGTATTTGTTTAATGCAGCTTCACTCTGTCCATAGAGATTTTTCTAATCTGAATCATGAAATCAGTTTTCCAAGCGCGGTGCACGACTGACCTCTGTGCTTCCTGCTGTTAACGCAGAGCTCTGTGCATGTGTGACAGCTTTAAACTTTATTCCCACATGTGAAGTTGCGGTTTGTCACGGCATTTTGGAAGCGTGACAAGCTTGACTTTTTAGACAGCAACATAAAAGGGTAGAGTAGAGATAAAGCGTGACGGTGGCAGGTTCCTTTGTGTTGCATGGTTCCCATACTCCCCTAATGCATGGCTGTGGGAGTGCCAGGTTTCAATCTGCAGAGGAGTCCACTATACAGAACGTTTTACATAAGGGATCCTCAGGGTAACAGAAAAAACAGCACAACCTTTAGCCTGGTTCAGGAGTTGGCATCACAACTGATTTTCTAAGAGATGGAGGCCATGATAATTTGGTTCAGTCATACAGGTTTGTGCAGTGTGTGAGGGTTCAGCTTTCAGCATTCAGCATCTCTTGACCGTAGATCAAGTCAAAACCATTTGACTGCGGCCGCCCAGATAGCTCAGTTGGTAGAGCGGGCGCCCATATATAGAGGTTTACTTCTCGATGCAGCAGGCCTGGGTTCGACTCTGACCTGCAGCCCTTTGCTGCATGTAATTCCCCCCCTCTCTCCCCTTTCATGTCTTCAGCTGTCCTGTCAAAAATAAAGGCCAAAAAATAATCTTAAAAAACAAAAATAAAAACAGTTGACTGCAAGAAAAGTACAGGAAGTGGGCTTGCGTAATTAAATGATACTCGGTTTGGTAATTGGATTTGGCATTTTTGCATAATTCTATTTCTTCTCTTTAACCAATTGTGGTTCATTTAATTGGACAAACCGGCCCTAATGATGTCTGCCTTCTCTCATATATAATATAACTAGATGGCACTTGGTTTGAGGTGCTCAAAGCACCAAAAAAGAAAACTCACGACGCCAAAATAATCTAGATTGATAAATAGCACTACAGGTAGGAGGAAAATTCTTATTTTTGACTTTGAGATGAACTGTCTCTTTTAATCTTGAAGCATGTTCATTTTCGACCTTGGAACAGAAGTTGACAACGAAACCATCTCACTTAAATGTTTGTTTTGGAGCTTTCGACCATACTATCTTGAATCTTCTTGTTTTGAATCGTGACGCTAACGGCAGTTTCAAGGATGCCAAGAAGAGTGACAATTGATGTGGAAGCTAAAGTTGCATGGGATTTAAAGTGCTCATTATGCTCATTTTCAGGTTCATAATTGTATTTAGAGGTTGTACCAGAATAGGTTTATGTGGTTTAATTTTCAGAAAACACCATATATTTGTTGTACTACACATTGCTGCAGCTCCTCTTTTCACCCTGTGTGTTGAGCTCTGTTTTAGCTACAGAGTGAGACATCTCACTTCTGTTCCATCTTTGTTGGGAGTCACACATGCACAGTAAGTACTGCTAGCTTGTTAGTTGTATGAGGGCGTGCCATGCTAGCAGCTAGGCGAGCATTATAACGTGTGTTCCAAAGTGACCACGTGTGTCTCTGAAGTAAAGGCTGGACTACAACAGAGCTGTTTGGAGCAGTTTGTGAACAGTGTTTTCTGTTGGAGATGGTAAGTCCCTTTGGGGGGGACTTTGGGCTTTTTCACTTTGTAAACCTATAATATGCACAAAAAAGGTATATAACACAATAACGGAAAGGGGGAAAGCCAAAAAGCACAATGAGCACTTTAAAACTTGGAATTTGAGACAAAAAGTTGCATCTTTTAGTTTTGAACTGTTAAAGGACCAGTGCCTTGCTCAGGGACCAATCAGAGAGTAGCCATTCACTCACCCATCAAAACATTCCCCTAGCTTTAAAAAAAAAAAAAAAAATGACCCAGTCACAAACCACCCTTACTGACTTCCAAAGCTAGATTATGTCTCAATATCACTTTCAAACATCACATGTCTCAGTGATTGGCACACAAAAGTGAAACTGTAATGTGGAAATTCTGACTTGTGAGTTATGGAAATTAGCATTAGCTGTTATTATTTCATATCAGTCGGTGTGTGACGCAGTGCCGTAATAAATTCCAGCGTCTTCAGAGCTTACACCGCTGCAGTTCCTCCTCCGGGTTCATTTGGAAAAACCCTGGCGTGATGCCACAGTAGCCTCATGGCCAATCTGTGTGTGTGTGTGTGTGTGTGTGTGTGTGTGTGTGTGTGTGTGTGTGTGTGTGTGTGTGTGTGTGTGTGTGTGTGTGTGTGTGTGTGTGTGTGTGTGTGTGTGTGTGTGTGTGTGCGCTTTGGAGGTGTGTCAGACTTTATGGCTATTACCTTCTGCGAACCCTGCTGTGGCCTCCTTGTAAATGCCAGCTCTGTTATTAGAGGAGAGGAAGACAAGGAGAGGCTGATAGAGACAGAGAGCGGAGGAGAGAACAATTAAGGAAGATAGAGTTAGAAAGAGAAGTGACAGACCCAGAAACAGGTTTTAAGAGCTGTCTGGCTTCAGACCAGCAGTATCCTGGAGAAATCGACTGCTCTCACTGATTCTAATTTCATTTCAAGACTCTCCTCTCCTTGAGCCGTAACCACACTCCTGATGCCAGTATTCCCAGGCACAGAGATGTAGTTTAGACTTTGGAACGGTTTCAGTGTCGTCAAAGAGGTATTTGGTTATTTAAGGCTTTTAGATGAGGTTGGTTTAGAAAAGCAATCAAACCGGGCTTTTCAACCGGCCTCTTTTAAATTGAGGGCCGGCCATCCAAAAGCTAAGTGGCTCCAGCGTAACGTCACAGGAGGCCCATTCGCCACATACACACACAGTGCACGCACAAACACACTCACAGTGGCTGCCAGTTTTCCGATGTGAACACAGATTCAACTCTGTGTTATCCACATTTGCTTTTTGTTTGAATTGTCACTTGTTTTTTGGTTTTTTTTCCAGCTCTTACGCTGCCTCCTTTGTGTTTCTCCCAACTTCATTGCTTGGCCAGCGTCTCCCGTGCATTTAAACACATCCGTATTTCATAGCAAAGCAGGCTCACGGAGCATCTTTGGCAAAACATCTGCATTCATGTCATTATAAGTATAATATAGTGTTTTCTGTGTCAGCGCATCTGATCCTAAATCTTAGTTTTTGACAAGTGAAGAGGGGAGAGACGGATAGAACCAAAATGACAGAGGCTGAAAAAAGCCAGCTGCTCCATTTATCATGAGGCCTTATCAGTCTATTATTTTTACAAGCGTATCTCCATGCAGATAGGACAGTGCTCTCAGTGGCAGCATAGAGATTGGTCCATGATTGAAAGGTCATGTGTTCAATTCCCATGATAATCAGTATCTATGCCTTGAGCCAGAATCCAGACTTTTATCATCTCAGAGGCGCCTGCTGGAGAAACCTTTGTCTTTGTAGTCACTTGTTTCAGCTAACCCAACTCAAGGGGAGGAACTTGAGAGACATGTTTGATCTTTTTTAGCTCTTAAGCTGCACTAGACCACTGTGCATGTTGGCGGCCCAAATGGTGGCATGATGTAACTTTTAAACACTTTACTTCCCAGAAACCTCTGTGGGCTGACCTGCGTAAGTTCCTGAGTGGGAACAGTTGTTTACACGTACAGACTTAGAGCTTTCTTTTGACCTTTCAAGAGCCTGAAGCTTTTGTTTGCTCATGTCTGATTGAGAATTCTTTTATTACTGCTATTGGCACACAGCAAGTTTCCATGCATCGTTTTCCTTCTTGAAGTCCTGTTAGCTCTTTAACATTCTATAATATATAATAGCATAAAATCTCCATTTTGCAACGCTGGGTGACCTTTGTGTCTTAAATCCTAGTGGGAAGCTCCAGGATGCTATTTATTTAAAGGTTTGATTCAAAGTAAATGGCAGTGATCATTTCAACAATTTATTTGGACAAAGCTTTGTCGAATCGCTGAATTCATTTTTGATTTGTTTTAATGGTCCACAATATGTCCTATATAACATTGAAAGTCATGTTGGTTCAGATTGAAATAAAAAAATAATTGGACACTATATGAGTTGTGTTGGCCTATACACTGCAAATCTTCTAATCTTAATTACATTTAACTATTTTCTATGTGGGGGTGCGAATAAATTAAGAGACAATATTATATGACTTCCTTGGTTGCGAAAGGAGAACAACTGTCCACATTTCTTCTTTGTTTGTGCTCAAAGTCCAATCAGTTCTCATGGACAACTGTCTCTGAAACCAAGTGTGTGACACGTTCTAGGTCTAGTTGCTCAAGTTCTTGGATTAAAAGTGTAAAGCTGATTTTGTCGTGCCACAGAACGTTACATTATGAATGCTCAAGTGAGCTTTATTCTACAGTATCTGGCTGCATTGCATGAACCAACACCTCCTCTTGGTTGCAATTGATTGGTCTAATCACATGTGATGCTGAACTTTCCTCAACTTTTCTAAAAAGAAACCAGATGCAGAGTTTTGTCTCTGCATCTGCAAGCTACCTCTTTTCTGTTGTCTCTCCATTGGAGAAAGTTCCTAAGCTCTTTCAGATGTTTTTCTCTGAGTACATCCAATGTATTACAATAGCTTAGTTTGCAGATACGATGCTGTACAACATTACTGCATTTACAGACGAGATGTTGGACTAAACTATGTTTTTAAAACAGCACAGAAATAGGTGTTTGATTGCTGTATTAGGTGTTTTCACATGTGGCTACAGTATGTGCATTAAACAAAATCAGTAACAATCCAGAGCCTGTTTTATAATTGCAATTCAATTCTGCAGTGTATTTGTAACATGTATTATTCCTGCACACTTAAGAAGGCAGATATGCAAACTGAGATCGACTTCAAATGTTTCAGCAGGTTTAAGATTAAAATTAAGAACATATTGTTGATACCCGGTCATTCTGAGGGCATAGAGAACCATCTCTGTACCACTAACAAGTCATTATCGTCATCAATTCATGCAATTTTACCGTAATACACAATTTTGTTCTTAATTATTGGCCTTGCATGCATGTTGACTCATGCAAAAGGAACATAAAAGAGTTGGTTCTCTTGTCTTGTAGCAGAGCAGAAACCGTTTTAAAAAAGTTATCTTAGCAAAAGTTATCTTAGCATTGTGCTCGTATGGTGCATTTAAGGACAACTCTAGTCTATGAAATATTCCTAAATTTAACTGGATTATTTCCTCATATTTCTTAGCATTATGAACAACTCCTAGCCATAGAAGAATCCTCTTATCTCTGTGGAGGGCTGGGATGTTTTTGGTTGCATTTTGGCCTGACATTGCTACAAATGTACCTTGTGCTAAATCTGGAGCCAGTTCTCAGAATAACAGGTTGTGTAAAACACCCAACAAACACATCTAATAGCCAGAGGTTGGCCCATGTATGGCTGTGCAGACAGAGCTTGGACTGATAACTGTCTGGGTGGTTTAAGCAGTATTTAACACATTTTATATTTGTGCTCATTAGCTGGATGGAGATCAAGTTATTTCCACCTATCATCATAGGCACAATCATGCAAAAAATATGCATTGGTTGGTGCTTTTTGGCCTTGTGAGTCAAAGTAGTTCAGTGATTTACATCCACCTTCCAGTTGTAGAGGATATCCACAAAACAAAGTCTAGTTTTTACAGACACCTGTAGTGTGTTACATGTATGACTGAGGACATGAGCCCGCCATGTTTACAGAGTTATTGTCCTACTCCTATTGCTGCAGATTAAGGGTGGGGGAACAAATCAATACAAAGCAAAGTATCGCGATATTTTCCGTGGCAATATATCGATACCCAGACACCAAGTATCAATCTATTATATACAGTATATGTGTTGGTCAGTTTGTCTGCTTGACAATCCCATTTTGCAGAATTAAAATGTGAGATTTAAAAAAAAAACAGAAATGTATCTTTTTAGATGAAAGAGATGTTGACACAGTTTCTTTTTGGGGATATAATTTGAAATTGGGAAAAATTTGAAGTTGGAAAAAAGTAATAAATTGCAACATATCGCAGAATATCGCAATAATATCGTATCGTGACGATATCGTATGGTGAGGCCTCTGGTGATTCCCACCTCTACTGCATATCTTCAAATGCTGCCTTCATGCCTCCCTTCCACTTATACTTTAGGTGCAATTGAGTCATGTTTTCCAGCAAACATGAAGCTTACAGGTTTGGCATGGTGGCGGTTTTTTCCTCAGCCAGTTAATTGCTGGAAAACATGATGGTGGGTTTGTTGTTATTCTTTAAAGCCATGAAATCTATGAGCTTGAGTTTGTGTCTTTCATTGATAGGCAACAGGCATGTTATTGCCAAGCAGAAATAGGCAGCTGGCCCTGAAACAGCCTGGGGTCGGTAGTAGTTCGTAGTGTAACTGCATTTGTTATCATCATTATTTTGTGTTTTATGTTGGCTTTTAATGCTACAGCTAAATTCTATTTTGGCTCTAATAAACTAAACTAAATTTTTTTTGTGGTTCCCTGTTCTGTCCAAGGGGGTAAGCTTCACTCCACAACGCATAGCTCCTATGGCGCCATTTTTATGCTAACAACCCATCACCCCCCGTTAGCATTCCATTGACTGCCATTCATTTTGGCGTCACTTTGACAGCCAATAACTTTACATCTGAAGCATTTAAAGACTCTATTTGTCCATCGTTTATTTCTAAAGAAACACGACAATGTATGAAAGGCTCCATTACCTTGTACTTCACGTTATGGCTCCGTAGCAGACGTTTTTATAAAAATAGGCTAACGATTGTGTCATAACCACGCGACTTACTGTCGCATAGTATAGGATTTACCATATAGTACAGGAGAAGCACGCAGGCAGTTTCGACGTACATTAGCTCTTTAGTTTAATTACTAATGTTACATTTCTGACCTGCTAGTAAACTACGAACCACCCAGACCTCTCAGGTCGTCTGGGACAGGTCTGCTTTCTGTCCCCAGGGTCAGAACTAAACAGGGAGAAGCAGCATTGAGTTTCTATGCTCCACATATTTGGAACCAACTTCCAGAAAATTGCAGGTCTGCCGCAACTCTCAGTTCTTTTAAATCACGGCTGAAGACCTTTCTTTTTGATGTTGCCTTTCGTTAAATAACTATCCATTTCTTATACTTTTGTTGCTTATTTTATCTGCTTTTATATAACTGTTTTTAACTGCTCTTTAATGTTTAATTTCTTATACTGCACTGTAACTTTTATTCTTGTATTTTAATTGTCTTCATGTAAAGCACTTTGAATTGCCCTGTTGCTGAAAAGTGCTCTACAAATAAAGCTGCCTTGCCTTGCCTAATGTAAACTAGCATTTTAGTTAGCAATAATTAGCCTGTGCCTATGTTATCTCCTTACATATACCTACGCTCTCCGTCTCTGATAGATTGGGAATGATTGAGATTTCTCTTGCACAGCTACCAGAAGACTTACAACGTTCAGACACGTTGCTCACGTCACATCTACGTCATCAAGCTCAGTTTGCAGCTGCGCAGTAACGCTCAGTAACGCTCAACCATCACACAAAAGTGCTTCTAATAGACTTTACTGGTCTCCGTCCAGAGCAACGGGATCTGTTGGTCCATTTCTTTAACTGTCTATGTGTTCCACTAGCCTATGTAGCAAAGTCCTGATTCCAGACGGCTCAAACATTCTCCATTTAAACTTCTAATGTCGATTTAATAAATGTAAATGAAAACTGGAGTTTCTTTCCATTTAAAGATGATCAGAAGAAGATTTAAAGGTCCAGTGTGTAACGTTTCTAGTTGTTAATTATCAAAATCTGTGTTGCCCGTTCACAAGCTTGTCCTTTTTCATGAATATTGACCACCACCGTCAAGTTCAAGTATTCATATTGGCTTGAAATATTGGCGTCTCTTCAGTTTAGCCATGATATTTAACAACGTAAAGGTACTTATGGGAAATAATGTTTGTCAGTGCTAAAGGCTGCTAACCCAAACCTAAACTTCAGCTGAAGTTTCCCTCACCCCCTCTCTGTCTTTTATTTCTTTTTTTATATGTAGGAAGTACTGTCTTTCACCAGTTTTAGTATATTCTGTATATACTTTGTGTATATATACTAGTGGGTCTGTTGGACAGTGGCGAGGCAGAGGACATGGACATACTTGACCATTAAAAAAGCAATGACAGGCTAATTTTACCAGAACCACAGCCTTTAGACTACTTTAGCTCTTTTGAGGTTATTTTAGAAAGCACACACCCTTTTACAACATGATACCAGATAAAAACCTGTCTTAAATGTAGATCAGATGTGTGCTGCTAAGTTTGTCCATAGAAAAACTTTCAAAGGGCAAATCTGACACCACAAAGTGCATCTCCTAATGACTTTAAAGGCTAAACCACCCCCTTGTGAAAACAATCAACATTTTTGCTGCTGAAGATTAGGAGTCTCTAAACTCGCTCTGTTTATGTTTGACATGGATGAGAAATTCCTTCCCCAGACACACTAAATCCTCCATCACAGACCAAATGTGTGCCAGAAAAGACACTGTTTTATGTCCATATACATGCAGACACTGGCATAAACCTTCACTTTTATGTTGAGTTAAGTTCAATGCAAATAAATACACAATCATTATGAGACACAGACACAAAAAGGCACACTCAAACATGGATACAAATACACCCACGCACACACCTAAAGACACATGCATAAAAACCCAAACATACTTCTACATACAGCAAACATACTCAAACATTTGATGACACACACAATCATAGTCACAAACATGTACATGCACAGTTATTTACACACAGACTTACACACAGATATTCAGGGCACAAGCACCACACAAACCACATACATGGCACTACACACACACACACACACATACATACATATATATATATATATATATATATATATATATATATATATATATATATATATATATATATATATATATATATACATGTATGTCACACAGTCTCAGGGCCCCTAAATTGACTTTGAGAACATAAAGCCTCTTCTAATGAGTTTCTGTACTGTGTTCATGGTCCTTTCTGTAGGAAAGAGTCTGGAGAGGATCCAGCATTCCCAATAGGAGTCCCATCATAAGAGGAGGAACACACACACACACACACACACACACAAAGAAACATAAGGAGAAAAGTCAGTTCTTCATTCTTCAAAAAGAGAGGTCCCAAAAGTGAACAACCTCATTCAAGCAGCCAAAGTCAAACACAGGCCATTAACATGTCAAGACTAATTGGACCAGACCTCATTCTCTTTTTGTCTGTCTCTCTGTTTCCTCAGTGCTGCAAAGATTTTTTTTATGTTGTCTTGATGCAGAAAACGTTCACCATGGTTGTGTGGTTGCATAAACATTGCATATTGGCATAACCATTATTTGATGCATTATACTTTTAGGACAGCTGTTAAAGAACAGCATTTTCTTTGTTCTTTGATGTCATCTTCTGCATGAAACGTGGCCAACATTACTGGCAGTAAAGAACAACAACCCACCAAATCCTAATAAATCTTTCAAATACTATTTTATGAGGATGTGGGATGTTCATATTATTTCGTTTGTTTGTTCCACCGTTCAAGACTTTTCAGTTTCCTTAGTTCAGCTGATAGCTGCTTAACTAACTCACATGTAGTTGTTGGTGGCTTTGAACGTGTTTGTTCGATAACTTATTTAGTTTCTGTTTTCACAACAAAAAATATACATGATACTTGAGAAAAACATGCTGTAGTTTTTAACAACTTTATCGGCGTCTCTGTGGATGGCTTATGGATTTTCATAAATATTTACTTTAGCTTGATTTGTGTTGCTCCCCGTTCTAATAATCAAAACTATTCTAATGCAACACCTCATCATACCCAGCTGGCACCCTTGCTTTGAAAAGAATACGTTGTAAACATGCAGAGCTACACACATTCAGTTTAGCTTTAAGCCAAACAAGTTCATGAGATGCAATAAAGTGGAACACTGCAGTGCGTAAATAACTCCAACACAAATAAAAGCAGCGAGCCTCGGTGATGCAGCTCTCCATAAACGGCTACAGTGTTTTTTTTAATCTGCAGGAGACGGGGGGTTAAAGCTTAAGGGATATCAAGAGCACAATAGCAGGCGCCTAAATTATTGTTAATAATTGTTGTTTTTTACGAGCAGACTAATTAAGCAACAGATTCCAAAGATTGGGTAGGCTGAGCTCAAGTGTGTCACACACACACACACACACACACACACACACACACACACACACACACATACACACACAAAACGTCAGCTGGCGACATTAAAGAACAGCTTGTTTATTCTCTGAGTAGGACAGTAAGTCAGTACATCATTTGGTTTGTAGCTAAACGAGTCAAGGAGGAAGAACATAATTAAAAAGTATCAACCATTCACAGCATAGAGAACCTTAAAGGAACACGCCGACTTATTGGGACATTAGCTTATTCACCGTAACCCGACAGTTAGACAAGTCGATACATACCCTTCTCATCTCTGTGCGTGTCGTAACTCTGTCTGACGGCTCCACCGTTAGCTTAGCTTAGCACAGATCCTGGAGGTAACCGGCTCCAACTAGCCTACTGCTCCGAGTAAGTGACAAAATAAAGGCAACATGTTCCTATTTACATGTTGTGATTTGTATGGTCACAGCGTGTACAAATAACAACGTCACATGAGACACAGCCATCTTCTAACTGTATACAAACTGGGAACTATATTCTCAGAAAGGGAAGCACTGCTACTTGGGCGGAGTAATATGCTGCAGCTCTGCTCCGCCCAAGTAGTGCTCAGCAGAGCTGATCGACTTGTCTAACTGTCGGGGTTACGGTGAATAAGCTAATGTCCCAATAAGTCGGCGTGTTCCTTTAATAACTTTAGATGTAGTTGTTGCAGACTGTTGGTTCAGGTATTAAAGTCTGTCAAGTCAATCAATTAAGGAATCAAAGCAGGTTTAAATTCTGTGTTTTCATTTTTGGTGTCAGATCTTCATTTATTGTATTTTTAAACCAACCAGTGAAAATAAAGAAATGAAAAGTCTGGATAATATGCTGGATAGTATGGATAGTAGGCATTTATTGCATTTATTAACCTAAATGCAGGTAGTAAGAGAGACTTAGAACTGTGGTGTGAGTCAGTTGATCCATTCATTGAAGTCGCGCCGAACGTCACGGCAGGAAACACAGAGACACCCCAACAAAGGCAGAAAACAAGTGCTTCAACACACACACACACACACACACACACCTATTAAGTCATTCAGCCTCACACAGCAAGAGCCTCACTTTGATGTCTGCCACATCAGACAGGGTTCATGCTTAGAAATTAAACAAAGCCCCCGCCACCACCGCTGTCACTTCATTTGGACATTCCTGCAGCTGAGTTACAGTTGGCTGAACTTAACACACACAACCTCCAGACTTGACTTAACATGACTCCAGAGTGAAGAGACATTGTTGTTTAACCCTCCATGAAATGACCAAATAAACAACAAAATTTAATAAACAAAAATTCAGTCTCTCTTTTTAGAAAATATATTTATATTGCATCTAGTGTAATTTTAACAGTGATGTTTACTGTGTGTAGCCACAGCTGCAGAACCGGGCAATGACTAGGCATTAACCCTTGACAGCAGTTATGTATAAGGGGGTTGTATGCAGCGGAGGGAGTGTGGGTTCATGACCCTGTTCCAATCTGTGTGATAATGGTGCCATTCCCATTGAAACAAAACAAAATAGCTTTAGTCAGTTTTCTTCAGCTGGAGCCATGTTGCTTAAAACATAAATGCATCACTGTCGCATTAATTGTAATACGTGTTTATATTAGCTGAAAAACAAAGACATCATATTATATATCAGTGTCAGATTGTATGTGACACTAGTGGTTTACTAAATCTCCCTTATATTAAACCTGTCTTTGCCCTCCTCCTTCTCTTTGTCTTTACTGAAGAGGATAAACTTAGGTTTCAATGAATTTCAAATGACTAAAGCTGTAATACATTATATTAATTCATAATTTGTATATTTTTAACAAGCTAATAAATCCACAGGCTAACAAAGTTGTTATGGCTAACATGTTAGCAAATGATTGCATATTTTCCAACATTTATTTGGAAATGTGTAATTGTCCACTTAATGAATGTAAGCCATTCTCCTTTCGGCTTTGTTGGGTCTTAACCCATTTCTGATCCATACCTGCCATTCAGCCTCTAAATGTTCAATTGTATCCATCAGCTAGTGGCTAACTAGCTTTAATTTTGGTGATGGGCAGCTAGCATACAGTGATTAGCACTTTTTTGTACTGAAAACAGTGATATGAACAACAATACTGAAATGTATTATATATTTTTGGACCATAAGAGCTGCAAAAAGGAGGCTGGAAAGCCCTGCAGTGTCTGGACAGTAATTTGCTGTGGATTTATCACTGAGATTGACTCCTTTGACATTACCATACATACATACATACTACCATACACTTACATAGTATAGTGGTAAAATTAATGATCATTAGCTTTTAACGTTTAAATTCAATATTTTTTGTATCAGCTATAACATGACTGGTGGTCACATTGGTCACAAAAACTAGTTATGCTAAGAAAGGAGTCCAACATTTTATGCTACTCATCTGAAACCCTTCCTAAAAGTCCCCGAAGGATAAGTTGTAACACACAGAGCTTTACAAATTTTCAATATGCTTTTAAGTCATCGCTATACTTGGACAGCTGCTTATTTTTAGTGTTTATGTGTTGTGCTTGCTTGTTGCTAACCCTGGACCTGTAAGAACTTTTCTACTTTTCTACTTAACTTTTTTAACCTTTTTACGTTTTAACTTTTTAATTTTATTTTGTAATTTATTTTATTTTTTATTTTATTTTGTAAGTGATATGTGCTTTTGTTTGTTCTTATGTGTGATTGACGACTCTACAGCAAACAAAATCTACCTATGGGTACAAATAAAGTAACTTGAACTTGAACGCCAAATCATGAGAGTATGACAGACAAAATACTTTGTTTTCCAAGTTTTCCCATTTAATAAATGTATTTGGTCTACCTCTGGTTCCCGGTCCAACAATCACCACTAAACCCGGATGGACTGCTGGAGCGAGCTGGTGTGTGTGTTGTAGTTGTGGGTTGTAGTTTGTGTATTGTAGTGTCCAGTTTGGGGTGTGATTGTTTTATTGTGGTGATCGACTGCGGTTGATTGCAAAGCTGTTTCCTCCAAGCTGTTTCAGATTCAACACAGACAGTTCAGACAGCTCATTGTTTGGGTTTTTACAGCTTTACTAGTTTGGTTCACTCCCACTGCGCTTTATCAGCAAAAACACTCTGATACAACACTAGTCTGGCTATCACCAGACCAAGCTCAATCTTTTAAGATTGAACATTAGTCTGGGGTGTCTGTTCTGTATCTTCTCTGCACAAGAGGCGTGATCAACGGGGCATAGTTCAAATTACTCTGTACGCAATTGGATAGTCCTTCAACCAATCAGACCAACGATCTGGGTGATGTAGCAGCGACAGCGGCATCAACGGGTTGCTGCGTTTTGGTGGCCGGCTTGTTGAATGTAAACAAAAAGCTGCTTGGTCGCTTCTCTATTGTCATCGTGTTAAACCCACCAATAGCGCACCAGGTGAATAAGCCAGTTTGTGATTGGTCCCTGCAGATCTGTAACGGAAGCAGGATAGATACATGTATTATAGAGTGTGGTCTAGACCTACTCTATCTGTAAAGTGTCTTGAGATAACTCCTGTTATGATTTGATACTATAAATAAAATTGAATTGAATTGAATGTACAGGTTTCCAGCCTGAGCTGTAGGGTGAAATCAAATCGCCGGCAGCTCGGGCTAATACAACACTGCTCTGCACCAAGAAAAATATTTCCATTAATATTGATTTTAGTCAAATCACCCAGTCCTAGTTAGTCCCATTCTTTCCTATTCTTATTTTTGTTATTCCTTTTGCTGTATCACATTCTTATTTAATCCAATTGGATCTTTATCTCACACACAGTTAGGATCAATTACCACAAACTTAAAGATTAAATGTCTTTAAACCAGTTGGTGTTAATTGAGCTAAACTCCAAATATGAATCTACTCATTCTTTTAAAAATGACATAACGGCTGCCTTTTGATGTCATCTCAAGGAAAGCAGGTTGTTGGTGGTCGGATTTTAAGATCCTGTAATTTCATTCTCATTCACTGCTGGAAGACTTTCAGGTCTGCAGTTCACAAAGACTCTTTCTTCTTTATTTCCTTCCCTCCTTCCTGCCACTGGCATCCCCTCAAAGTGAAGTGTGATGTTGGTTAGATTATGTCTGGTTAAAGGTGACTGGTATTGCTGTGTGTCTCTCACTTACACACAAACACATGAAAACAGTGTTGTGACAGATGTGGTGTCCATATCTGACTTTATTATGATGATGATGATTATTATTATTATTAGAGGAATATTAAAAAATGGTTGCATAAAATGTGAGAGAGCTGGTCTGTGTCCATTACAAATAGATCTTGTGTCGAAAGAGCATTGGTTGCAGACACATATGGTAAATTGGCTATTTTTAACTGAGAACCAGCTGTTTTAACATTTCTCCAGGTTGCTATTTTTCTCATCCTCCTCCCTGGTCAGATCACTTTCACCTGTCTGGTTAATCATAAAACATAAAACCTGCACTGAATTGGATTTGTATTTTGGAGTAACATTACATTGTCTGCAAATGTTCAAGTCATTTCAGCTATTTTACAGAGACAAGTAAAGTTGTTCAAGCCCAGGAATTACGTATTTCATGGTGGACGAATATGCAGTCCACATTGCCCTGTGCCAACATTTGATGCCAATGCAGGAAGCAATTTATGTAGCAAGGTAAGGGTGTACATAACACATCCAACTTTTCCAATTTCCCAAAAGAACGTATATCCCACATCAGTGAAAAACAATCAGACCTAGCGTCATGTTTGCAAAAGCTTGATTCCAACAAGATGTTAAAGTCAAAACCAGCTTCATTTCAGTATTATCCTTTAAAGCAACACTATGTAACTTTTAGCTGCAGCTGTAGTTCCAATGAGACAACCTGTAGGGGGACCGAAGCGGGAAAAGTTATATAGTGTTGCTTTAATATGAATGTGTGTGTGGAGGTCAACTTGAGAGGAGGAGGGGATTGGTAGAGGTTAAAGTTGTGTCACAAATCTATCAGCCATGTCTGACTCTTTCATGGAGGTCAAGTGATGAAAGACCTGTGAGGACATAGTGGGTTTTGTGCGAGTATGCTTCTTCATTGAGGTGTTTTCATTGGTTATACCATAAATTGTTCAGCGTAGGAGTTAATTTATAGTTGAGCATACTAGATGAGGACATATATAATTAGAGTAATCATGTTTACCTTCTCTCATTCATTTTGTGAGCCACAGTTGTGGTGAGGTCAAGATTTGCACTGAAAAAAGGCTATCACGAAATACTAGATCACGAAATACAAAAGATTAGCCTCTTTTCAAACTCCCATCTTCTCTTCAATGTTAGCAAACACTACCACACACGAAAAGCTTAAACTGACTAGTCAAAGCTAGTGTGGTCTCTAAATAGCACTCAGGAGGTCCTCATCAGTGGTATTGTATAAACTCTGATCTGCAACAATGAGAATTATAATTAAGCCTTTTACATGAAGTGTAACAAACGCAACAAGAAAACTGTTTTTTAAAAATATCTATTTTGTAGAACTTGATGCATTCAATAAACATACCATATAAGTAAAACTCAAGTGTGATTCTGTATATCAATGCGCAATTCAACAATGCAGCTTGACATGATGCTTTGTCTTTGAGAGATTTCTTCTTTGCTAAAGTACAGTGAACTCAAAGAAATAACATTTTGTATTGTTTGATACTTGACCATGCTGCTTGTGTTGGGTTTGCATTCACAATCTGCTTGAGAAATGTCGAAACATGACAATATGTTTATTTTTATTGGTGGTTGTTGCTGATTGTTTAACCTAGAAATAAAAATCGACTTTGTATACGACACTATCTGTAAACGTAAACAAAGTTTTATGCAAATAGAAGTAATTATGAGTCTATTCTATACCTCTTAATTGCAATGCTTATTTTTTTGTAATTAATCGTCTCTGTGAAAACGTTTTGTGGAAAATAATTTTTCAAGAATGAAGTCATAATATTTTTAGCAAGTCATAATATTTCAAGAAGAAAGTTGTAATGTTTTTAAAATTAAGTTATAATATTCCATGGACATGTGCACGCATGTGCAGTCCTGGACCCTCACAGACATGAGTAGATGATTAAATTGAAGTCCCACAAACCCTTGCAGCTATTTGAACTTTACACTTCCAGCCATCTGTGGAGGGTTACTTCTTGTAGTTTTGGATTTATTTGGAGTTATTGCTGATGTAGGACTGTTGCTCTTGGGGGATTTGTTGGGTTTTTTGGAAATTATAGAGTGTGGTCTAGACCTACTCTATCTGTAAAGTGTCCTGAGATAACTCATGTTGTGATTTGATACTATAAATAAAATTGAATTGAATTAATGCCAAATAACATATTATAGTATATATTTGGCTAAACAACGAACAAACCTGATATAATAAGGCTGGTAATGGCAGGTAATGGCAGGGTCCTTTGAAGCTAAATGAAGCTGCTTTCTTTTCTTGGTAACACACACACAGAGAGAGACACACACACATATTCACACATACTTCTTGTTAAGTAACTTTATTAAAAGCCTGTGAGAGCGAAACAGGGAGATTAGTTACCATGGGTGCTGGGCCTGAAGGCAGAGCACTGCATGACCTTTTCGACACAACACAGGGATCATGAAAGACCTGTAATTTAGGGGGACACACAAGGTATCTGTACGTACACACCGCCGCCGACTTGAGCTTCAAAGTTACAGGAAGTCATTAATTTCCAGTGGAAGCCGGCTTCTCTCAGCTGCAAGAAGCGGCAAATCCATCAGCGTTGCGTTTTGTGCGTGTTGAGCGACCAGAGCGTCAAGCAGAAAGTTGAAGTTTGGGCAACTTTATGGTAATGAGCTATGATGTGGTTCAGTGGCAAACGACCAGCAACCATCGGAATGGTTGATCGGAATATAGACGTCCTTCGTGCTGGCTGATTCCAGAGAACATACAATGTAAACTTTCGTTCCTACCAAAACATTAGTTCCAAGAAAATGGAGGAAAAGCTCATCATCGCTGTTGCTGGGTTCACTATAATTTATGATATGACTTTGTTTGTGTATAGGGACCAGTTAAAAAAAAACGAGGCATGGGATAAAATAGCTGGGATAGTTGGTGTCTCCGTATGTTAGTGCTAGTCTTCCTTGCTTGATGTGAATGTCCTGCCATGTTAGAGCAGCCAAAGCGGCAAAAGCTTCTCAGTACTTTTTAACAAGCGTCCTTGACGGGGCGGCCAGAGCTTCTTTTGCAGCTCATGTCGGTGTCTGTGTGTATGTACAGTAAAGATCCAAACAGCAATCCATACACCATCTCCTGTCCTTTTTAAATAGAAAACAAGTAAGAATGTGTGTAACTTTAAACATGTACAGACTCTACCACATTCATACTGATGATGACCTAATGATGTAATTAAACTATTGTAGATTAGAAGAAACCTTAATGAACAGAACAGGAGATTGAGTCACATTGTAACAACAGAAAATCAAACATCAAAGAAACACAGGATGAATGTCAAGCATGTGGAGTTTATGAAATATAACATGAAAGTAAAATCTGACGCAAGAAAATGTAAACGTCAAGACATACCCTTACAACAAAAATATAGTAATGAGTAAGCTTGTAAAGTAAGTATATGTATATTTATGTAGTAAGACATGGCTGTATAAAATAGTTTCTTGTTATTTTCAATGACGTTCGCTTTACCACACTTTATTTTCCCTTCTAGAAAATTTATTTTTGCAACTCCCACTGAAAGTATAACATAAGACAGTATATATAAATATATAAATTATTGTCAATACATGCAATGCATTCAATTAACAACTTTGTAAATGTATGAACATGCATTGTGAGGTACAAAAGCGATGATTTGTATTAATTAGTTTTTATTTTAGGCAGCTTCAAAGTGAACATAGATTTATTGTATGGTGTGTGTAGTTTGACATCAAAACCATTTGGGATGTCTGTGAGGGGAAATCTTTCATGGGATACAACTTTTTAAACTGATGCCTTAATAGATACAAAACACACACACACACACACACACACACACACACACACACAGGCTGCAGATAAAGAGATAAATTAAGGCACTGTGTTGTCTTTGGCTTTGCCCACAGAGGAATGCAGCTCTGATAGACCTCCCTCTGTCTTCTCTCTCTGCCCTTACTATGACACTGTCCAGCCAGCTTGTCTGTCTCGCTGGGAGACTGTGATGTGTGCATGACTTGTGGGGACCATGTCCTGGAATGACATTGTGGGGACTCACCTGCATTCTGGTTACCAAAAACTTTGTGGTTTTAGGTTAAAATTAGGTTGAGTGTATGTTAAGTGTACTGTAAAGAAGCTAGGAAATGAATGTAGTCTATGGAAAGTCCTCACAAGTATAGCGAGAAGTAGTATGTGTGTATGTCTGTGTGTGTGTGTGTGTGTGTGAGAGAGAGAGAGAGAGAGAGCTACAGAGAGAGAGAGAGCTACAGAGAGAGAGAGAGATACAGAGAGAGAGAGAGAGAGAGCTACAGAGAGAGAGAGAGAGAGAGAGAGAGAGAGAGAGAGCTACAGAGAGAGAGAGAGAGAGCTACAGAGAGAGAGAGAGAGAGAGAGAGAGCTACAGAGAGAGAGAGAGCTACAGAGAGAGAGAGAGAGAGAGAGAGAGAGCTACAGAGAGAGAGAGAGAGAGAGAGAGAGAGCTACAGAGAGAGAGAGCTACAGAGAGAGAGAGAGAGAGCTACAGAGAGGGAACATCAGACAGAAATACAGATAGTCATTGTGCAAGAAATACACACCCATCTAGATCCCACCTTTCTAAGGTTGAATGGACTCCACATGAAAACACACACAAGGAACAGAACAAAGTTTTGTTGTATGTACCTTTTTTTGAACCGCTGTTTTATTCATTTAAAAATCTAGTTGACGGAATGTACAAAAAGGAGCCGTGCACGCCATTGATAATTGGTCTTATACTTTGTTGAAAGACAGGACTGCATTTATATAGCACTTTTATCAAAAGTGCTTTGTTTGGCACTCATTCACACTCCTATATGACAGCGAACTATCATGCAGGGTTTCATTGTCATGCTCAATATGGACAGGAGCAATTGAACCACTGACTATGCGATCATTTGATGACCCACTCTTTCTACTGAGCCACAGCCATCCTAACTCTTTCAGAAAAGCAGTCATTTTATCACATTTATTCTCTGTTGCTCCAACAAAGGCCAGGAACAAGAGGACTGCAAGCTTGCAAACATGGATGTAAACAATGCACGATTTTAAAATGCTCAAAAAATCTTTTTTTGCAAATGTTTTCTGATGACAGAAATGCATTCAACATGTTTGTTAGGCCTCACAGATACACACAGTGTGCTTTGTTGAGCAACAGTTAAGGTAACTGTGTTAACATAAAATTCCACCTACCATACCCGCCATTAGAACACTGTATAGCCCATATTGGTCAATTACATTTTAGTCGTATACATCAAGTAAGTGACTCTCGTTTTGCCCAGATTTTGCAGTAACAGTAAAAAGTTTGTTTACTGAAAGTGATAACCACATTGAATGCAAACCAAACGCTGCAAATAATGTGAATCCAATGCAATTGGATATAGACCGTGTGAGGACTGAACCAGTAATGCAGAATCCATTCACATTACACACTGAGGCCCAGCTGTTCTGCTGGCCCGTCCTCCCAGCATTTGATACATTAGTGGAAAGTGTCCTCTTCTCCACAGAATAATTGAAAGACCATGAAGCTGTGAATTTGGGACTAATCTGTTTTAAGTATTGTTTCCATGTCTTTATGTGTGTGTGTGAAATAAAGAGGAAAGAATAGAAGGCACATGGAAAAGACAATATGACTTTCCCATCTTACAGTTCTGAGCTGAGAGTTTTGAAATGGATTTGTCAGGCATACGCATCATCTTTCAGTCAATTTCTCATCATCCTCAACACTCAACATGAAGACTCATCTCTCCTATAGTAGCTCAACAACAGTCTGACATTATGAGGGTTCATGACTGAAAGAGTAGTGCATTTACAGCTCTATGGGTTATATATAACCCTTTCCTATGCATTTTAACCCCCACAGTTGGATTTACAGTGAAGGAATCTTGCCTGCTTCTCTTCACATTTATATCCAGTAAATGTCATAGACTGTAAAAAAGAAGTGGACATAGCCACTGTGACATTGTTTTGTTGACTACCGTTTTGAAGCCTAGTGTTTGGCATTTACAAAATGAACATAATGCTGTCTTTGACAAAACTTGAAACGAGCAATTGAGAAAAATGTTTGCTGAGGTAAGAAATTGACTTCTATACAATCTGACTTGACAATCAGTGGATGGTTTCTAATGCTGATTGATTATTCCTTTAGGCGATGTAACCAGAGGAACCAAAGGGAGACATGCGGTGGAAAGTCTGTTCAAATATGTTTTGGCAACAAGATATGATTATAAGTGTATACGTCTTCACTCCAATAGCACACAGTTGTCCTGAACCATGAGAACCCACAGCCCCCAGTCTGTGGTTAAAAAATGTAATTCTGCACCTTAAACTAGTAAAACCATACTGCGGTTCCCCTGACAAATTTCAGAAGATTTGGAACCCATTGGATTACATTAACACTAAGCTCTGTGCCGCCGCTCCATTTGTAACTTTTAAATTATCCATACAAGATTATCTGAAAGAAATATGGTATCCACATTTATTTTGTCACTGTTGGGAAAACTGTTTTTCCCAAGTGTCAGAAACTAAGTTAAAAAAGATTTCTTGCTGACCACAATGGATGTTTGAGTTTGAGTAGTGTTTCAGAAACTGTCTGTCTTCCTCTTCTCCTCCTCATTCTCTTTTTCTTTTTCTCCCTTCTTTTTCAGATTAGACGATTATAGAGTCAAAAATTCTTGTTGTGACTCAGCCAAGAGACATGACAGACTGTACACTGGTCCCAGACCAATCAAAGCAAGAACCGACTTGCAGGAAGAATGATGTAAACAAACATTGGCAGTTTGTATGATGATGGCTGTCTCCACCTCTCCAGCACCAACACCATCATTCCTCTTTCACTTTGCCATGTTTACAGTAGTGTGTAGAAGAGTGCTCTGTGCTCCTATTGGTCAAAGTCATGGATGTGAGGGAACACGTCATGGAAGCCAAAAGAAATTCAAATGTGCTAGTCGTTCTGTGAGGTGTCCCAGATGCGGCATCGGTTGTCGTCCACTATGACATAGTACACGGGATAAAACGATTTATTGTCTTGCCCAACGGCCATTCCATTCCCGATCCAAGCCGACACCCTATGTCTGCCTGGGTCGGGCTACAATCGGGCTGATATTGTGTAGTCTGAGCTTAGCATTAGGGTTTGTCTTATTACACACACGCAGTAATTGCAATTAACCAAGTGCCTGCTGCATGCATGTGGAAGTTTATTATTTTTGGTTAATGAGGCCATGAAAATACATGACTCAATCAAGCTCAGATACATTGACGGTTTTATTTAATTTCCACAGTGAAAAACACACATTCAGGAGCGGAGAGGAGTAAAACAATTAATAAAGCAATGAAAACAAGTTGTCTAGAACACGATTGGCCCACTATATGGTCTTGGTCTTTGTTTCTTCTTTCTCTTTCTTTTCAGAGCACTACTGCTGAGAAACTCCACCAGGTTCTGTATGAGCATGAATGTGTGTTCTTCCGAAAAAAACACCAATGTTGACAGACCATCATTTAGCAATTAAGCGCTCTGTGTAGTGGAGAGATTTTGGATTATTTAGTTTTTTCAGGTCATTAGGAATAAACCTAACACACATAATGACGGGGAATGGTTTGTTTGCAGCAGTGTGGCTTTGCAGCACTTTTCCTGCTCTGAGGTCATGCAGACGTTTCTTGGCCTTGATGCCACACACACAGAAACACACTTTTATCACTCTCTTCGATACGTGAAAACAGAAATAGTGCAGACACTTTGTGATATTGGGCTGTTAGGGGCATCAACGTGTCAAATTTGTAAAGGGAATTATCTGCTTCCTCTCATTTCCCAAGTCATACATTTCTTTTCTCTATCTGAGGTATTTTGCACACATTGGTCCCTGCTGTCCTGCAGAGAGGATGTCGTCATGGCATAATGCTGAGTATCTGGTTTCAAAATATCTCCCGGGCTATCGTCCGTTACCATGCAACATGCTCTCAACATAACATGAAACCAAGGAGCTTTTTCTCATTAGGCACTGTGGAGAACTGAGAAAAGGGAAAAGAAGTGGACTTCATGCCACAGCCAAAAACAAGACAAGAAAGGTTCATCAGTAATATGTTAACTCTCAGCAATGTGATGTAACAGCTAAATAAACAAATTCAGATCATGTTGTCCCAAAACTCTTAAAGGGGTGATAAAATGATTCTATGGGGTATTTCACACTGTTCCTTAAGGTCTCCTAATAGGGTATGTAATATTGGTTGGGCTGAAAATGTCCCGGGTGATTTTCTATGGGCCCTTTTGCATCCCTGTGGAATGGCTCTATTTGGAACGAGAGCTTTTCTCAACAACATATCCATCATAAGATTAACTGGAACCTGTGGTAAGAGTTTGCGGGCGCTCTCACTCACACACACCGGCCATTTAGCAGGAGAGGGGAGGGAGAGCAGCGAGCTCCAGGCCCTGGAGCTCCGTCAAAGCCTCGGAATTTGGTAGTCCAGTAACCCAGAAACGGTGACTTTGCACGGGTATGGAGCGCTGCGGTATGGCGTTATTTTTTAGTCAAAAGTTATGAGCGTGTAAGACATGCTCACGAGCACATTATGTTATTTCACACGCGCAAAAATGAACCTTCAGCTGGCATGATAAAAGTACTCGCGCACAAATTCAACAACCGAAAGGTGTAGGTAGCTGCGAGCGAGCGCCTGGCTACTCTTACTCTGCTTGTACAGTGGAATCCTGCTCGCGCGCAGCGGCCTTCTGCTCGCGGAGTGCTGTTTTGCTCGCAGAGAGGATTTCTGCTCGCTCGAGTACATGACTTTTGACAATTTGGGGGCGGAAACCAAGGAGGGCACTGACCCTCTTACGATTGGTCACTTTCACACAGGGACATCCTTGATTGACAGCTCTCATTACAGGAAGCACGGAGTCACAGTATCTGACGGAGTTCAGTCATTCAGTTAACACTGCACAGTGGACGGAATGGCGGCGACACCTGAAGATGTAGATGTAAGTGATATTGATGATATGATGGGGGCTGTGTGTTTGACATTGTTATAGCAATTTAATCTGAAATTTGTTGAGAATAAACTCATTAAATATTGAGAATAAAGTCGTTGTATTTCAAGTTTTTTTCTCAATATTTAATGAGTTTTTTCTCGAAACACAGCGACTTTATTCTCAATATTTAATGAGTTTATTCTCAACAAATTTCAGATTAAATTGCTATAACACTGTCAAACACACAGCCCCCATCATATCATCAATATCACTTACATCTACATCTTCAGGTGTCGCCGCCATTCCGTCCACTGTGCAGTGTTAACTGAATGACTGAACTCCGTCAGATACTTTGACTCCGTGCTTCCTGTAATGAGAGCTGTCAATCAAGGATGTCCCTGTGTGAAAGTGACCAATCATAAGAGGGTCAGTGCCCTCCTTGGTTTCCGCCTCCAAATTGTCAAAAGTCATGTACTCGAGCGAGCAGAAATCCTCTCTGCGAGCAAAACAGCACTCCGCGAGCAGAAGGCCGCTGCGCGCGAGCAGGATTCCACTGTACAAGCAGAGTAAGAGTAGCCAGGCGCTCGCTCGCAGCCACCTACACCTCTCGGTTGTTGAATTTGTGCGCGAGTACTTTTATCATGCCAGCTGAAGGTTCATTTTTGCGCGTGTGAAATAACATAATGTGCTCGTGAGCGTGTGTTACACGCTCATAACTTTTGACTAAAAAATAACGCCATACTGCGGGCTGTGACGGAGATCCATCTAGCTCACAGCTCACACGCCGGGCGGCGAGGCAGCACCCAGGGCAGCACCGGCCGCTGTCACATTAGCCTGCTGAGCTCCTGAACTTCGACACACAATCGGACAAAATTTGCAATTAGCCATCAATTTTCCTAAAACAGCACATAGTTGACCTCTACGTAGTTGATTTCTTGCATAAAAAACTCTCAGAAGTGAATTTAGTAATTAAATAGCAGACGAACAATGTATCAAATTTCTGAGATCTGCGTGACCTAGATTCAGAAGACTAGCTGACCTTAGGTCAGTGGTGTAGCCTATGTAAATGTTGGGGCGTAACAAAGACTAGAGACTAGAGCCAAATAAGTAGGAGCCACCAAGTTGACCTCAACACCGAGTTGACCTCAACTCTGTGGCTTGTTGGGATTTGCCTTCCTTTTAATGATAGTAAACTATATTTAATCTTTAACATTGCGTTGTGTTTAACAAGCTTTTCATGTGTAAAAATTTGAAACTAGAAAGTATAGTTGTCAGATAACTGTAGTAAAAACTGCAATATTTCCCTATGGAAAATTGTACAGTTCTTGAGTGAATTGCCCTTATAGTAGATACTTTGCATCACAGAAAATCTTTACCTAATGTCATTTTTTAAAGCATTCTGAGCGAATACTCTCTCTCCTGCAAGTATTGGACGAACCGCAACATGCAGAGGCCAATTTCAACATCAGTCAAAATGGAGACGGTATTTCCACAACATGTCGTCGGTAAAACACAGAGAACCTCACAGCGAGCCAGCTCTGGAAACTGGTTTTGAAGTCATACAAATATTTTGGTCATAATTTAACAAAACAATACATTAAGCAAGAATAGACAAAAAATTAGTGCAGGCGACTGATCAACATCTGCTCTGCATTAAAGTGCTAGCTGGGTCCAAGCTGACAGTAGTGATTGATTGTAAATGATACTCGATTTGGGGGCTGAGGGATCAGTGAATCAACACCCAGAACAAATCTCTCTCTCTTTCTCTGTCTCTCTTTCTCTCTCTCTTTTCTTTCTTTTTTCCTCTCCAGTCTCTCATTCCCAGGTGTCTTCACAGCGGCAGGACGTGCTGATGGAGAACATGACCCGGATGTCGGAGCGCTCTCGGCTGCTCCAGCAGACCCTGGGCGAGGCGTCCACTCAGGGTGACCTGCTGGAGAACATCTGGAAACTGGAGAATCTCTTCCAGAACCACAGTGACTGGCTGCAGAGGCTGGAGATCCTCATCAAGGCATGACAACAAGACACACACAAAAATGCAAGAGCTTTTACAGACCTGGGAACTGTTACAGGACACGGATAGAGTTTAATGATGATGTAAGAGATAAGATGAGAGATAAGATAGATTTTATTATGCCGAAGGACATTTTTCTTGGACAAACAAACTATATGTGCTGTTTTAAAAAAAAAATCAATACAACATAGTGCATACATACATACATACATACATACATACATACACACAGTCATAAAGTACACAGACACAGACTGTTGCATCACTCTGCATTGACATGCTCATGTTGCATGCAGAGACAGCCACTAGCCAACAGAATTGCACACTGCCCATTGTGTATCACATCATAATAGTCGTCATAATATGTGCAGTAAGGGTAAGCCGCCTTATCAACATAAGATCAAAAAACAAAAACAAAAAAAAGTGTGATTGATGGAGTTTCAGGTACTGAATTCACTCTGTACTTTCATTAATACTCAACAACCAATGCTGTTTTACTGTGATTTCACTTAGACTGATAGTTCTAAGTTCTTTCACCCTCAGAGCCTGGAGGTAGAGCTGAGGGGCATCCAGGCTAACTCCCTTCAGTCAGAGGGCTACTTGGTGCAGTTGGACGACAGGTTGTCCTCCCTAAGCAGCTCCACCGGCAGGAACCTGACTGGCCTGACCGCGGAGGTGTCCCGGGCCTCCACCTGGCTCCACGACCAGGACCTCCTGTTCAGGTACACATTTATATTAAAGTTAGTCTAAACTGACGATGATCCACTTCCAGGATTGTTCGGGTGCCGCCAGTCCCTCTTTTTAGGCCAGATGTCCGTCACCTTCCGATTTCTTTGTGTTGGCATTCTAAACTCCGGTGGATTTATGGAGACTAAGGTTAACTGCAGATCTCTGCAGGGTAAATCCAGACACCTAGCTAGACTATCTGTCCAATCTGAGTTTTCTCTTGCACGACTAAAACAACTTTTAAATGTACACATGTTCCACAAAAGAAAAGTTCCTTCCCGAGGCTATTTTGCAGAGGCACCATCATTGTGTCCGGCGCTTAGCGCCGCCCATGACGATTGTGATTGGTTTTAAGAAATGCCAATAAACCAGAGCATGGTTTTCTCCCATCCCTGAATGATGTATGGACTAGCCAGACCCTCCTTTGCAGCGCTGTGGAGGAAGGTCTGGCAATGCATTATATATATATATATATATATATATATATATATATATATATATATATATATATATATATATATATATATATATATATATATATATATATATTATATATATATATATATATATATATATATATATATAATATATATATATTACAGTGAAATCCTCATTTCCAAAGCATGTAAGTTTAATTGCATTACAACGAAGACTCTGTATAGCATAATGAGTGAATTTGAAGAACAAAGTTCTGTTTGTTCAGGGAAACCTCAGGACAGGTTAGCAGGCTGAGAGAGAAACTGGACGATGTCAGTTGGACGGTGGGAGCTGTCAATCACACCTTCAGCAATGACATCAGTATTCACCACTTGAAGATACAAGACTTGCAGGTTCATCACAGCTTACACAAACATGTGCTATAAATCCAATCTACTACTGAAAAAAATGTTTTAAAGACACATGTTGAAAGTTAACATGTATACAGTACAGTACATACACAACACATATTACAAGCTAACTAAAATCTTACTGCAGCACACTGATGAACTACTGCGGCTTTTAACATTCCCTCTGCCTGCACTCCTGTTGCTCAGATCCAGATCAGCAACATAACAGAGGACACCAGTAGTTTATGGGTGACCCACGTCCACACGGAGGCCCAGCTGAGGAACGAGATGGAGATCCTCAACACAATTACAGAGGACCTTCGCCTGAAGGACTGGGAGCACTCCCTGGCTCTGAAGAACCTCACCATATTTGAAGGTCAGCTAAGAAAAATTTCAGATTGCTTCTGAGTGCAAAAGAGCCCTTTTTTTATTTAGCCAAGACTTGGCTGTTCCCATAAGATAGAATTGAATGCTTCATTCTGGCATTTATTCATTCAAGTCCCAGTGCCTCTCTCGTCAGCCGAAATGGGGTTGAGATCTCCACTTTAGAGGAAAATTTAAATTTTGAGTGTCAAACACTTTCTGCCAATTTGTGTCTTTTCTGCATCAGTTTATGGTGCAATTGTCTTTATTTATGTAAAAGAAATTATAATAGTTTTGGGGTGGGTTGCACTGACCAGTTTTGCTTATGGGGGGGATGGGGGGGGGTGATGTTTCCACTGACTCCTCACAGCATGTGATAGCCGTGCAGGGCTGTTGTGGTCCAGCTTGGTAGCAGCCAACCTGTGATGGTATTCTCCCTCTAACCAAAGACTTCTCCTGCGCTAAACTGACGCCACACATGTTTTCTCGCTGGTGACTAAAAATGTCTCAGTGTTCAGCTTCTCAGTACTTGTGTAATTTGAGTCTCTGTGGTTTAAAGTTAAGTTTGACTCCAACATACCTCCAACATCTGTCTTATTTCGTTGTTTAAGGATTCAACATGCTTCAGCCATGTTGGAGCTGTTTTAAGTTACGACTAACTTGCTGCTGCTGCTTCGCATTAAAAGTTTTCCAAAGCCAAACCAGCACTATATCAGCTGATATAAATATATTCTGCACTATTTGGTCAGCCCATCAGATATAATGTTGTAGAAACGAACAGTACAAGTAGAGACGACCACAGTGAGCTGTTAGATGAAGAGGTGCAGGCGACAGGCGATTGTGGTTTGTACGATGAACACTTGCACCAGCGTGGCTTGACTGGTTGGGGTTGTTCATGGCTCAGCTCAGTGCAAGTATCCCCAGCCCTATTGAAAAACGGCAATCCCCCATGAGTAAACACTGGCGACGGCGGCAAGGAAGTAGTAGGAATATATGAAAAACATTTATACACAGCATAAGGATTTGAGAACTTTAACTCTTAGTATAATGAATGCCCATGGGTAGGACTTTGTTCTCCAAAAGGTGTGATCTTGAGAGTGACCGTGGCACGCAAACGTGATTTTACACCGTGGGATTACTACCGCTGGGTATTGAGCAACTCTGAATGTTCTTCCTCCAATCTGTTCAGATGTGATTAGTACTGATGTGGTACGACTCTCGCTGCCAGGGCACAAAATGATTTCCCTGGCTTGTTAAAATCAGAATAGGTATGCTATGACGTAATGCTGGCAGGGGACGTGGCCCGAGCTGATTGATGGCAACTCAAACCGAACGAGACCCCTGATCGCGTGTCTGCTTCACATGTGGGTGGGATGCCATTTCTCCTGAGCCTGGAAACAATTGTGGGTTAAATTTAGACGCTGCATCCAGAGTGAAAACTCAACTACTCAGCTCTGTCATTAGTTTTAGCTCCGCAGCCCATTTGTTTGTTCTTAGCTCGCAGTCACCTTAGCCAAGAAAAGTTTTACATCTCTATCCATGTTTATCCACGTGCCTCTTTTTTTTCTTCTCTGTCCTCTCCTCTCTTTTCTTCACGTTCAGTTAATTTGACTTTAATTCCTCTGTGACTCACACAGTGATGTTCATGCCACACATGTTACTTGTTGTAATAATAAAGACACATGAGAAGCTGTTTTTATATGTCGCCTGGAGTCTTTTACCTCTCCAGGTGCTAAATTATTAGACAACGTGGTATAATTTACAGTAACATGTGCCCACTAAGGGAAAATTACTGTATATGTATGAGATCAATTAGTGTCTTAGCAGTGACTAAAGATTTGGATTTTCAAAGGTCATTGCCAATAGTTTGGGGATTGATGTTTTCGCTAAATTGTCAAAAATGATTTCACAGAATTGGTATTGAAGAAGACATTGAAGACTTCTAGTCAGTAAACATTGTTAACATGGATGTAAACAATAGACAAAGAACTACTTAACTAAACTACTTTAAAAAATTGGATTTGCAAATGTTTTATGAGGAAGGAAATACATTTAACACGTTTCTTCAACCTCAAGGATACCCACAATGCATCCGATGAGTAACAGGTGGCTGGGGTTCAGGAGGTAGAGCTAGTCGTCCCGTTTGCTACCTTTAAGGGCAGCAAACTCTGCTGAGGAAGATTACGTAATACAATCAAAAGCTCCAGAACAGCTACTTCAATACCGGCGCAAAAGGAGCCTAGGCGTTAAAAACATATGTGTACCGAGTCGAACGTTCTCTGGGATATGTTTTCTTGCTAATCAAATGCGTCTCTAGCTTTAAACAAGCTGCTAACGCTACCTTTCGGGGCAGAGGGTAAATCGCTATTTTATACTACTAACAAGGCTCAAAATAGCACCACACTTCAACGGTGGTGCCCACATGTAAACATGAACGCTGCTGTCTTTATAATCTATATTTTTAATAAACTGTCTGTACACTTACAAAGTTCTCAATGCTTCGGTTTACATGTAGGGACCCTCATTATGCTACCGTTGAAGTGTGGTGCTATTTTGAGCCTTGTTAGTGGTGTAGAAATAGCGATTTACCCTCTGCCCCGAAAGGTAGCGTTAGCAGCTAACCATCGGTTTGCGCTAGCTTGTTTAAAGCAAGAGAAGCATTTGATTAGCAGGAAAACATATCCCAGAGAACGTTCGACTCGGTACACATATGTTATTAACCCCTAGGTTAATTTTGCGCCGGAATTGTCCTTTAATGTCACGATCAAGAATTAACTCTCAATCTCAAGAAAATCTTTACACGTTTCCATGTCAACTGGGCTTACTCTCTGCTGAGGTAACTCATGCAATATGATTGAAAGCTTTTCTTCTATATGTATATTGCCATGTCACTCTGGTCTAAGTGTTTAATTGGCATGAAACAAATGCCTTCTACTTGGGTTTCACAACTATCTTTCAATTTCGACAGCAGTATGTGTCAGTGTGTCTATGTGTGAGACAGAGAAATGTTCTGTTCACATGCATTTCAAACTCAATTTTGTGTGTGGAGATATTTTCTGTCTTTTATGTATAGTCCCACAGGCTGTTATGTAAGGACACCAACAAGAAATAGGTCCTTTGTTAGTGCCTGTTTGATCTTTTGCTCCTATGGTGAAGACAGGGAACTATAAAAATACTGTCTTTGGATTACCCTGCATTTACAAGAGAGGGAATCAAAACAGTAAAGGACAGATGAATGAAACTCGCTATAAAGCTCCATAATGCTGAGGGGAGCTGCATATTCAGGTGATAATTCTCTGTATGTTCATCACTATAATGACACAGTCATGACACATTAACTCTAACCCTAACCATAACTTGTCATGACAAAAACCGAATGACACTTACTAAAAGAAGCGTTATGTAATAAACGTTCATGACTTATTTATAATGTTTATGACACGTTCATGACAGTGTCATGTCGCTCTTATGTAGATACCTGCAAGTAAAGTGTAACCAGATCTTTTTTCCAAACCTGAACTTTGATGGTTGCTTATGTAGCCAGGTTTTCAGTGACATAGAGTTTACTGTTATGGTAACCTATATTATGACACATTTTCATACACAAGTCTCATTGAAATCCATATCTTTTCACATGGCTATGGTGACATATGTACAGGTTTGGATGGATGATCTGTTGTTGCTGAAAGCTGCTGAGCTGTGCTGAGTTCGTCAAATATTACAAGTCGCTTTGAGCAGAGCTGAGGTCTGGAAACACATGGAGCTCATGTGTTTCCAGCATACATTGGAATACTATTCAGACATAGATGTATACTTATGCTGTTCAGGTTGGGCAATTAAGATGACAAAATAATGACCTCACTGTTTCACTTTACAATTAATGCATGTAGTTGTTTTAGACTAACAGACTCCAGCCGGTGTGCCTCTCATGAATACAATTCAAATTCCTAGAACAACAATTTAAGATGGCTACACATTTTTCAAAAGGTGACATGAATAATTGCGACACGATTGGCTTACACTCACTCACATTCAGCTCACATTTTTTTTTATTTGTAACAATTTCAATGTATTTTGAACCAACTTGCATATCCAAAACGCTTCTCAAACAGGCAAGAGCTTTCCTCTTTTACATGTGTAAGCAATAATAGTCCGCTGGCAATAATATCCTGTTTCATTGTCAACATCCGTTGATTCTCACGTCCCTTGTTTTGTTGTGGCGTTTGCATTTGTGTTTTCCATTAACGTGCTTATGTTTTTCGAATTTGCAAAGTGTTTCAGATATGCAAAACACCAAACATCATGCAGTTTGTTCAACATGTCCCGGCCACTGTAAAAAACAGATGTAATAGCGTCATCGTTGTTTGTTCCATTTTCTGGATGGAAATGGGCTCTCTTTATACCTCAAGGAAATTGTCAGCTTTACATCCCATATATATATATCTCTTACAATGTCCATAATTGTTGAAAACTG
The DNA here is from genome assembly GCA_023631565.1 of Gymnocephalus cernua. Classification (NCBI taxonomy): domain Eukaryota; kingdom Metazoa; phylum Chordata; class Actinopteri; order Perciformes; family Percidae; genus Gymnocephalus; species Gymnocephalus cernua. The sequence continues at coordinate 5,147,574 of CM042440.1, forward strand.
GGAGCTTCCTTTTTCTAAAGTGAAAAAATGTAATGTCAGCATCACTGCTTTAAGCAGTTTCCACCCTGCTGGGTCTTCTTCAGACAAATAGTGGACACATTTGACAAAGGGATATATGTAGGCCTTACAATCAGCTGACCCAACATGTGACTTAAATTAGTGTGATTATGTCTAAAAAGCCTAGTGGCCCCACTCATGACTCAATTAAGAGAACAATTTCATACAGGTTTTTAACAGACTTATACATCTCAAAGGAGGGCTGTTAAAATTCAATATCCCCAAAGAATTACATAACATTGTTATCCACAAAAAGGAAACAAAAAACAATCAGTGGAAGGAACAGTTCCATATATACAAGCCTACCCCAAACAATTAAAGAACAATTAAAAAACATTACCAGCACACCTTCATAAAACTTGCTGCAATATAGTGAGTGCAGACAGCTTCTTTCTTCTACCAGTTTTTAGTAATTGCTTTTTTTGCAGGCAACCAGGGGAATTTCTAATCCAACATACAGCATTTTACTGTCCTTAGGAAATCTAATGTCTGTAAGGGTCTCTCAGGGTCAATGGGTAAACAAATATCATCATATATCCGGGCCAGTACGGTAACCTGTCTCTGTAACAGTATCTATAAAGCCAAGGCACTTTATAGAACACCTTTGCAATTACTTTAAACAACCTTGTCCTCCTTAGATTAGGGGTATAGATTGAATATGTTAACCTCCTTCTGACCACAGTTTTTCCCATCTGTTCTTTGTTAAAATGATTGTATCTTCAAATAACATAAACCCTGATACTGCCTGGCGTCATTCGTCATAGTGATGAATTTCACCACACTCTTATCTCCCGTTACATTTTACATACATGTTGTCCCATCACGGTGTGTTGTGATCTCTGCTGAGACTGACTGTCTCCAAAAAAGACAAGCTCACTTCCCTGTTGCTTCACCATGCAGTACATGTGTAACACAGGCTGGATGTTGGATGGAGGCGCCTTAACTCCACACCCGTGTTGCATTCTTGGACTCGGTGCTGTCAGATGTTTTCAGGCTGATCCTGAAGGGGCCGCTGGCCTTGTTATTGTTGAAACACTGTCAGCTGAACGACCACATAGGACACATAGGAAGCCAGGAGATTAATAATGGGAAGCTCTGCTAAAACAAACTATTAACAAGGACCCAACTTCTTCAGGACCACCAGGGTGAACAGCCTTTACCAAAACTGAGGCATGCAGACACATAGATATAGAACTTTAAAAGCAGAGGGTTTGATGTGTCGATAGCTTGGAATAATTGAAAGTGAAATGTGAACTTTAGGTATTAAATATTGTATTTTGTAAAGAGATGTCAGTAAACTTAGGAGTGAGCCTAAAAGAGGTTCAGAGATATGTTGTGAGTCCAGCTTTCTCTCACTGCCGTTGAAGAGAAAAGTTGGGGTTTAACTCTTGTATATCTTTTGATTCCTGTGACCATAGATTATTTTGCATGTGATTGTCCGGATACCCAACATCACAATAAAGAAACAGTGTAGACAAAGAGAAATGAGAAAACTATAGCATCTCAATCATTGGAAAGTGGAACCGGACTTCGTCATGGACATCACTGTTTGTACCCGAACTTATCTGACATTTTTCAACAATTAATCAAAATATTTACCAATTGTTTGTTTTTGGGGGGATTTTTGTAGCTCCTATTCCATGGGACATAGTAGACAAATAGGCTCCCCTCTTAATATGACATTTTCACAGTCCTGCACTTGCCAGTTAAGTGTGTCCAGTTGTGAAGCCGCTCAAGGCGGCAGGACGTAGATCTGTATCTCAAAGTCGGCATCAGAAACTTGCAAATTAGGAACATTAGAGGCTCTGAAAACATTAGAGGCTCTGAAGGTTGAGAACCGCTGGACATGTGCTTGACAATCATTTCTAAGCATTCCCACAAGCTGTGTTGTGGTCCATCATGCTAAACATGTGGTTCCCATTGTGGCCTCTCTCTCTCTCTCTCTCTCTCTCTCTCTCTCTCTCTCTCTCTCTCTCTCTCTCTCTCTCTCTCTCTCTCTCTCTCTCTCTCTCTCTCTCTCTCTCTCTCTCTCTCTCTCTCTTACTTTCTCTGTATGTGTTTATCTCTCTCGCCCTCTTTCACTCACTATCACTCTCTCCAAGTACAACAATTTTTTTGGATTGAATCCTTAGACCAGTTGTAAGACCAAGTTTGGCCCACATTTTTGCAACCTTGTGTGTGTGTGTGTGTGTGTGTGTGTGTGTGTTTGGGGGGGGGGGGGTAACTATAATAAATGATGAATATGACTAGGGCTTCCCCTAACATTGATAAAATCATTATGTGCAGGAATTAAAGACTCACATGTTGCTCTCTGAAACAAGTTTGGGTCCCGTGTTAACTTTTAAAGTTATAATGTTCACGATTCCTGCCTGTCTTGATTATAGCAACACCTTTGATGATACGCGGTCAAACATGCTGTAATGATAAAGACACTCAGTGTGGACTGATAGTTCTGCCTTTTTTAAATTCCTAACAAACCTCTGTTAAAGCTTCCATTTATCTCCAGGAGAAGTACATAGTTATTACTTAAAAGTAAATGGATTTAAAACACATATATATGCAGACATTTTTACTAACACTGTACACTGTTTCAACTTCAAATTGACTTGAATTACATGCTGCAACTAGAAGGGCATTTGGAAAGTGCAGCCCTCTGCCAAGGCATGCCCTATCTTACAAATTGAATACAGTGTAAGTTTTCCCAGTTGGGACTCAGGAACAAATGTTTCCGATTAATCTGACACCACATGAATGCAGCACAAACGCCCTTTCTCGCATTGTTGCAGTACTAAACGGAAATGAGAAAAAAAAAAAAAAAGCATGTATCTTCCCTGTGATTCATATCTGCTCCAAAATGTAATTGGTTCTTCCGTGGCCCATGGTATACCCTTCCTTTTCTTCTATTATTGAGAAGTAAAAGCTTACAGAGCTTTTCTCCAACTCACTTGATGTTGTTTTTATAATCTACAATCTCCCCCAGCATCTGAGACCAACAGTTTGCCATTTCTTCACCACTTTAGCACATTTGATCGTCCCATATAAATTCAGGATAGTGTAGGGAATTCAGGACTTGAAAACTATCTACCATCAGTGACACATTTTGCATTAGTATTTGCCTTGTTTGCACAGTATCACTAATGCATTATGTCATCAATTGTGACCATAATTGTGTTTCTTCCTGCAGGTCCTCCCGGGCCAAAGGGAGAGAAGGGTGATACTGGACCACTTGGGCACCCCGGAGCCCCTGGGTTGATAGGCTCAAGAGGTACAACCAGACTACCATTCATCAGTAATTGAATTGTATAAAAATTATCCTAATAGTACGAGATTTTGGTAAAAATACTTTTACGCGCTTTCAAGCAGAGAAATGATCAATACCAATCTCATGTCTGTGGCCTGAATGGTGAATACCACATAACCACAGCATCCCTTGTGGGTGTCACCTGCCTACCTTTCTCTCCCCTTGTTTCCCATCTCCATACTCTGATACATTTAAATGACATTGTTTCAAACTTCTGTGCCAACCACTGCAAACAAATCCTCCTCCTGTGGGAAATGCTGTGATAGTATGGCTTTGGAAGTCTCTTACTTTAAGCTTTGTAATACATATAAGAAGCATTAGATCAGGACTTTCTGTGTTAAAACTATTTCTGATTTAATGAATGCTGCACCTGAGATGCACAAGCACAGTGTCAAGTGTCTTATGTCTTGAGTTTGTGGATGGTTTTACAAGTCCATAGTCATAAAATGTAATTGACCTATAAATGTCCAATGTAAACACCCCGTTTTGACAAGGCTTTTTTTACGCAAGAGGATTTAGGTTTGAGTGGCATGAAAGGAGAAAATGTAGCCACCTTTGACGCAAAACAGACTTTGGTTGGTGTTATTACCTCTGCTTTTGTGATTACATTCAGGTGCATTAATAATGCAGTGAGCACAGAGAATAAAAAAAACCTCATATAAATCCCCTTAAGAAAACAAAGCTCCAGATTTTGGATGGGGATTTATTTTCAGACTGGTTGTGGAAGGGTCCAGTGGGATGGGTCATCTATCTTTGTCTTGTAGGTAATTCCACCAAAAACCACAACATTAACCTTCATCCCGACAGAAGTGGCACCTCAGAACCATGAAATTACCTTTTGTTTTTATCGATACAGTAGGATAACAACAATAAGAATGAATCCAGATGTTTTTGGGACTCTTTCCAGCTTGGTACCTCTTGAATCATCACCCCCCCAAGCTCCTCCACTGTCAACATCCATCCCACATTCCCTGGCCGATGAACTGCAGCTCTCACATGACATTTCCAAGAAGCATTATCTCCCTGCTGAAAGTAAAAACCCCTCACTGCTGCTATAGTTCCAGGAAAAAGTGAATAAAAAGAATGTCTAACTGGAGAGAAGGACGAAAAAAGGCTTGTTTAATAGTTAGCATGAAAACAAAGCAGACTGAATGGCATAAGGAACCGAGTGGACTGAGGACCTATACTAGTGATTTAAGAGCAGGGAAGAGCACATTATCTTTTAATATCACCAATTTAAAATGCACGTATCTTAGAAGTGATTCATTGTCTGTGATTGTGTTCACATTATAGAACAGCTGTTGTTAAAGTACTGAGGGAAGTTGTGATGATGTGTAGATATAGAGGACGATTTAACGATGCAGTGTGTTAGTTTTTTTTATGTTTCATCAATCAATTTAGGATATGTGTTGTATCAAGTGAGATGTCATCACCGGAGGTTACACTGTAGTGAAGGATCATAACAAAGTTACATAACAGAACATGATATATAGAGGCTTGAAGCATTCATTATGCTAATTAATGACATTAGACAAATGTTATTTTCAGATTTCTTCTCCTGCTGATGGTTCTTTTTGATGATAAAAACTACCCATGCTATTAAAAGGTCTACATACTCTGTTTGTAAAGCTGCACATGTACTTCTGTTACTCCATTTGCATTGAAGCCAAAGGAATCTATCATCACATCCAGGCTCTAAACATCGAACTTGTTGAACGATGGCACTGGACTGCAGAACACAAAGACCTCAACCGCTTCTGCCCTCTTTCCAGAATATGATTGATTGCATTTTCCCTACGGGTTTTTGTGAGGAGGGAGTTATTGACCCTTTGCATCACAGAGATAGAAAACCACAGAAAGCATGACATCATCCATCATCACTTAATTTTGCGTCTCTCTCGCTCTGTAATGACTTCAGTGTAATTTCATTCAGATTGCTGAGTAGTCTCAACAGTGTAATCAGAGCATATCGGGGTACAGCGACATTTGACAAAGACTGCACTCCATATCTCCACAGTGCCATTAATAACTCATTACCACATTAATTTTGAGACGTTTGAGTGTGCTTACTGTAAACAAGTGTTCATTGTTTGCCACAGGGTAGGACTTTGCAGGAAATCTGAATTGGATTGTTTCATGGAACAAAACAAGGGACAGCGCTATTCTTCCAGCATCAGCAAGCATAAAGAGATTTTAGGTGTTTGGCAGATGGTGGAAGAAGTGAAAGACCCACGTTGAAATCATACCTTCTATACATTGTGTCAAGGCAGAGAGGGAGGGCCGGAAGCTGACAGGCTTATTGGAAATGTATCAAAGTCCTCATATTATTCCTTTTTTAAAATTGGTTTACAGTCTGCTTGCAGTGATTTGCAAGTAAAAGTTAACCTGAATCAGTTATTAATGATTGTTAAAGCTTTAGTGCGTAACTTTTTGATATTAATGAACGTCTGTTACATTCAAGCCATTGCCAAATGAGTTGCTACAAAGCTAATTAAGACTATCAGCTCCACACAACTCTCTCTGGATTTGTCAGTATGGCTATGTTCAGAAGATTGTGTCGTCCGGTGACTTTCCTGCAGAAGCTCGAGTGAAGATAACTACCTCTTCTAAAGAGTCCATCATGTTTTTTTTTAATCCTCCGTGTCGTTTTTGGCTACTAGCAACTGCGTGGAGGAGGGGCGGGGGTGGTGGTGTGCGATCACGGAAGGCTTGTATCATGTAGACGCACCGACAGTGTTGTTGTCATTACTTAGAATTCCTCATGGGGGCGACAGAAACTATGCACTATAGCTTTATGACAAAGTCCTCATTATATTGATTTCACCCCAGGGTGGTGATGGCGCAGTGGATACCTTTGGTGTGGGAGACCTGGGTTCGATTCCCACTGCGATACATCAACCAATGTGTACTTGAGCAAGACACTAGTTGCTCCAGAGCCGTGCATCCTCTGACATATATAGCAATTGTAAGTCACTTTGGATAAAAGCGTCAGCTAAATGACATGTAAAAAATGTAAGATTTGGCACAACAGCAACTTCTCTAAGTCATGGGTTGGATTTGTTGGATGCTTTCCTCTTTAAATGCTAATTAGAGTTTAGAAAAAAAAAGAACTGTGAAACTAATCAGAACTAACTCCAGTTATTCTAAAACTGCCAGGAAACAAAGATGAGTTTGGGATTTTAACTTTAACCTCTTAAAGTCTAACTCTGATCATCTCTGCACTAAACAAAATGTATTAAATCACTTCAATGTATTTAAAGTAGGTAAAAGCCACAATAGTTACGACACTTTGAATGGTGTTAGAGCCTGCAGCATATTATAGCCCCATGACCTATTAGATGGTTATTAATCACTGATTGTATGTGTTTGTGTTTCAGGGCTTGTAGGACAAAAGGGGATGCAGGGCAACCAGGGAATTAAAGGGTCCATCGGGGTCAGAGGTTTTCAGGGAGAAAAAGGAGACATTGGACCTGCTGGTCCCAGAGGTATGTATTTTATTTCTCATATTAATAAAGCATGTTTTATATAGTCATACATATAGCTTATCTACCTGTTTAAAAGCAACAGTTGATTTTATTTCGAGAAAACCTATGGAAGCACAAGAACATACAGCACAGATTAAATATAATCATAGTTAGTAATAATTCCAAATTTTGCTGTACAGTTAATTGTCTAAGAAATAATTTTGATTAAGGATATAATTGTCTCTTTCAGTCCAATTTCTAAACATTTATTTATTTATTACTATTTCAAACAAATTATAATTTTGAATGAATTCCACAATAAATCTTTTGGTTATATAATCACTGTCATGTAACCCAGATAATAACTAGGGCTGTCAATTGATTAAAAAATGTAATTGAATTAATTACATACTCTGTGATTAATTAATCTAAATTAATCGCATACATCATTTTTGCTGTGAAAGTATTTTAAATATTTCAATTCAATGAATAATCAGCATTAGTGACATTAAAGTTAAAAAACTTTTTATTATTATTTTCACTGTTCACTGCACATTGTTATGGTCATTATTTAATGACCATAACAATCAACAATATGACCTAATATGCTAAGGAAATAAATTCAAAAGTGCTTCAGGAATAGGGTTATTTCACTAGTAAATATCTATTGAACGACAAAAACATCCACCAGATTGTACAATAACTTTGAATGCACCACAAGGCTGTAGGTTACCAGTTTCATTGAACACATTGTCTCCGTCTGTGTTTTTCGGACAATGGCTGCAGCTCCAAGCCCCCAGGAGGAGTGCCATGTCTAAAACCCACTATGGGCTTAGTGGATGGGGGTGGTACTGCATATTGTTCTCTTAATACATCCATGCTGCAGCTGCAGAAGTGTTGGTGTCCTCTACAGTGAGTGAAACACAGTCAAACTTTACACCGTTTAGCGTTAGCTGTCAGCATTTTAACCGTGTTTAATCCAGCTGCTAGCTAGCGGTAGGCTAATGTTACCTGCTGTTGAGTGTAGCGTTAACTAGTGTCACGTGCAGCAATGTTTCTGTTGCCTGTGGCAACGCATTTTCTCGTCTCCTTCCTTCATTTTACAGTCGAATGGTGACTAGAACGGCTCCGGGTGAAAGGTCAATATGGAATGGATGAATCTGCGTTTTTTTAACGCGCTATTTTTTCTCAGATTAATTAATCAAAATGACCACGTTATTCTGACAGCCCTAGTAAAAACACGAGTACACAGCCTATAAAGTTAACCACGCCTCTTTATTATCATTAAAAAAAATGTCTAACTGTATGCCCCCTTGTCATTTTTGTTGCTATGAACGTGTAGCCTTGAGGGTCAAGTGCCAATAACTGGCATAGCTTCAGCTCAACAGTCTGACCATATACTTATATAATACAAATTTGGCATATCTAAACAAAATCAACAATGATCATCAACAGCTAATAGCTAATGTTAGCAATTAATTGCGGTTAAACAAAGAAACGGTGATTATGTAAAATAATTGACAATTAGACAATTATGTAATAATTGTTACAGGCCTAATCATAGTATGATGTAATAATCACAATGCTGTTTACTTTATGGGGTAACAGTAGTAGTCACATTAAAGTGAGTCACTTACTCACCCAACAGTTCGTCAATCACGTCAGTAGAAAAAGCGTGTTACTCCCAGCAGTCTTGTACAACTCGTAGCTGAATCTTGTCAACGCCTTCACAGTTCAAATCATTTTAAGACGGCTGTTTGAAATGTTTTTTGCCAGAATAGAAAATTCCTCAGCACAACCAAGTCTTTCACACATCCTCCATCACAAACAGGTGGCGCTTGTTTTTCCTTTTTCAATTCAGCCATGGAAGCTATAATAGCTTAACTATCCATATCGTCCTTTATTTATTTCACAGAAACTGCTGTGCTGATCATGACTCCATGCAAGAAAACATTTTACCACATAATAATCATGATAAAATGTGGGTGCCCAGGTAGCTCAGTTGGTAGAGCAGGCACCCACTTATAGAGGTTTACTCCTCGACGCAGCTGGCCCGGGTTTGACTCTGACCTGCGGCCCTTTGTTGCATGTCATTCCCCCGTCTCTCCCCTTTCTTTTCTTCAGCTGTCCTGTCAATAAAGGCCTAAAAATGCCCAAAATTAGTTCAAATCACATTATGAACTGATAAATCTGTCTGTAGATGGAGTCAAAAGGAGAGTTGAATATTATTTTCCTACATAACATATTTAAAGGTATGCAGTGAACCATGTGTTTTTTAGCGAGCCCAATGCCTCTTTGAGAGTTATAGGCTAATAATTATTATATATGATGCAAAATCCATTATGATCATTTAATAGCTGTGCAAGACAGCTGAAATACTATTTTGCATTGCACTGTATAAATATGTATTTCTTTGACATGTGCGTTCAAGTAGACATGAGAACAAGATGCCAACTTTGGAATCAAAATATTTTGAACACACAAAAACTTGATGACCTAGTGCTACAATTTTTGTCCTTCTCTCTGCCTTTCCTTCCATCAGCTCATCCACTCATCTGTCCATTCATTCATTTCTCCACACAAGTCTCTACATTGAGATCGGCATGTTGATGTTTCCACTCTGGCATCACCAGCTGGACAGTGCCAACGATAACAAAACACACTTAGACACACACACAGAGTGCTGCTGGGGAAAACATAGCCATGACAAATACGATAAGGCGCTGTAGTCTTTTTCGTGTCAGCATGTCATTGTGTAGGTATGTGTGTTCGGCCAACAGCTGTTGCTGATCAGAGTTGGGTTTGGCTGACCTGTCCAGTGTCCCTGTGTTGGCCAGTAGCTCTCAAAACCTTGGACCAGTTTGATCTGTTGTCGCCTGTGTGAGCGCATGCGATTGGCAGTTATGGCTCAACAGTCTGCACCAGACTCCACTCTAGTTTTGGTGTATTTTTATATAGATGGATGTATCTATTGCTGCTACATTATAACTGTCCTGCCCTTACTATAGGTGCACAGCTATGCAGCAGGCTTCCTATAAATGTTGAAGACAGCACTGGAAGACAATTGTGACACAAGAAAAGATCAATCATAAAGGCCCGGCCACACAACTTGTGTTTTCTAGCTCTTTACTGGAAAACAGGATTAGTTTAAACAGCCACATTGTATGTATCAGGGATGTTTCTGCACTGTGCAAGTTCTGCTTATACACAGATCCTAAATGGTGCAAGCATCATATTTTGCAAATAATTGTTTGTAAAACATGTCAAAATGTGTAAGAGGAAATTGTTTTTTGTTGCAAATCATAGTTCATCATAGCAAATCATGTTGTAATTTGGCGTAACACTGATTTGTTTGGAGTAAACAAAACATGAAAAATTAGCTTGGGCAGCAATAGCCACCACGGCTGGATGAACAAACATGAAAAGAGTGTCCCCCACAAACAAAGTCTGGTACTGGTGACATTGTTTGATTGACAAGTCAATTGTGTAAAGAGGTCAAAACACCACAGAAACAAATGTTTTTCAAGAAATGTGGAGACGAGATGAAGAAACAAGGATCCTCAGGATGTTTGGCAGTCTACACTCTGGCAGTTTACAACAATGTCTGTCTGTGCTTCCACCCATCTGGGGTCTGGTTGTGGGTTTAACAAACCAGCGAAGGGTGAAGAGTTTGTAGACTTTCTGGTATGAACGGAGCCTCAGCAGAAGGTAGTTGCTCAGCTGTGTGATACTGAAAGCTTGTTAAAACACCGCTGGGAAGCTTCATGGTTTCTTTTCACAAATAAATGGTGGATAGACTCATGGAGTGCATTAGGTGTTGGCTTTTTCTTTGGTTGTAAAGTGCCACAGATCAGCGGAGTTAAACATCTCTATAATATTGTCAGTAATTTCTTGGTGTTTAAAGCTGGATTAATTATTCTCTTGGGGAAAGAAAAACTCCACAACAAGCCCAGAAATATATTTTTTCAAACAAAAATAGCAAACAGTTGTCTATTAACCCATCCAATTGAGCACCTTTTTAGCATTGATTTGGATTCATGTTTTTGGCCAGCTGATGGACATAAGTCCAAAATTCACTAGCATTTTAACTCTCTTTTGGTCTCCACTAGTTTATATCCCAGACGTTCCACTTCCAGGATTGCTCTGTTGCCGACAAAAATTCCGCCAGATTTCACTCATTAAGGCCGGATATCCGTTACCTTGGGCTTTCTTTGTGTTGGCATTTTAAACTCCGGCCGATTTATGAGGACTCTGGTTAACCTTTTCTCCGATCTTTGCAGGGAAAATTGAGAAATCTAGCTATTATCTGTCTGGATTATCTGTCTGGATTATCTGTCCAATCTGAGTTTTCTGTTGCACGACTAAAACAACCTTGTTTTGGTGGAACCCATGTTCCCGAAGCTATTTTGCAGAGGCAATGTTGCTCCGTACGGCGCCGCCCAAGACGATTGTGATTGGTTTAAAGAAATCCCGGAATGCTGTGTGGACTTGCCAGACCCTCCTCCGCAGCGCTGTGGAGGAATGTCTGGCAATGCAAGACTAGGTCTCCACCAACTGATCAAAAAAACATTTGGGTCAGTAGATGCTAAATGCTCCACTGTGTTAACCAGTCACTAACTTTGGTAAGTGTATAGTGGGTTTATCAGAGCTTTTTTACTGTAAACCGCTGCCTGCTGGAAATGAAACTGCTTTGAGTTTACCAGCTCTAAAACCAAAACAATGACCTAAAAAATGAAATGGTAAAAAGCTCAATAGAGCTGCAGAGTTTGGTGATTGTCGCTGGTTGGTTTTGTCACTGCTGGCTCCCATTTCAGAATAAACAAAGTCATTTGATTTATTGTTAATACAAACAAGACCAAGAGTCCACCGCCATGTGAGGCATAGGTACAGCGGTGCTTTGAGCTAAATGCTAACATCAGTATGTATAGTATATAATCACAATGACAATGCTAAAATACTAATTAACAATGCTAATTAGCGCTAAACACAAAATACAACTGAAGCTGATGGGATTGTCTTTATTTGTTGCAGTTATTTATAATATTAATGGACAAATTAAAATGTTGACATGCTGGTGGTGCTAGAGGAAAGGTCTAAGGGGATTCTTTGAGTTATTATTAGGATCTATCCTCTGGGTACCATGAATGAATGTCTGTACAAAATTGAATGGAAATGCCAATCCAATAGTTGTTGAGGTATTTCAGTCTGAACAAACTTGGACTTGGACGTGGACTGACAGACCAACTTTCCCATCCATCCAGTCGCTAACGTGGCTAAAACTGTTAATTAGTGAAGCTTTAAGTGCCTAAACTTCACACATTTACTCATTGCTGCCATTCAAGGCCACAAGCTTGCTACATTGTGCAATTTTAAATCAAGTGCATCTGCTGTCTCTTGAGGCTCAGCAGTAGCTTACCAGTGTGTTTGGGGTTTTCATGCAATGTTATTTAGTTGTTAAGGATGTGGTCAAGATGGAGGTGACACTGACAGCTGAGGCACGTCACAGGCAGGGCGTGGTGTTAAATACACTACCCAGACATCAACACACACACATACAGCAACACATGGTAAGCGGGACAGAGTGCCACCTCGGCTGGCAGCTGCCCCTGTGGTCTTGGATGTGAAATCAAATTAAAGGTGGGATAAATGCAGACTTAGAGCTGATCCTCTTATAGCTTCATGGCAAAAACAGACTTGTGGTTTCAAACCTTATGGCTGAGAAATTAGCAACAAATGGCGCTGAAACTGACTTCTGCTTTGGAGGTTATTCCCCAGGGTTTGGAATAGAATCATATTTTTAAATGAAAACAAATGAGAAAATGTCGTATCCAAGCTGCTGATTGGAGGGAAGTGTTGTGCGTAATGTACTGTAATTTTGCAGAAACCACAAATTAGGGGATTTTTTTTCTCACATTAATTGAGCGGTTTTGCTTTGTATTAACTTTTCCAACATGCAACGATCTGCACTGTAAAGAATACCTTGACACTGGTACCTTTTTATTTCAGTCCAAAAGAATAATCTATTTTCAATACTTCTTTCTTTCTGCTTCCTCTCTTCGACCTCATTCACAAAAACAACATTCAACCACAACTTTTAGAGGTAAATTAAGCACCAGAGGCAGGGTGGGTATCCTCTAATTTTTCACATTTTATGCCCATATCACAAGGCAAGATTAAAGGGACGACTATTTGAGAGGCTTTTAGCTAAAAATATACAAAGAAATACAAAGGAGAGGAAATGGGTGTGACGGAGAGGAAAGGTTATAAAACTAAACCTGTCGATGGCCGAGCTGCTCCTGTGGGTTATTTCACATTTCTGCCCCGTTGTGTGTTATGTTGTGGTTGTCACTGTAGACTCTACACATAAGGATATGTTTGGGTTGTGAGTGTTGGGTTGATGAATAGGTCTAACATTGTTATTCTTTCCTTAAAAATGGGATATTATTAGTGCAATTACTAAAACCTGCAGTGAAATCAGTTGGTGTTATAGAGGTTTTTTTCTACTTAAAGTCATATTATGCTCATTTTCAGGTTCATAATTGTATTTAGAGGTTGTACCAGAATATGTTTATGTGGTATATTTGTTGTACTGCACATTGCTGCAGCTCCTCTTTTCACCCTGTGTGTTGAGCTCTCTGTTTTAGCTACAGAGTGAGACATCTCACTTTACTGTACCATCTTTGTTGGGACTCGCACATGCGCAGTAGGTACTGCTAGCTAGTCAATTGCAGAGTATGAGGGCGTGTCCTGACAGTACCTAGGTAAGGACTACTAGCCAGTCAGAAGCAGAGTATGAGGGCGTGTCCTGACAGTACCTAGGTAAGGACTACTAGCCAGTCAGAAGCAGAGTATGAGGGCGTGTCCTGACAGTACCTAGGTAAGGACTACTAGCCAGTCAGAAGCAGAGTATGAGGGCGTGTCCTGACAGTACCTAGGTAAGGACTACTAGCCAGTCAGAAGCAGAGTATGAGGGCGTGACCTGACAGTACCTAGGTAAGGACTACTAGCCAGTCAGAAGCAGAGTATGAGGGCGTGTCATGCTAGCAGCTAGGCGAGCATTATAACGTGTGTTCCAAAGTGACCACGTTTGTCTCTGAAGTAAAGGCTGGACTACAACAGAGCTGTTTGGAGCAGTTTGTGAACAGTGTTTTCTTTTGGAGATGGTAAGTCTCTTTGGGGGGGACTTTGGGCCTTTTCACTTTGTAAACCTATAATGTGCACAAAAAGATATATAACACAATAAAGGAAAGGGGAAAAGTCAAAAGCATAATATGAGCACTTTAAATAAGAACACCATCTGAGTGAAATCACTGAAAAACTCACATTTTGGTCATGTTTGACTTTGATATTCCAATGTTGATACTCAGAGTACTATTAAGAAATTGTAAGTGTGTTCTTGAGAATGATTATTTGAGGGCGCCTAGGTAGCACCCATATACAGAGTCTCAGTCCTTGACGCAGCGGCCGCTGGTTCGGTTCCGACCTGTGGCCCTTTGCTCCATGTCATTACCCCTCTCTCTCCCCTTTCAAGTCTAAGCTGTCCTATCAAAATGCCACACACACACAAAAAAAGAATGATTTGATTTGATTCTGTCATAGATAGATAACATAAACATTACACACTTGTCCAAATATTCATAAACCAAAAAGGAAGATAACCAAAACAAAAGACACAGATTCAATCCAATATGGACCCTGGACATGCAATGTGTAAATACATAAACAATTTAAGATTAGGCCTAAATAAATTAAAACAAACATCAAATTATGAATAGCATAAACCAGAAACAAGGTGTCACACATGAAATTGAAGCATAATACAAGAAAACGTGCTCCCACAAGTCCAATGAGATTGTTGTCTGGAAATAGTCTACGGAGTAAAGTTTATTGTTTATCTAAGATTGAGTAAGAGTTATGTTTTACCAGTCAATCAATCACATTTTATTTACAGTGTAAAATCACCATTAAATATGGTCTTAGAATTAAAGGAATACAGAAATAACAGACAGCAACAGAACAATTGAACAGCATTAAAGCACAAATAATAAACAATACAAAACCAGCAACATAAGGGAATAAGTGAAAAAGGTTCAGATTTGATTTCTGTTCATGTAAAGTTGATTTTCACTTTGTTTTTCTGGTTTGTCCTCAGGTGACAGAGGAGAAAGAGGGTTGAAGGGGGAGAAGGGGGATCGAGGAGACCAAGGAGAGAAAACAGGTAAGAGCTGATGTATTGAGTAACAGCATAAGAGTGTAAAGAAAGAAGTGACAGCATTGAAATGGCCTTCCAAAACAGCTTCCGAGTGTTTTCTCATCGTGAACCGCTATCGGCAGGGTAACATATTTGTCTATGCCTCCCAAAATGATGGTTACAAAGAGTATATATTTCCCAGCGCAATGGTTAATTACTTGGTTAAAGGAACAGTTTTAAGTTATGGTCGCATGTATCCACATTAGAGTGCTGATCGGGCCTGGGCCGACCCGAGCCAGACACAGTTAAAATCTCGTTTTTTTTTCTCATACTAATGACACATACGTTTGTTTGTGTGGAAAGCTTTTATTAAGCAACTGTAGGAAGGCATTCGGAAATGTCAACAGATGAGTGCATCAGCGCACACGGGGCAACAAGTGCACGTTAATCTCCTGAGGCCAACTTCCTTTTAACGTCTTGTGTGTGATGTGACCGAGCCCGACCTGAACCTGAACATCATTTCTAAATATCTCAGGTCGCGTATCCATCCTCTAATGCGCATCACACATTTCGCCAACCCGCACCTCCTTGCTAAGAGGATTTCCAATGGTATAGCATCACGCAACTCCTGCCTTTGTTTCTGAGGGAAAATAGTCAGATTTTTGATAAGTGGTCCTTGTCAGGTAAAGTTTGTTTCAAAAATTTGAAGACTGGACCCATGCTTTTGTTTTTAGGGTGAAGACAGTACTTGCTTCGCCTCAGCTTTACCACAACGTTTCATTACGTTGTGGTAATGTCTGAAGTTCTACCATGGACTCTGTAACATCATTTGTGGAGACAATGCCTTGGTTACCTTGTTTCAAGCCATTCTAGCGTTGTATAGAAAGCCTGCAGGAAGACTCAGCTCGCCAGTTCTCATTAATATTCAACGAGCTAAGCTGCTTGACTCTGATTGGCAAACAGCTAGCCAATGAGAGCCTGGTTATCAGCATGCTTTACCCAGCGCAACAGGGCGAGCTCATAAATAGTAATGAGCTCAGGCAACACAACTTCAGACTGACCAGCTTTTGGAATCGGTCTGATTTCTCCTTTTATTTCTTTTCAGTGGCTAGAGCTGACAGAGGAGGTAGCAGTTCATTTTCACATTCACGACATATGGACACATATGTCCTAACAGATTTCAAAAAATGCAAGTAAAAACTGTTTTGTGTGGCAGGGCACCTTTAAAAGTTTGTTTACTTGTGTCAAGTAGAGTCAGTTTACAGCACTTCAGCATAAGTATAGAAAATGACTGAAGATTGTTCACAACAGTGTCTTTTTAAAGGATTGGCTCATGCAATCAGTAGCTTTCTTCTTATCTCTGGTCAGGTCAGGCATCTCCTCCACATTTTGCGTTCTGCCCTCAGGGATACATCCTGTGCTCTTTGCGAGGTCACTCAGCTTTCATGATTGACACATGAAAGACAGAAATACTAAAACAGCAGTTTGGATGCAAATGGTTTAACAAAGAAACTGAAGCAAAACCGTTCTAAGCATAATTTTTCTAACAGACTCCATTAATGTGCTGCTTTGAGAGATGACCACACATGCATGCAGGCAGACCAGTAAATAGTCAGTGTGGTACAACAGTAAAGGGAACACGGTCTGCTGAAAGATTCAACACTGAAATTAAGTGTTTTATAGACTTTATTGCGGAAAACCACTTTGGAACAACTTATGTTACCGTAATATTCCCACTAATTAGTCTGGTAATAAACTCCTGTTTCAATTCCAGTGACACTGTTTTATATTTTTTCCACTATCATCTTCTCACATTAAACCCTTTTTTATATGAACAACCGTAGAAAAGTTTTTTTTTTATTTTCATGCTGCTTTGATAAACCGTAATTCAGCGATGCTCACAGTCACAGAAATCTAATACACACTTTGAAAATTAATTTGGAGTAATAAAGCTACAACATTTGAAGCTTTTTGCTCCATTTTTTCAGACTGTTCACAACTTCCTGTTTGCACTGGATGAGCATTTAATAATCACACTTATTTCCAAGATTCATTTCATTTGGGACATTAAATCCTCACACGGCATCACTCACATTAATGTTGCTTTTAAACCTAAAGTCACTTTGATGATCTCTGTGGAGAAGAAAATTAATGAACTTTGAAACAACTTTGATTTCACAAAAAGGGTCTGAAAAAGCTTATTACACGAGCATCATCAAATACAACTACGCAGGTAAATTATGTAAAAAATCTACTGTTAACGGCTGCAAAGTCACAGTAAAGAAACACTGCTGTGACAGCTGGTAATATAAGGGCAAAAATGTACGAGCTGATGACTTTTTGGGCCTCATATATCTCTGTCACACCAGATCTGCTTTTCTTTTCAGAGTAATCTCACGGTGAACACACGATGAAGAACCATATGACTTAGTGTACATCAAAAGGATTTAAAAACCCATTATACATATACAACATATGTCCTGTGATGGTAAGCTGAAACCTCGTACAAAACCACCAATCTGGGTTCAAGTAGAAAAAAACCCCATTAATGACCTCCAAAACCACACACATTTTATTTTTCGTTTTTCTTTCTTTGTTACATCATGATGGTTGTTGTCCATGTGATGAGGGATGTGGTGGTGCTCAAATCAAATAGACTTGAACACTCGACCATCTGCATGCTGTTCCTGCCCATTAAAGGACAAAGATTGGTGCTTTACTCACATCATTTACAAGACACAGACTTTGAGGTTTCAGAGAAGGACAGGCAGACTGAGAACACATGTTTTTGTCAGAAATAGCGCATCACAGCATTGGGCACTTTTCTTGTCACACACCTCATGTGGCTGAGTTATCGTTTGATGCATGACTCAGATCTTTTTACGCTTCAAAGCATACAGAGCATACCTGTATTATCACTTACCCGAACGGGCACAAGAACCGCTGAAGTTTAGTCTGTGTGAAAAGTGTGCATTCGTCCACACATGTTGGGTATTGACAGAAAATCAACCTGCCATACAAGACGATATGTCACTGAAAGAATCAGATCTTTAGCTCTTTTGAAAGCTTTAACAGCACAAAAAAAGAGTATTTCTGGGTAAAAAAAGAAGCAAATGGATCCCAGATTGTAGTCATTTGTGAGATTTAGAGAGAGAGAACACTTTTATTTTATCTGGATTTATGTTCTTTTAATTGACAGTGAAGTCTCTTAACTTACCAGAAACACACCTAAAGGAAAATAAATACTAGATTTTTGTCTCCGTATTTATGTAAATGCAGTAGCAGTTTACATACCATGTAAAGTATATAAACTGCTAAGCTTCATATTTGCTGCAAACCAGTATTGCTAAATCCTGCTCCCTTACTTACTGTTGCTGCATCTGTCACGCTTTTCGACTTAGGTTTGATTTTTAGGCTAAAAACATGAAATATGTCCAACATTAGTTGAGGATAAACAACAGTTTGACTGTTCTAATTCCTGGGAGACATATCCCCATGTGTATGTGTCTTGTAACAAAACATCAAATTATTCATTTTGGGGTCATTTTGTGTAATTTTCACTTGACAGTTGACATAGTACAAGAGAGATTGGAAGCGATGCACACACACACACACAACCACATACACACATCACTATCCTTAAGAGCTGACAGATTGATCTCGAGGGTCCGACTTTAAGTGTTGTGGGTTTAACGTTTGACAGGCTGTTTTTACAGTGGACATGTGCAGCTACAGGGATCCAAATAGAAATGATTTCAGCTTCGTACTTATGAAAAACATCATGTTTTTATGTTTATGTGAAGCCAAGAAAAAAACGGTGTTAAGGAAGAACTCAGGAGCAGCACAACTCATTTGAACATACGTGAAGAAGTTACTTGAGTCCTCAATGAATTACACAGGAGCATTTAATGAACACTCACTTGAGGAACGAATTTAGGCATTCAGTACAGTTTAACCACAGTGTGTTATTGTGTCGTGCCGTCCCAACTCTGAAATTTCTGTCTTCCTGAAGGAGTATTTAAACTCATGC
Organism: Gymnocephalus cernua; assembly: GCA_023631565.1. Taxonomy (NCBI): domain Eukaryota; kingdom Metazoa; phylum Chordata; class Actinopteri; order Perciformes; family Percidae; genus Gymnocephalus; species Gymnocephalus cernua. The sequence goes on from CM042440.1 coordinate 5,166,617, forward strand.
TGCAGCCGTTAAGTTCAGCTGAACCTTCAATGGAAACAAAGATATTGCAGGCACCTGAACACAGATGCTGAAGCCTAGTTCAGCCTGTCTCTCTCTCTCTCTCTCTCTCTCTCTCTCTCTCTCTCTCTCTCTCTCTCTCTGGGAAGTATGCAAAGGTTTAGCAGGCCCACCGACCTCCAAAAGGAGACAATCCTGAAAAAAAACATTCCCTTATCATGCAGCTACCTAGATTCCATAAATCTAAGGAGGCACAAAGTTGAAGTACTCCTCTGCCTGGAAAGGTTATAAGGTGATGTTGGACACTGACTCAGGGGCGATTCTAGGATCAGACGTTTAGGGGGGCTCAGCCCCATATGAGAATGTGACACGGATATAGTGCATGCAAAAGTGTTACCTGACACTTTATAAGTCACAATAATAACGACCAATGTGACACAATGTTCTAACATTCAGCAATTTTTAGTTGCTTACGTTTGGGTTCTAATCTGCGCCGTGAAATTACCAACTTCTTCACAATCGCACTCCTGCTCTCCCTCTGACAGATTAGATAGAGACTCAGCCAAAGGCGGGAGTCTGGCACAACCACCTCTGATTGGCCAAAACTACGTTTCTGTTAACCCGTTCCTTGACTGGGTTACAGGTGCATAGCATCGGCGACAGACACACAGGATATTAAACCTGTTTCAAGCCCTTTGAACCTGTAATTGTTTGTCCTCTGTCACTAAGAGACAAGTTCGCAAACTCTCACTTAAAGCACTAAAACTGATTTTAAAAAAAAGGGTCTAAAATCGCCCATGCACTGACTTCAATGAGACCTGGGGTACCACTGTCTCAACTTACATAGCATTTCGTAAACTGGAAATTCCACCTCAAGCGGTACTTTGTGTCATCCTCCAACATCAATGCTGACGAACAGAACTTAGAGACCAAGCAATATATATTTACTTTCTACTCTTCAGTTCTCATGTGCGTTGAAATACACCCTGCAAACTCAGTTTTTATTATTTATGTTTATTTTTGCTGAATTCAATTATGTGTTAGTTGGAACAGAACAACCCAGCTCCCACACAGTGTAGTTTAATCTAATTGTATTCATTTGTTTCACCCACACACAGTTAAGCAAACACACATGCAGAAATCCCCATGCTGAGAACACTTTAAAACGGTGAGAGTGAGTCAGTTGTTTACTTTTATTTTACAATTCTATCTGCAGAATCACATCCAGTTTGACCCTTTCATGGTGTTAATTTGAATGAACTCATTTTGTCACCATTTTGTCACCATTGTCAACCATAGTTTTTCCCCCTGCCTCCAGTCTTTATGCTAAGCTAAGCTAACCAGTTGCTGGCTGAAGCCTTATATTTACCAAACAGATATGAGGGTGGTATCAATCTTTTCTTCTAATTTCAGCAAGAGAGACAAAAAGCATGTTTCCCAAACACTCATTCACTTGTATGAGTGTGCATGTACGCTGTCCAAGAAAATCAAATTAGAAGAAAACAAATGATGCCAAACAGAACGAAAAGACAATTCAAGAGTCAAAAGATGAAAACACACAATAACATCTGAGATTCAAGAACATTTACTGAACAGATGGAGCTGGTTAACTGTTGTCCTGAAGCCATTCAGCCCTGCCCAGTCCAGACCCTTCCTGCCTGCCAGATAAATATTAGTAATATGCGATCACTCCATGTTCTGGCCTTCTTCAGGTATTGACAGTCTAGTGCTGTAGCTCCCCCCCTCCCCCGGCCTCGGAGGCTTGAACCACTTGGACAAGCGCCAACACTTGGAGCTTGCTCGTCTAGTTTTCCCTGGACAAATACACTCATTATATTTCATGAACAGGAATGGTACAAGTCTTTTGTCCAAATTAGTGAGTTTATGGTGAACCACTTTGTTGGCTGTCCAGCATGAGAGCTGTCGGACTGTGCAGAGACAGTAATAACACCATGATTCTTGACTTATTACTTAAAGAAGTATTTGTTTTGATTGCTTACTTTTCTCTCTCATGCGTGTTATTGTTCACAGGCTTTTTGACTTATTAACTATGAAACTTAAGGTATTAGTTATTAGTTGAATTCAGCTTTTTAAGGCTCATTTTTCTTTTAACAGCTGAATTTTTTATATATATATTTGATCCAAAATTAAATTTGTGGTTGATATTTTATGAGACGGTTTGGAAACCAGGGTGGATCACCCCAGAAAACGTTTTCACCAAACAATGTGCTGCCTTTAGCTGCTGATGCTACGCCTGTTAAGCTTTCTGCTCTCGTATCACACATATTCAGTTAACGGAGGCAGATTTACCACTCAAACTTTGAAGAAAGAAAATGTAAACAACGTTAACAACGGGTCCTTGAATTTGAACAGAGGTTTAAAGAAAATTCCTAGCCTGCAACAGTTGATTTTGCAGTTGTTGCTTGCAGATTTGATCAACTGTAGCTAGCTAGGTAATTAACCCTGTAACACCCCTTGTTGCTATAGTTTCATGAGTTAGTTGGAAAAAAAATTGTTTCCGGTTGACGTTTTAATGTTTCCAATGGACTTTATTTAAACAGAAGATTCCTGTGCAAGGGGACCCACATGTGCACTTGATGGCTACATATGTAGTATTATGCTAAAAACAATGAGGTTAACAGTTACCTGACCTTGCCTCTGGAAATATTACTAAGTTAGCATTTACATAATTTAGCACAATGGTGATTTTGCCTATGACCCAAGAATGAAAGCCCTTGTATTTGCAGTATGACGACCTGCGTGTCTGTGTCGACATTCCCAGGAAAAAGATTTTTGTCTGGTGGTTCATTTAAGGACATTTAAAAGTAAGGTATCCTGTTCAAAAAGTAGTCATTAGATGTATTAATTACTGTGATACTTCTTCAACTTCATGCCAGCAGAGTCTTCCAATTTTAACCCAACTTCATAGGTATTCAAAAAAGGACTGTTATTTTATTTGAGGAGTGAAGAAATAGTTTCAACATCTGTTTTCAGGTAATTGAGTATTCAATAACTCATTCCTTGTTGAAAACTAAGTATGTGCTTTTGTAGCACTCTTTAGAAAAAAAAGAGCAACAAGGTTGAAAGTACATCTTAATTTCTGGTTTTAATTTGCTGGTTTTCAGCAAGAATATGATACAAATATGTGCAGCAGATAGAATGTTATGGTAGGTATTAAATTATGATGGGCTAGTGAGTGCAAAGTACATATATGTCTGATGAGGGTTAGATGGTACACAGTTGACATTTATGATGGTCTGATGAGACTGATATCCTATCTAGATAATGTGTCCAGCTCTACTGTCCAGCACTTTGTCAACAGTCTCTGTCAGCGTGCATGTCTTAACACCGGGGATAGTGTAGCTGTGTGTGTGTGTGTGTGTGTGTGTGTGTGTGTGTGTGTGTGTGTGTGTGTGTGTGTGTGTGTGTGTGTGTGTGTGTGTGTGTGTTACCTCTCTTTCTCATTCTCGCTCTGAAAGGTGATAAATCAAGTCAATTATATGAGTACAGCTGGCTGCATAGTTTCATGAATACAAGATGTACTCTGGATCCATGAAGCCTCTACTGATACAAACACACACACACACACACACACACACACACACATACACACACATGCACACTTCATTGTGAGTGTAATGTAGGTAGGTAGGTAGCAAATTGGCTCAAACGGAAAACTGTAGAGTTTATTTTTTATTTTATTATAGTTGTAGAGTTAGTATAAGTTATTATATTTTAGTGTTAAATTGTTTTTTATATACATTTTTATTAAAACCAGGTATTCTTGAACCTTGTTATATTTGGTTTGTTGTACCCATACGAAAAGCAAAACAACAAGTTGTGGATTTATGACTATTTTGTTACCGGGACCAACTTCCTGGAGTTTTGTCCAACAAGGTGACTGGATAAATGTGTACAGATGCATGTAGTTTCAAAGAAGGAAATTGTGAATTTCAAAATCCGTCAACCTGTACACTGTCAATTTCACGAGGCTATAGGTCTGTATGCTCAGTGATGGTCATTAATCCCTGAAAAATTACTTTTGGACAGAACTTCAATCCCAAATTTGTGTAACCCCAAACTTTTACAAGATAAGAGGAAGAGAGAAAAAGTTCCCGCACTCAAGATTAATTTAATTTCTTTTTTCTTTTCGAATCAAAGACTATTTCTGTGGTTTCCATTGCATTTGAAAACAATTATTCATCTCCGTTTGTTTTTATTTTGGTTTGATTTACAGGGCTTCATTAAACTCATAAACACTCACAATGGAAATAATCTGCACAGTGTGAGTTCAAATCCATGCCAAAAAGCGGCGGATAAAAGAGAGTTGTGTGTTCTTTTAATGTAGTCATGATGTAATAAATAATAAAGACTCAATATTTCTGCACACTATGGAACATGTTGCTGTTTGCTGCAAAACATTTTATTGTATGGAGACTCTGCAAACACATTAAATGGTACAAACAATGTTAAGGGATGCTTGTGTGTGTTGCAGTGGAGGAGACCCTGGTACGGCTGGTGAACGGGTCAGGTCCTCATGAAGGTCGTGTGGAGGTTTTCCATGAGCGCCGCTGGGGGACGGTGTGTGACGACGTCTGGGACAAGAAGGATGGAGACGTGGTGTGCAGGATGCTTGGATACCGAAGAGCTGCCGACGTCCATAAGACCGGACGCTTTGGACAGGGTATGACAAGGTCGACACACACACACACTTGTAAAAAAAGAAATAATAATTGTTGTTTCACCAGTGCATTTTTCTGGTTTGCTTTCCTGCCAACCATGCAGCCATTTGGTTGAGCGTATGTCAGTATGATTATGTGCTCGCAAAGACTTGCTCTAGATAATCGATCTATCATAGGTAACATTTAGTTGTTCCTTTTTTCCCACTGACAGGCTCAGATTGATATTCTAAGTGTCTGACAACATTATGGAAAGGATTTCTAAGGAGATCGACCTTTATGTTAAAGAGTAAGATCCTTTTTTTAACATAAAAACATCTGCGAAATTGCCTTCGCTAAACCCACCAGACTCCATGTAAATAAACAGTAATTTTACCATCGTAAAATACACTTCATTCAAAGTCGACAGAAACTAAATAAAACTATGAAAAGCCGTTTTGGGTCATCTCTCCACTTTTCCAACCATCGCAACTCAATCGCAATTGAAATAAACACATAGTTTAGTGATTTATGTTGGCTCTATACACGTTAAAAGTAATGCTTTATTAAATTGAGTCAAGTGAGTTTAGCACTAGCGTCTTCAGAGCTGTTTCTGGTTAAACATAAAGGTCGCAAAGAGGTCTATCTCTGAAGGGATCCTTTCCATAATGTTGTCATACATTTAGAATATTAATCTGAGCCTGTCAGCGGCAAAACAAGCACTTTTGTGAAGGTAAAACAGGCTGGACAATTGCCCTATTAACTTACATTGTAGCTTGTTTCTCCACTGCCTACTGCAGCGATCTCGCTTAATACAGTACCAATGTCAAAGATTGTTGTTCCCATCAGTCACTTAGATACAAAAACATAGGACAACAGTAGTTACCCTTTAAAGAGAGACGGAGTAGAGACACCCTACTACTGTTCATATATTGTATAAAATTAAGTTGCATGTTAAACTGGGCCGGATGGATGAAAATGAATGGATCTTTACTGTATGGCTACCATAGTGGCCAATTCTGGTGCAAACGTTCCCTGGTGCTATTTTGCAGTTTCAGAAAACAATTCCGCAACAGACCAGGAAAAACAGTACAGTCCTCACTGTACTGGATGTGTTTATGACATAAATGAGGAAATATTAGAGGACTTAAGGAGACGTGATGTTGAACTACGGCGGGATTGGACACTTGAGGGTCCGGGAGTGGCAATGCGTAATGTGCTCTTGGTGAAGCGGGTGGACGGAGATGGAGTGGGGGGAGGAGGAAGGGGCACAACAGGAGCAGGTGGTGCGTTTGGAGGCCCACGCTCCATGGCTGCAGCAATCCTCTCCAGACTTGAGGAGATGCGCCCGAGAGGCCACAGCAACATCGCCACCCGGTCAAGACGGGCATTTATTATTTTGCCACATCCCGGACAGCTCCCGCTCCAGCCCCGATGAGAACGTCGGTCTCCTCAGCTGTGAACCGCTCGCCGCCATAATAGCAATCCGCCATGTAACAAGCGCGCCTGCTCTTAAAGGGAATGTGAGATGACGCTCTAATTGGTTTATTGCACGTTACGCCCAAACCACATCTAGCTACTTCAGACCAACCTATTTTAAGCCCACTACAGACAAACCGGCCACCATACAGTCTGGCGAGTTCAGTGACTCGAGTCTGTGTGTTCCGTGCCGTTGTCCGTTGGAGGGGCCACCGGCCTTCATTTTCGCCGATTTGTAGGGCATAGTCGGTAGGGCGGGCACTGCCGGCAACCGGGCTCAAATGACCAATCTGATTGGTGAAGTGCAAACCCGGAAACAGGGAGCCAAAATGAGCGTGACTAGAGTCTCTCAAAATCTGATGAAAATCTTTTAAACTGACCTTTGTCGATCAACTGCATGGCCTATTTCTCGCTTAAAATGTTTTCAGAAACACATTTCGGTGAACTATTTTAGTACAATTTGAGATTGTATTCTGAACGAGTCGCCATTAATGGCCGTTTGAAAAATTCAAAATCCAGATGCAGCAACCAGACCCACGTGACGCTTTCGTCCAATCAGCTGCTGGTTTTCATTTTTGGCACCGCCTGCTGTTATGGAGACGTATTACGTCTCGTCTCCTCGGTGTGTTCTCTGACATGTTTTGAACAATTCGGGAAGACTGATCAGTCCAAATGCCTTTTCTGCCGATGGTCGCCCCGTCTGGTCTGTGGTCTGTAGTATGTGTAGAGGCCATTAGATTTCCGAGATCCGCCCACAAAGCTACTTGCGTTTCGCGTTTGATACTTGCGCTTCAGATCGTTAAAATAGGGCCCTCAGTCTTTTAACATAATACTATATAATAATACCATACAGACATGAACAGAAACCAAACGCTGCCTGGATGTTAAGAAGTTAAAATGTGGTAGATACTTGGTAAATGGAGGCGGCCTCTAGCTCACCCAGTTCCAGCTCCATGTAGGCTGAGTCCTTTGCAGCGGCCTAGGTTTGAATCCGACCTGCGGCCCTTTGCTGCGTGTCATCTCCTCTCTTTCTCTCCCCCTTTCCTGTCTATCCACTGTCACTATCGAATAAAGGGAAAAGCCCCAAAAAATAAAAATAAAAAACTTGGTAAATGGATCAGCTGTATTAAAAGTAAACACAATACCACTATTAACTACAATAAGACAAGGATGAATAGATGATATTCTGATTATAAATGTGAAGGTACTCTCCCTTTAAGCTCATTATTTATGGGTATATGATATGGGTAGATGAATAAAGAACATCTCAATCACGGCAGGAAACCTTTAAAGTAAAACTTTGTTGGCCCACAGCACATATCAATGATGAAGTTCACTGATGGAAGTAGTTCTCATTTTTAATAACTCTGCTTTTTTTTTTAGCTGGTGTGTGGTTTTACCTGGACAGTGCCCTAAAATGAAATGCTGCAGGGAAGGTTTTATGGGGAAAGGCATGTAAGCCAGATGTCGTCAAGAAAGAGTCTCAGAGGTCATATCTATCTCTGTCTCTCTGTGTCTTTCTCTTTCTCTCCCTCTTTCTCTCTCTCTCTTTATATTTTTTTTCATTCACCAAGTCAGCCTTACATCATTCAGAGTCTCTGTCCAGGCAGAGTTGTTACCAGCATGGAAACATGCCTTTGTTCCAAGGGACAACCTCCAGACAACAGCAGTGACTAACATCATGGCTGGATTCAATTTAAAAAGAAATCTGGATTTCAAATATATTTCAGAACATCTTTTAAGGCATTTCTCAGACACAGATTTGCATCTGCCTTCCAACTATTGGATATATTAACAAAGTTAAGTCTAAATCTCATTATTTTCCCCTGAAAATATTTATTTGCACACAACACAGCATCATTTGACAGACCTTTTTGTCCAGAGTAACTTGTATTTTTTGTTGTACATACACATTGGAAGCAATTCAAGGCACCATCCTTGCTGCACAGCAACCTGAGGTACAAACTGAGCTACAGTCCTGATTTAGGAAAAATAAGGATTGCAACCAAGTCAGGGACAAAAAAACTAAATGTATATGAGATCCTTCACCAGTCCTCCAGAACACCTTTAAAACCTTTAACAGGGAAAAACAGAAGAAAGCTCAGGTAGAGCAAATGAGGAGGATGAGACATCCACAGGAGAGACAGACATGCAACAGAATAAACATGTATGAAGAATAGTAGTTTTCTCTGTATAAGTGAACAATTAGTTCTATCTCCTATGACTAGAAACAAAAGAACAGTATGTCTGACCTTATATTCAGTGAGGAGACACAGCCATCAACCAAAATGTGAATTTTTCAGTGATTTCACTCAGATGGTGTTCTTATTTAAAGTGCTCATATTATGCTTTTTGGCTTTTCCCTTTCCCTTATTGTTATATATGTTTTTGTGCACGTTATAGATTTACAAAGTGAAAAAGCCCAAAGTCCCCCCCAAAGGGACTTATCATCTCCAACAGAAAACACTGTTCACAAACTGCTCCAAACAGCTCTGTTGTAGTCCAGCCTTTACTTCAGAGACAAACGTGGTCACTTTGGAACACACGTTATAATGCTCGCCTAGCTGCTAGCATGGCACTCCCTCAGACTAGTTAGCAGTACTTACTGCGCAACCTCAAAATACAATTATGAACCTGAAAATGAGCATAATATGAGCAGTTTAAGGAGAGACGTTAGACTAAATCCCAGAGTGACTGAATTTCTGCAGTTAGACAAGGTTGTTTTTTGTCAGCACACTTTTTCAAATGGCCTTTTAATCCTTCAAATCCCTCTGAAATGAAGTGACTCTTTTCTAAATCATCCTTGGGTGTTCCCTTAAAATCCCACACAGTGTGTTTGAAGATCCAACACTTAGTTGTGAGAAGTGTCATAAGTTTGGAGCGAACGGTCCGACAATCCATCCTGTAAAAGTGTGTTGAGATCCAGAGTAAACAGTTTAAAGGTCCGTGTCCATTAAAGCAAACCCTGAGAAGGCACAGCAGCTGAACAGCTGGGGCTCATGTATCCCCGGTGCATACCTCATTTCCATCCTGTGCGCGCCTGCATGGTGACACGTGCACCTGGTGTTTCATGCTGCTTTGAAGATGTCAAATCTGCAGCCAGTTTTGCTGTTGTTATGTTACGTTGGGAAGCAAAGCAGGAATGTTGGAAACAAGATATTTGTTAATGCAACATTTGATCTGATTTTACAGAAATATGCATTGTTTGTGGACCAAGGAAATAATTTACATGTCCTTGTCCTGGAAGAAGGAAGATGTTTGGTGTTTTTTATTGTTCAAATTTAGGGTCTAAGGATACCGAGTGCCGTATGTTTTACAGATAACAATAAATAACAGTCAATAACGCAGCATTTCATTGTTATTTTAACAGCACATTAGTAAAATGCACCTAAGCTCGTGCACCTAAGCTCGTGCACAGCGCATGCACACTATGCTTGTTACACACACACACACAGCAGCAGGACACACACATGCAGAAGATATATAAAAAAATTTAATATTACAATGTGAAATAGTATTATGATATGATCTGCTCGCACAATTTCACTTCACGCACAAGCAGATCAGCTTCTTCTCCTGAAAATCTATCCTTCCTGTTTAGCCAAGGTAAAAACGCGCCTGGCTTTTAAAGGGAATGGGAGATGACTCTCTGCATTATTGCATGTCACGCCCAAAACACACCTATGATTAAAGGTATAGTGGAGGATTTTCTTTTTCCGGGTGGATCATCAAGACTATTGGTCCTCCTAGTTGTCAATCATTCTGGGATATGTTTACGCAAGGCCGTCGTACGTGCTCGTCCCTGGGTAGTTTTCGCTTTCTGCGGCCTCTAGCCCGACCGCTGCCTCCCCCTCTCTCACATCCGCCTTCTCCCCGCTCTCGGCTGGTGCTGGCTCTTACGCCCCCGCCCTGACCTCGTCTCCCTCGGCCTCTCTCGTGCACACGTTTAATAGGCGTTCCCTTTTGGGAGCAGGTAGAGTGTTGTGCATGTGCATTTTTTCAAGAAGTGGAGAGGGCGGTTCTTTTCTAAAATTCGGGAAAATCCTCCATTATACCTTTAATGAAGACACTAAGTACAACCCTTTTGAACCATGCGCCTGGCGCACAGATCCTTTTTTCCACTGTTAAACTAGCAAAAGTGGATTTGTACACGCCCCAAACGCACCTGCGCCATGTGCTTCACGCCGTGTGCTTAGATTGTTAAAATAATGCCCTGAGTGTTACGATAAATTTAACTAGTTTATATAGATAAATAATGTATAGTGCAACTCCCTTCTATTGTTTAAAGATATAAAAAATATAAAATACATTTTCAAATCATGAATTTATCACGTGATACACAGCAGGAGCTTACAGTAAACATGAGAAAGCAGTAACACTGGGAGAGTATAAACATTAAAATGCCTAATATAGTTGAGAAAAGAAGGCAGTAACACTTGGGTGGCCTTTGCCATCATCAGTATTGACTTAAGAACTTTGCAACCTCTTGTTCTGTGTTCTGTTTCCTGGTTGGCTAATAAAGTCGAAGATAAATGAAGGACAGTGAACTCACAACGAGGATTATAAAATGGGCTCATAATGTGCTATTCCATAAATCACAAACAGTAATCATGAGGTGATAATTCACTCTTCAGTTGTCTTGATCTTCACAGCGCCTTGAACTTTTTTTTGCCAGTTAAAAGAGAAAATAATGGAAGAGGAAGAGGAAGAGTTTTGAATCATTTAAGTTTGGCCTCATGAGTCTGCAGGCCTGAAGCTCAACTAGTGCTTTTCATTCTACTTGTCTGTTTTATATTCAATTTGTTTTTGTTTTTGCTTTTTATTTGCCTCATCCGTGACTTTACCAACATGATCTTGTTTTATTGTTTCTCATTTTTATCTTAATTTTTCTAAGCACTGCAGTTTGTTCCTCACTGACGGCTCTGTACACCTGAGTGATACACTGTTATGATTTAGAGCAGAGCAGCAGAGATTATACGACTCCAGATGTTGCTTTAAGGGCATCACTGATGAGTCAGCCTCTCTTCTCACCTACAGCGCATAAACCTTGTGCATGTGTCCTTAAACTGCATTATCAGCGTGTGAGTACAAACAAATGTTACTTGATCTCACTAGTATTCGCTCACAGCTGACTACCATCTCTTCAGAGCCTCTAAAAGCTGTTGCAAAACTGAAGGGATTTTCTTGAAACCCTCCAGCGATCCCCAGTTTTACAAACAGGAACTGTTTTTTGGATACAGTTTTATAGCGAAAAAACAATATTGCCAAAAGCTCTGCTTACCAGCTGGAACTGTGTGTTTTATTACCGGATACAATATTATCTGATCATCAATTCTGTGAGGAGTACTTGCTGTCTCAATCAGAAGACTTGTATACACAGTTTATGATTCATGTCTCTGCATGTAACACATGCCTTTAAATCTTTAACCTTCTAGAACCGTTACACTTTTGGGCAAAAAAGCAACAACTAAAGGATTATTATATTTCTATTATGTAGAAATCACTACACAAAGTCCACCAAACCCAAGGAGCTACAACTAGCTTTTAAAATGTAAGAAGAGAAGAAGTACATGAGCTGCGTAGAGATGCTACAACGCTTTGTTACTTTAGTAACGAGTTGGGTAAAATTTTGCTTTCTACATCCCACAGCAAGAAACAAAATGTCAGCATCATTCACTGGGTTCACGGTGTTTATTTTGAGTTTCAATATGATTTCTAAAATGTATGACCTAAACACTATGTGTGGCGCTCTCATACGTCAGCTGATGATTAACAAGCAGCTCCAGCAGCCAAAATGTTCACTGTCTTTGGCTGCAGTTGCATCGTTTTGACTGGGGTTATGGAGAAGAGGAAAAGTGATGCATGAACGAGCCATCAGAGGGAGCGCTGAACTTGGTCCAGATGTGATTTTTGATCTTTATAATGATGGGGAAAGAAATCGGGACGTTACTTGTTTTCATTAGTTGCATTCAACATTTGTACCCATTTTCTGCACTGCAATGTACGGTACACTCTCTTTGAGTGTCTTGGAAAAAGGAATTGGAAATTGAAAAGGGTGTATTTTCCACTTCTCAAAATCCTTTTTTTTTAATTCAGATTTCACCTCTGAGGCTACATACAGGCTGGTCTACCTTATTGAATCAGAATCAGAACAAATCAGAATCAAAAATTGTTTATTGCCAAGTAGGTTTTCACATACAGGTACAAGGAATTTGTTTAGTTGATTTGGTGCATAACAGTCACAATAAACATAGTAAGAGAAAAGAAGAAATTACTGCAAAAAAGTCAAGAATTAAAAATATGTAAAATATATCTGTTTTGAAATGAGTGTTAAAAACAAAGAGGATGGAAGGTGCAAAATAATGACTAAAATTGTAATTTTTTACTCATGAAGGTTGTTATACCTGCAGACATCACTCAGCTGACAGAAAAGAGCTACTGCCAGCTACATGCTAGGGTTACATGGGTTAAAAAATGTATTTAATCCGTGTTTTTATTCATATATTGTCCTAAAAAAATATGTGAATTGAACATCAGCCAAATAAAAAACATTTAAGCACATTAAAGTTCTTTAAAGGTCCCATATTGTAAAACGTGAGATGCCATGTCTTTTTTTTATTATAAAGCAGGTCGAGGTGCTAAATAAATACAGAGAAAGTATCAAATTGCTCAATCCATGGAGAAATGCACACAGCCCGTATTCAGTGACTGTGCCTTTAAATGAGTCGTCTGGACTTCCGTACGGTTGTGATGTCACAACTATACTATAAATTGGTATAAAGTGCCGCTACAGTGCCATTACTGTCATTCCCCGGCTGCAATGATGGTGCAGAGAAAATCAATTTTGTACAATACAAAGTATAAATTCTTTCCTACTGTCTGTGCAGGTGCTGGTCTGATCTGGATGGATGATGTGGCGTGTGCAGGGACCGAAGACACCATCCATCAGTGCAAGTTTTCTGGCTGGGGCAAAACCAACTGCGGCCACGTGGAGGATGCTGGTGTGACATGCGCCGTCTAAAACTTTCATGATCCTGTCACTGCTGCAGCAGCCGAGCATCTCCTCTCAAACAGTGCCTTCAGCTTTTAAGTAGCGATAAGGTGCACAACGTCCTGCCATCGCCAAGGGTGTCACATTAGCAGTGTGTTGTTTTTTTACCTGCGAAAAAAAGTGACAAACCTCCATGTTGTGCATGAACTAAATCTGCAGCTTTTCTTTAAGTTCATGGTTAAACATTTGATCGTTTTACCTACAAGACTGAACCATGGGAGCAAAGAGAATGCACACATTTTCAGACTTTGAGCCCTCCTCCACAGCACTGTGGAGGAAGGTCTGGCTATGCGAGACTAGCTTTCATAGGGTCCATCTGTCCTCAGAGGCTCGTCCGGTTTGCAGTTTTGATCTCCAGTGTGGATTAGAAGCTGATCCAACAACTTCATCAGCAGAGACTTCATTTGTCTCCAAGTTTCTGAGGAGCGGAAACGGCACATAAAGAAACTGACAAGACTGACTCTTTGACAAACAGATTTACAGGCAGCTGCTCTTCACAGTATTATGTAGGGATGGCTTTTGAATGATGCTAAACATACACAGTTTTGACTTATTATACATCAAATATCATTACCTAGTAAGCAGTCGTGTGATGATTTGCAGGTCAATAGCTGGTGAGTTAAAACTGGTGCCCTGTGGAGTTTTATGTAAACAAACAAAAGTTCTGTTTACATTCAGTTACTCAAATTTCCAAATTGACAAAAGCACATTGCTACCAATAGGATCTGGTAGTAGGACATGTTTTCACACTGTTCCACCAGGCTGCAGAATCACTATCCCTCCAAGACACCCAATTTCGACACGTTCACATGCATTCTCATTATCACAATTCCCTACTTGACTGAAGCACATTCTACTTACACCGTCACCGATTTTAGAACCTCACGCAACTCGTCTAGGTGTCGACAAACCTCCCAAAACCTTACATTTCCATCCTCATAAAACATTTGCAAAATCCAATTTATTTTTTTAAGCATGCATTGTTTACATCCATGTTTGCTAGCAATAGTCTTCTTCTTCTTTGCCTTTTTTGGCAAATTGCTAATTTTCTTTGCCAAAGTGGCAGTTTTTTAAGTTTTTTAAACTCAACTCTAATCAATATTTTTACATTGCATACACAGAATTATTACCCACAGTAAATATGTACAAAGCTTATGGTTTTGGGGTTCCAGCCTGAAAATTACTCTCTCATCAACCTTATCTTCAGCTACAACAGGAAGCTGTTTTCTGTCATAAAAGCTCTGATAAACACACTTTACGTTGCCTGGACAGAAACAACAAACAGACAGACAAAAACAGTTAGTGACTAGCTGGTGAATAAAGTGGAACATTTAGCAGCTAAAGAGACAGATATTTTTCTGAGCAGTGGTGGAGGCCAAAATCACGTGGACAGAAACCAGGCTCCACGTGAATGCTGTTCTGTGTCTGCTGGATGTGTAAATTGGCAAATGTTTGCTGGCAACCTTATGAGGAGATAATATATTTTAGGGCCGCCACAAGCAGAAAGAAAAGTCAGTTCAGCAGCTTTTAGCGCAGTTTTAACCTCAATATCTAGTTTCTTTAACCTGCAAATCACCAAACCAGTTTAGGGTGTGCTGTATTTCTTAATGGAAATTTTAAACAAAAAAGAAACAAAGAATATGGAAAGTGCTATCTGTCACTGCATTTGACAGATGAAGCGATTATGAGGAAGAGAGAAAGGATGAGTAAAAACAGATGGATGCCGGCCGTGTACGATTTACAACTGTCTGTGTTTACTGCCAGAAGTTTGGATGTTTCAGCATAAATGCACATGTGTATATGCACCTCAAACACACACACACACATACACACACACACACACACATGCCAAACCAACCATAACAGACAAGCTTTTTCTTCAGTTTTATGCCTCTCAGTGGGGTTTAATCTTTACGGTTGCTCTTGAATCCAAAAAGGTTGGTACCTCTCAAGTGTCCTTGCAGGAACCTGTCTCTTTACCCAGTCATGTTTTATATTTGAAGATGGCAAATATTTTTTAGTGCACCTTAAAATTTAGCAAACATAACAAACCTCAAAGGGCTGTAGTTGAATACTCTCCGCTTCTATATTCTGTAGTGAAATCTGTAAGCTCTCCTTGTTTAAACAAATCAAAAATTGTCTGGCCCACTTTCTTTTTAATGAAAATGAATTAGCACACATGACGTTTATTTAAGAGTTTGTGTTCATGTGAGGGAAAAATGTTGGATATGAATTTGAGTTTTCAAGGCGGCTGCTGCCAGAAATTACTTTCTCTACCTCATGTTTAGTGCCTTGGTGTTTGTTGAGGGTTTCTGTTTTACACAAAAAAGACAAATTAGAGAGGGAGTCTGGGAAAAGTGAAAAATTAGGTGAGAAACCAGACTGGTTTGACACAAATCAAAGGACCTACAATCCTCATACAATCCTGCATAACCCAGTCAATATACATTTCATTTACGGTATTAGCAACTTGATGTTATTGTGATTACACTTTTATGTCCAGCAGTTTATTATTTCTGTACTCCATGAGGTGGTTTCACTTAAAAGAAGTGAATGGAACAAATTAGAAATGTATAAGGTTATAGAGTTGAATACTTACAAACTAATGTGTGAATGATTGAGTGTGTCATAGAAACCAGACTGGTGGTGGTGATGGCGCAGTGGACAGGACACATGCCTTTGGTGTGGGAGACCCAGGTTCAATTCCCACTGTGGCGTGCGACCTCTGACGTATATAGCAATTGTAAGTCGCTTTGGATAAGTAGCGTCAGCTAAATGACATGTAATGTAACTCAATAGACTGATGTGTCTCAGAAGACGCTATAGCAACATGAAAGGGCATTGCGGATAGGTATGATTGGATAACTCACCCAATAGCTTGTTATCAACAATCACAATTGAATACAAACATTATCAGGCATTGACAACTCGTCGGCTCACCAGAAGCTAGTTGGTTATCTTTTTCATTTTCATTCACTCATCCTTAATGCTGACGATTTTTCACTTTGTTTGTTTTATGAAAGCAATAATGCTCCTAAATGTTTACCACTGCGTCTATTGGGACATAAAGCTTTAGTGCGTAACTTTTTGATATTAATAAACGTCTGTTTCATTCAAGCCATTGCCAAATGAGTTGCTACAAAGCTAATTAAGACTATCAGCTCCACACAACTCTCTCTGGATTTCTCAGTATGACAATGTTCAGAAGATTGTGTCATCTGTGACAAGTGAAGATAATGACCTCTTCTGAAGAGTCGATCATGTTTTTATAATCCTCCGTGTCCTCCGTGGCTACTAGCAACTGTGTGGAGGAGGGGTGGGGGCGTTCGCAATCACGAAAGGCTTGTATCATGTGGACGCACCGACAGTGTTGTTGTCATTACTTAGAATTCCTCAAGGGGGAGACAGAAACTACGCACTATAGCTTTATGACAGCATCACTACAAGATGTGGCTGCCTAATGTATCCCAGTTGCTTATTTCGCATTATTACTATTATTATAATACAAATTAGAGCTGAAACGATTAGTTAATTAATCAATTAGCAGATAGATTCAGTCAGATTGAGTTATCTTTTAAGTCATTTTTCAAACAAAAACACTCAATTCAGCTTCTTAGATGTATTTGCTGCTTGTTTGTGTTTTATATCATTTAAAATTGAATATCTGTTTTTGGATTGTTGGTCTGACAAAACAAGACATTTGTATAATGATTTCACTTTTGTTCACAATTTATGGACCAATTTAATCTAATAATTGATAAATGAATTGGTACAAAATAATCAATTATGAAAACTCTAAAACACATATACGCGGTCAGATTTGAATGTAAAAATACATACAAAAGTGTCACATCAAAGATAAAGAATATCCTTAAGATTCATGCAGCACACTCATTTCAAATTCTTCTCTGGCAGGAGGAATTCTTTTCTCCACAGAAAGCAATAAACTATAATATGACATGTGAAATACAGCAGCTGACAGTGACAGAACTTTATCTGACACCGCCTTAAAGATTTCTGGGCAGTCAAGTCCTTCAAATGTAAAAAAAATAAAATAAGGAAAAGAAAAAGAATAGATTAAAATACAGATGACAGTTCTTTCACTGCAACTTGAGGCTGCCAAAGTACAACGTTTCCCAGTATGACACAAATCAAAGGACCTACAATCCTCATACAATCCTGCATAACCCAGTCAATATACATTTCATTTACGGTATTAGCAACTTGATGTTATTGTGATTACACTTTTATGTCCAGCAGTTTATTATTTCTGTACTCCATGAGGTGGTTTCACTTAAAAGAAGTGAATGGAACAAATTAGAAATGTATAAGGTTATAGAGTTGAATACTTACAAATTAATGTGTGAATGATTGAGTGTCATACTCATAACACACACACACACACACACTCGTACATCTGCTCTGGTTTTCTGTGCAGCACCACAGTGTAGCTGACAGTCTGGCCGAGTGGCAGCCAGGTCTTTATGTCTCGTTCTGATGACCCTCATTCATCTTGTAGAGGCGTCACGTTCAGAACTTGGCTGTGGAATTATTACTTTAAAGCTCTGCCTTTCAAAAACAACAGCCAAAGATAACACCCGGAGCTTCATCTGTATATTTTCACTCATTCGCTTATTTGTCATCTATTTTACCCAGAGAAGCAAACACAATATCACTGATTGGAATTCCTGTGAAGTGTTTTCTCAAAAAATACTTTTGTATTTACGCAGGTTTGAGTATGTGTTATTCCACAGTATTGATATAGGCACTACACAGCAGGCCTTTAATATTCGTTAATGTTGCACAATAAAGTATTTTGATAGAAGCAGGAACTATCAGTGCAGCTAAAACATGCAGCAGTGCTCCCAGCTTTTGTTTTCTTTTTTTGCCATTTCCTTTTTAAGTAAGAGGTGGAAAGTGGAAGAAGTAAAGACTAATGTTAAAGGGATGAATATTATTATGAATATTGTTATCATATAGGTATTTGCCAGCAGATTGAACTTTCATAAACGTTTCTTAAAGCAGAGTCACAGTTATATATCAGTGAGCAGAGTCAAGTATTTACAGCAAAGATTATTATTAAAATATAGTTAGAAAAACTAAATAATGTCGGTGGCTTCTCTCATCCATGACCCTGACATTTGTGATCTTGAATGGTCATTTACATATGTAAGATATTATGGCTAGTTTGAGCACTAAAAGTCAGTTAGGCCTTTTAGTTGCAGATACATTAGGAGATTATTGGTTGGAGAGTGGCAGACCAAGCAGCTACAGTAAATCAGATTTTTTTTAACCCTTTGTTTCACCCATGACTCAAATTTTATCTCTGAAATTTCAATTACACCGATTGAAATTTAGGTTTTACACACTTTTGTGTCCTACTATCAATCATCAAGAGCTCAAACAGGACTGGATATAGAAATATCAACAACAACACAGTCTCCTGCAACTCATTTGCATATTAAGTGACCCCAACAGGCATCCATACCTAAAGATGAAAAAACTGAGGTAGCGTTTAAAATGTCTCAGTGTCACCTCTTAGTGTAACATTGCTGCTTTTCGGAGGAAGGCACAGTAGATATAATCATAATAATCATGTAGGATTAACTGTAGTGTAAGTTTATGCTTTATGCTTTTTAAAAGTAAAAACACTCACTTTGTCCAGTTTTTTTTTTTACTGATTTTGGTTAGTCTAATAGTTTTTCTTCTTTAAGTACATGTAGCTTTCTTGTAATGTTCAAAATCCCAAGAAATTACCTTTCTCATGCTACAAACTCTTCTTTATCCAAATAGGAATAATCTTCCTTAAAGAGAAATCTAACTCAAACTAACAATGTTCTGGTTAAAATGGGTTCTGGAGACTGCAACCAATTAATGCAGACCAATCACATATCAAAACCTTATGTGGTTAATTCAACCAGCGTGTCTGACCTTACTATGCTATACTTTGGCATAATGGCTTTAAGCATATAGGCGTATACATGTGTCTATTTTTTTATTACATTGTGCTGGTCATGACTCATATAAGGGCATATACAAATGCCTAAATCACACATGATTTTGTCAAGAAAATACTCAATACAGTGCTTCACGTTTCCTTTGTGTTCTGTTGATTTGTATCACTAAAATGCTGTACATGCACTGCTGAAGTAATAAAATGTAGATTTGTTTAAACAGTTGAACTTTGATATTCCTGATAACATTGAGAGAGGTGAATTGGAAACAGGAACTTTTGAGACATCAAGAGGTGAAGAGAGAGGTAGGACGTTGACTTGTGTGTGAGCAGTGGTGGAATGTAACTAAGTACATTTACTTAAGTGCTATACTTAGGAGCAAATTCAAGGTGCTCATTGGTAGGGGGCATAATAAACCCACGGCACTCTTAAGAAAAATGCCTTAGATGCATTAAAGGCATTTTTTCTTGAGATGAATACTTGTACTTTACTTGAGTTTTTCCATTTCGTTCTATATTATCTTCTACTCCACTACATCTCAGAGGTAACTGTTGTACTTTTTACTCTACTACATTTGTCTGACAGCTTTAGTTACTTTTTCACCCCCTTTCCTGATCAGTGAAAACCATGTATCTCCAGATGTGTTGATGTTGAATGTTTGTGATAAACTGAAGGATGAAGTGTTCCTTCATGTGTTGAGAAAATTATCCTATTTCTTAAGCTAAAGAAAGTCTTTAAAAGGCCTCTTGGATCAGCTGGAAAATGCATCATCACAAAGCTGAAAACAGGGCTGTTTTTCTGACACCATTAAAAGTTTTTAGAGATGCTCTATTCCCACAGGACAGCGCCGCTACAAACATATGATGATCTTATAGAACTTTAGTTAATATTTCAGTAATATTGCACGTGGGTGTGTACCGCATGTATGTGCCTTGATTGACAGCTCCGAACACTAATTACAAGTGTGAATGTTTCCACATGTGAAGCGGATGTAGAAATGATTGGATGAAAAATCACCTGATGTCCGTCACACATTGTCGACAGTCAGAACAAAGACTGTGAAGTTTGACTCGGGTCAACGTGGTTTCACTTATCCTCGAGGAAGGTATAAGGCTTTATATTAGTTTTTATTTGATACAGTAAAACATTCTGTAGGTTTGCAAGTGGAACCAATTTTATACATATGTACATAGATAGATAGATAGATAGATAGATAGATAGATAGATAGATAGATAGATAGATAGATAGATAGATAGATAGATAGATAGATAGATAGATCGATCGATCGATCGATCGATAGATAGATAGATAGATCGATCGATCGATCGATCGATCTCATTCTAAAAACATATTTGATAATTTTGTTTGCTATTGGTTTAGTAATGTGTTAATAATAGCACTGTAGGTGAGGCTGTCTTCAATATATTATTTGTTTGGGAACATTTTAAGCCACTGTGTCTCGAATTTTTTGGTGATTATATTGTCTTTCAAATTATTCTGATGACAAAATGTATGCAGTATTACTTGTTTTGCCCACATGGGGGCCAACACAACAAGCCGTTAACACGGCACTGACATATTGTCACCTTAAACGACTCATGTGGTGAACTTTTAGTTGATTATTTACAGACTGAGCATTCATTTGGAGTTGTGTTTGTGTCCACCTGATAAATGTAAGCCATTATTCACTCTCTTTTACCTCTGTTTTGGTCTCCACCAACCTCTGAGAGAAATATGTGGTTCTTCAGCTGCTAAATGCTTCACGATGTTCAACAGCTAGTTGCTAAATGTGTCTGTCTGCTGTTTGGTGCTGAGCAGGTATAGTGTAACGGTGTGTTTAAATGGAGATTGTCCGCTGCAGCTGAAAAAAGTGAGAAATGTAAGAGTGAACCAAAACAGTAACAGTGTGAGCCATAAAACCCAAACAATGAGCTGAAAGAAGCTAAATCACTACTTAGTAGAGCCAGACCAATATTATCGGCCAATATTAGGCATTTTCCAAACTATCGGTATCGACATTCATAATGGCTGATAAATGAATATTTAAAAAATAAAAACAGACAAAACACCCTTCAACCATGTTATGAGTGTTGGTGTTGCAGTTTGTCCACCAGAGGGCGCTCCACAACGTCCCTGTTGGCAACCCTTTAAGTTTCATATCTTAAGTTTGTATTTTTATACATTTTATTTATCAGAAATTTAATATATTTTGACGTTCCTCTGTTCTGTTGTACCAAAAAATGTTACTGCATTATCATATTATTTTAGAGAACTAATGTTAGGAAAATACATATCGGCTGATATATTGGAATATTGGATTTTTAAATCATCAAATATTTGTATCGATATCTGACTTAAAAATCCTTTATCGGTCGGGCTCTACTACTTAGAGCTGAATATTCTCTGTGCATTCGTTGCCACGTGTGATCCCTTTCACATTGACCCATATCGCTGCTTTAAAATTGTGATAAACTATTTGAATGTGTCCAAACTTTTCTTTATTTAATTTATTTACTTTCAATCGTTTAATTTGAGTGTGAACACTAAGTGTAATTTGTGCAGTGCCCTCAATGAAAAATGCCATGTCCACAGTACACTACTCAAGATAATGCACAATGCAAGAGTCCAATTTTATACTGACTATAGAGTAAACTATTAAGTATTTGTTGTGTAGGGAGTAGTTTAGCAGGGGTTCACCTGGAACACCCCCCCAGGACCCCTGCATGTCCCCTAAGCCCAATTTGTCAACCACTGAATTAAAATAGAATAGCAGCATCTGGATCTTTACATGTGAGGGTATGTTGTTATAGATTGTTTCTCACTCTGATTGTACACTCATTATACAATCAAATGTTTTCTACAGGGCCCTGGAGAACCACATCCAGAGATCCGGGGCATGAAATCCAGAACATTGTTCCAATTCCTGCTTTGACCACCCCAAAGAGAGTGTGTGACTCCAGATGTAAAAAGAAGCCACATTCTCACCAGTTAAAACCACAACCAGATAGAGAAAGGAAGTTTTATCTGTGAATCTTGACACATGAATGCTGGGTGGTCCTGCACTTCAAGCGCTGTGGTATTCATGACCTTAAAAAGTCTGAAATCTGGGATATTTAAAGTATTCTATAGTCTATGTTCCTAAATATAAAAAAAGGGTTTATTAGGTTAAATGAAGTCTTCCCAGAAGAGTGGATTCTGTTCTAGCAGAATGTTAATGTCCATGACTTTAATATAAGATGTTCAACAATCACATACGGGTGAAATATTTGGGTATCCACAACCAGAAAGTCATTGATTCCTATGAGTTCTGTTTTTTTTCCCACATTTCAAAACAATTCTGAAAACGTGATTTGGATTTGTGTTTGTGTTGTTTAAATTGTCATTATGTATACATATTCTGTCCCATGATATGTGAGCAAGACAGCTGGCTGTATCTTATGATAGTAAATTGAGAACGTACATGCAACGTAACATGCAATTATTTATTTGTTCTTTACTTGATCATTACACTAAGCATCCTCCTCTCTTTCTTTCTGGATGTTTCTCTGTGGTCTGACTAGAGAGTAACCCATCCTTATTCTATAAAAATGCACCACAACATGTGGCAGCATGAGCCCACAAACACAAGCTCCTTTCCCTTCAGGGGAATGAGGGATGGGGAGAAAGAGAGAGACAGCAATAGTCACAGTCGTACCATCCGCGTCCAGTTGTCATCTGACCACATTCCTGCTATTCTTCCTCATAATGAAATGGTTATCCCTCCACACAACGAGAGGATAGAGCTAGGAACATCTGCACTATGTTAAGGAGATGAAACAATAATGGGATCATGAGAGTTGAGAGGTCAAGGTCAAATTCATCGTCTGAGTGAGTGAAATTCTTTCGGACAAGTCCCCGACATTAAATAGAGAACAGACACTGTGATGAAGATTTAACAACTAAAGTATTGTCTCTCAAAAGCTAAAATACTGAATTCTGAAATAGGCTACTGAACTCCAAGTAAAAGCAAAAAAAACATTCTCTAAGTCAGGGAACAATGTTGATTTTTTTGGAAATATGGCCTGTCATCTATACTCATTCATGATTTCAATCACATATTTGCTGGCATTATCATCATCATTATAGTCAGAGTTAGTGTGGTTGCTGTTTTAGTTTGTTTTAGTTTAGTTCTCATCTATCTATCTATCTATCTATCTATCTATCTATCTATCTATCTATCTATCTATCTATCTATCTATCTATCTATCTATATATCTATCTATCTATCTATCTATCTATCTATCTATCTATCTATCTATCTATCTGAAAACTAATTTTTGCAGTCCAACGTGCAACCTCTATAGCCTACCATAATTCTATGACGTGACTGACCTCAGGTGGTTTAACGCTGTATTACAACTCAAACTGGTTTTAAAATCATGTTGAAATATACTGTATTTAGGGTAATGGGTCCGTGTAACGCTTTATAATCACAGTACAACAAATACCCCCTAAGTATTTGTATCGACCGGCAGGAGGCCATTGTGTTGACTGTTCTGCACAGCAGTGCAAAGGATCATGGGACTAGGTTGGTTCCTGTCCTGGTTTAAGTGTGTAAATGATGTTCTGTTAGTGTTTTCGTTATGCATTTACGTTATGGTTTTAGTATTGATTTAATGTTCGTGTTTATTTACATTAGTTGGGTTACCATGACTGAGACACTGGGGTAGATTGATGAGGTCTGTGTATCGAGGGATGGTGATAATGTAAATAAAAAAACGTTAACACTAAATTAATTCTAAAACATAGCTAGGTAACGTAAATGCATAACAAAAACACTAACAAAACATCATTTACAAACAAATGAAAACAGGCGTGTAGTTTTATATACTGTCTATGTGTAGTTCACACTCTGCTGTTGTCTTTTCCAGACGCAAACGACCTGCGTTCAGTTTGTCCCTCTGCGGGATCCGTCACCGTGCAGTCTGGTGAACGGAAGTAATGTTTTGAATGTTCGGCGCGTTTATTTTCCAACAGTTTTGTTGTGACAGAGAAAGAAAACGCAGGTAACG
This sequence comes from Gymnocephalus cernua, assembly GCA_023631565.1. Taxonomy (NCBI): domain Eukaryota; kingdom Metazoa; phylum Chordata; class Actinopteri; order Perciformes; family Percidae; genus Gymnocephalus; species Gymnocephalus cernua. The sequence continues at coordinate 5,190,808 of CM042440.1, forward strand.
TTACATTTACTTATAACGCCATGAAAAACAACTTCAGTTGGACTGTTGTCACATGAGCGTCAAATAATTTGATGTCAAAGCAAACTTTGCGGCTGAAGTTAATTTTATCTTTCTTTACGTTAAGTTTGGTCACTAACGTTACCGTGTCTCGTCTAAATGTTCACTTAATGGTGTAATATTGTTGACAAACAAGTTATCCAACTGTTGTCTTTTTAAAATGTTAATTGCCACTAATTTTGCAGCTGCTAAACATCGCCTCTTCATTTTTCACAACATTTTACATGTTTTTTACATGTCTTCGACAAATATAACTTTATACATATTAAATTGAACATGATTGTAACAATTTGAATTCGGTCATGTATCACATATATCAGAAAATATCTTGGGCTAGTTCTATAAAATATTAATTTTTAGAAATCAGGTCATGTTAAATAGTAACTTACAAGCCTCCCAATTAACGTTAGTAGCTCAGTATAGTTAAATGTTATGCGTTTTGGGTCAGTAGCTGTATCCTCGATTTGATAGCCTGATAACTATCATGTTGTTTGTTTGCATTGTCAGAATGGCCTCCCCTCCCAAATGCATCAACGAGAGCGCATTCAAGACCCCTAAAACCGCCCGAGTGAAGAGCTTCGAAAGCAATGGAGGGACCCCAATCACAATCCCGGCTTCCCCTTTCATGAAGAAGTTGGGCTGTGGGACTGGAGTCAACGTTTACCTCATGAACAGGTTTGTAGTTTTCTCTGATTACTAAAATAAATTTGTTTAAGCTTCACTCGCTGTGGAGATAGGTCTGGCAATACAAAACTCATGCTTCGCCTGCCAATTTATCTCCTCACTTCTTATTATCTCCCACCCTTAATCCTAGCCTAATATAATAATAAAGCTTAAAATATGTTAAAGGTTTGGTTGCAGTTTTATCGTACAAATAGTTCACTAAAAATCTGTTAAGGGTGCAGTAGGTAAGACTTATAAATGTTCAGATGCACCAATCAGGGCCAGGTGTCTTGCGTGTCAGTCACTGCTCATGCACACGCATTCATTCTCCCTTGTGGGGGGAGGGGCTTAGGAGACCGTTTTGGGCTTTAGCGGGAAGGAGGGGGAGGGACTGAGAAGTTGTTGATGTTCAATTTTTTTGGCTAAGTCCTGGATCTTCACAATCATACCTACAGCACCTTTAATTTAAAAATGCCTTGGTTCTTAGAAGTGGTTCACCATGGTCCCTTGATGTACAGTAGTTAATTTAAAGTATATTGTGAGAGTAACAGGACAGCTTCTGACATGTACGTGAAAATAAGTTGCTTAGTGTATTGTGGATGCATACTGGATGACAGAGGAGACCCTACACATTTATTAAAGATGACTAAGTCATAACAAATTATGTTTGTGCTTTAATTAGCATGGCCTTATTAAAGTACCAAATGCATGGAGTTGCATGCAATAAAGTTAAAATCATTTAAGTTAAAATATCTTTACAATGGCCTTGCAAATCCATCTTCCATTATAAGATTATATTGTTCAATACAATAGTAATGTTTCCTAAGCTACTGCATATTAATGTTTTCATGTCTGTGTATAAATAATATGTATGTGTTGTTGATCAAATTAATCCTAGAATGGGGAAGTTAAATGCTTCTCCCTGGGCTGTCAAGAAGATCAACAGCAAGTGTGCAACCAAACAGTTGGTGGTTTACCAGAAGCGCCTGAACGAGGAGGCGAAGGTCCTGAAAGGAATCAATCATCCAAACATTGTTGGTAAGACTTCACAGCAGTACAGTACATTCACTGTGATGGTTCAATGTCCAGTGTAACAGACACATTACGTTCTGCAGAATATAAACACGTAGGCAAATTACTTAATGCTTCTTTGTCACTAGCATCAATGTAAACCACAGGAATACTTTTAGTATTTACAGACATTTTACACTTACAAAGATACAGATACAAACAGCAGAGTCACAGTTAATGATAACATTGATAGGCAACGGCCTCACAATTTTTACTCCAAAGGAACAGCGAAAAAACTGGAGTGCATTATTCACCATCAACTTATTTTTTTATGTTTTCAAATTTTTTAAATATGCAGGTAAACAAATTAATTCAAATTCACTTGCTAAAGATACAGATCGAGTGGACAAATGCATACACTTTGTAGACTTTTTCATGGCTTATTACAGCAGTCGGCTCATTTCAACTTCCCACCAAGCACATCAGTCAAGTTCACGTCTTTATTGTGTTCTCTAATATTGTGTTATATTCTGCTTTGTTAATTCTGTGTCTTTATTAACCCAACATCATAGGGTTTCGTGCCTTTGCCACAGCCAAAGATGGATCAAAGTGTCTGGCGATGGAATATGGAGGAGAGCAGTCCCTTAATGACCTGATAGAGAAGAGGAAAAAGGATGGCCTGAAAGCTTTCCCTGCTGCCAACATAGAAAAAGTAGCGCTGCATGTTGCTCGTGGCCTACAGGTAAACCATGGACTGTCCTGATATTAACATGTATCTTGTCTGGATTAACTTTACACCTGTGTTCCTGTATGCCCATGGAATTTGAGTTCACATGACAGACTAGGGTTGGGCATTGTTTGGATTTTAACGATTTGGATTCTTCCTTTCGATTCCGGTTCTTATCGATTCTCGATTTTGATTCTTTGAGAGGTGGAGTTGAAACGGGTCACATGCCTATTTCACAAACAAGAGGAAAGTTTTATTTTGATTCAATGGTGGGTTGCAGTTTTACCGGGCTTTATCAACGCAAAATAAACACTAGGGCGCTGCTTACTGTGCTCCGAGGCTGCAACACAACAAGTGCCTGGCCGGCCGCTTCGGAAACCAAAACTTGCGCATGTTAAATTTGGAACTGATGATCAGATTTGAAACCAAATCCTCCAAACAATTCCAAAAAAGAAACGATTCCACTGGAATCGTAATATTTGAAACGATTCCAAGTAGGAATCGATTCTCGATGCCCAACCCTACAGATTACTGCACACAGTCGTTGCTCTTCTTGTAGCTGATACCTCCTCCTGCTTGTTAATCATCCTCCAGTATCCTGGCAATCTTTTTTAGTTACTATCTAACCTGCCTGCAGTGGTGGAAGAAGTACTTCGATATTTTACTTAAGTAAAAGTAACAATACCCCAGTGTAGAAATATTCTCAAGTCCTTTATTAAATATTTTACTTAAGTAAAATAACAAAAGTATTAGCATCAAAATATATTTAAAGTCCAAAAGTAAAACTAGGCATTATGCAGAAAGATTTATTTCAAAATACTTTATATTCTATTACCGAAATATTATTATTAATGCATTATTGTGTACATCACTTAGGGACATAGGGACCAATAAAGTCTCTTAACCGATAATATTAAATCATCATTTATTTGTTGATTATAGTTTGTATTAATTAATCTGAATCTGCGAAGTGACTGAAGTTAGTGGAGTAAAAAGGACAATATTTGCCTCTGTAATGTAGTGGAGTAAAATTATAAATCAGCAGAATATATAAATCAAATAAATAAAGTAAAGTACAAGTACCTAAATCTTTACTTAAGTACAGTACTTGAGTAAATATACTTAGTTACTTAAATTCCACCACTGCCTACCTGCATGCAGTTGTAGGTTGAACACGTGTAAATGTTTATTTGTGTGGAGCTAATAAAATATGACTTTAATAAAATATCCATGGGAAACTGCAGACAAGCCCGCTCACATCAGTGGCTCATTCTTTCCCAAATCACATTTGTTTCGTCTAAACATCAGCCATCTTTTTAATTTAATTTAAAAAATGCGGCTTGTTCAACAAAACAAAATAAACACAGATGGACATTGTTAAGCCTTTTTTGTTCTCTCCACAGTATCTCCACAATGAGAAGAAGCTGCTGCATGGCGACATGAAGTCATGCAACGTTGTCATTAAGGGCGACTTTGAGACCGTCAAGATCTGCGATGTTGGTGTGTCTCTGCAGCTCGACGAGAACATGAAAGGTAATAATTGTGTTCATGTCATTCAGGATAAAAATCAACCGAGTAGCTTTGATGTGAAAGTATTGTATTGTATGGGTGGGGAGAGGGGTAGTGGGAGCTCACACAGTGCTCACTGTTTATACACAATTTCAGGGACAGCAAACGGTATGTCCTAGGATCTCAAAAGAATTAGAAATTGAGAATATGGCACTTGATTGTCTGCCTTTATCTACATTTTTATTAACAGCAGGTCACAGTCATATTGACAAAACACTATGAGCAGGTGACTGACTAATTTCTCTTCCTGGATTTTGTTAGTTTTGAGCCTTAAATAGTAAATTTAGATTGAAAGTCAGACGTGAGACATTCATCCAAATATGTTTACATGGTGTATATATCAGTACAAATACATCAAATGTAGAAAAAGATATGATAGTATAACGTTATGGTAGGTATTAAATTATCATGGGCTAGTGAGTGCAAAGTACTGCATGCACAAGTGGGATTAATCATGGATTAAAGCACAGAATTGGCAGAAAACGCATTTGGGTGGAAACAACTGTTTACAACAGCTGATTGACTTTGTTTCTGTGCCCGGGCAGAAACATAAAGTCTTTAGTCTCTCGTGCTTTAAATCTCTTTGTACAGTACCAGTGGGGGTTACTCCTAATTTGAGGTTCATTTAAACTAATTGCAAACTTCTGGATCTTTGCTTTGTTGCTGCAATTGTGACATGGCCCAGAAGAACATGATCTTTGTGTTTTTAACATACAAATGTAATGTTTTTTTTATATAAATGAATGTAATTAAATTGTTATCCAGTCAAATTTGCATTTCATTAATAATCTTTTTCTTCTCTCTGTCCTTAGTGTCAGACCCACAGGCGGAGTACATCGGCACAGAGCCGTGGAGACCGAAGGAAACTCTGGACGAGGAAGGGGAGATCACTGACAAGGCTGACATCTTCGCCTATGGTCTGACTCTGTGGGAGATGATGACGCTGGCCATGCCTCATCTGGAGATGCTCAAGGATGATGACGACGATGATGAGGAGGAGGATGAAGGTGAGACTCTCATTGGCCTCAGGAAGCCCTGAATTCCACACCATTTGTCCTCACTATCTGGCTGAATTGCGTTCTATTTATGCTACAGCTCAGTTACAGTTCTGTTGCAGCTTCAATGTCAAATTCAAATTTCTTCTTTTATATGACTTTACAACCTACAATACTAAGCTGATTATTCATTGATTTAATTTGAATTGAAATATTTAAAATACTTTCACAGCATATATACAGTCATATATATATATATATATATATATATATATATATATATATATATATATATATATATATATATATATATATGACTTTTTTAGACATACTATATTATGACTTTTTTTATAAAAAAAATTCTATATACCATAATATAATATGATTTTTTTAGCACTTTTTTTGACATACTATACTATGACTTTTTTTTATCCGTTTTTTTGACATACTATACTATGAACTTTGTATTGCTTTTTTCGACATACTATACTATGACTTTTTTATCACTTTTTTTCTACATACTATACCATGACTTTTTTTTCATAATTGTTTTTTCCGACATACTGTGACCTTTTTCTACATACTATTCTATGACTTTTTATCACTTTTTTTTCTTCGACATATTATACTGTGACATTTTATCACTTTTTTTGACATACTATACTATGACTTTTTCATCAAATTTTTTCGACTTACTATCCTATCACTTTTTTATCTCTTTTTTTCCGACAAATTACACTGACCTTTTTTACTTTTTCAACATACTATACTACGACTTTTTTATCACTTTTTTTCTACATACTATACCATGACTTTTTTTCATAATTGTTTTTTCTGACATACTGTGACCTTTTTCTACATACTATTCTATGACTTTTTTATCTTCTTTTTTTTTTTTTTACATACTATAGTATGACTTTTTATCACTTTTCTTTTTCGGCATATTATACTATGACATTTTATCACTTTTTTTGACTTTTTTTTTTAATCACTTTTTTTTTTTTGACATACTATACCATGACTTTTGTATCCCTTTTTTTCAACATACTTAGTATGGCTTTTTTGACTTTGTCAACATACTATACTGACTTTTTTTTATCAAATGTTTTCTACATACTATAGTATGGCTTTTTTTAACACTTTTTTCAACATACTATGACTTTTGTGTCACGTTTTCGACATACTATACTATGACTTGTTATCACTTTTTTGACATGCTATACTATATTTTTTTTGACATACTATAACTTGTGACTTTTTAGGACATACTATACCATGACTTTTTATCACTTTTTTACGTATTATACTATGACTTTTATTTAATAATTTTTTTCGACATACTATGACTTTTGTTTCACTTTTTTCAACATACTATACTATGACTTTTATCAATTTTTTTTTTACATACTATACTATGACTTTTTTATCACTTTTTCTACATACTATAAACTATAACTTTTGTATCACCTTTTCGACATACTATTCTATGACTTTTTATCATTTTTTTGACATACTATGACTTTTGTGAATACTATACCATGACTGTTTTATGAAATTTTTTCGACATACTATACTATGACCTTTTATCACTTTTTTTCAACAAACTACACTGCCTTTTTTTTTTTGACTTTTTCAACATACTATACTATGACTTTTTTTAGCACTTTTTTTTCAACATACTATACTATGACTTTTGTATCCCTTTTTTTCAACATACCGTAATTAGTATGGTTTGTTTGACTTTTTTCTACATACTATAAACTATGACTTTTTATAATTGTTTTTGAAATACTATAATCTTTTTTGGACATACTAAACTATGACTTTTTTCACCTTTTTGTTTGACATACAATGTATGACTTTTTATTATTTTACTAATACTTTAAAAAAATATGAGTTTTTATGACCAGCCATAGTATGACTTTTTTCATCAATACTATACTATGCCATAAAAAGTGATAGAATAGTTCAGGGTTTCCATTGCTAAGGTGTCTACATTGGACTGTATGTAGCTCTAATAACAGATGGATTTATGGAGCAGTGAGTCCAAACCTGGACAAGAACAATCTGAGACAAAACCATCTGAGAAAGAAGAATTACCTGTAAAAACTCCTGTCTGCGATAACGTGTCATTATACATTCAAAGTTTGGGAACCACTGCCTTAGGACACTGCAGTTCTTATTGTCAATTTTCTGACATTTCAAGCCGCTACGTTCACACCAGTATTACTGAATGTGTTATAATGTTGTGTTTGTGTTTCAGATGACTCAATGGAGGAGAGTTTTGACGAGGACGCTTACTACGAGAGGTTGGGGACAAGACCAGGGCTGGATGTCGAGGCTCTGGGCAGCTCTTACCGGAGGATGGTGGAGCTTTTCTTTCTTTGCACAGAGGAAGACCCCAAGAAGAGACCCTCAGCCGCCCAGATCCTCCAGGCTTTAGAGAGCAACGCCTTGCCGGATAAAACGCCCAGTGAGGTGATTGTTATCGACTGATTGTGAGGCGATACAAATCCAGACTATTTAGTGACTGGGTAAAGTGTCTTTTGTCAGGAGATAGCAGACAATATAAACACAACCTGAATCCCGTGTCAGCGTATCCTGTTAACTAGTTTTGGATTTTGTTTTTTTTCTGTAATTCAGAAGCTCCAGGAAATGTAAATGTTGGGAGGATCCATCTTAGACGTAGAAACTCGTCACTGTAATCTCTTTACTGTCCATGTATTCTGACACTTTCACGTTTGTCATTTATTTGTATGTTTTTGCTATACAGTATTTTCTTTATTTCTTTCCATATGTTAACATTCCTTCAGTGTAAATTCTTCTTAAAGTTTCTTTCTGCACTTCTGTAAACTTTGATATTTCTTGATGAAACTCTTGAGTTGTCCTGATTTTACCTTGCATATATATTCGCTGATGTATCAGTGGGTGTCATTGTTTAAAAGGGTTAGTGGGAAGATTTTACTGCAGCAGTGGTTAACAAGAGCTTAAGTGCAATTATAGATTTTTGTAATTAAAATATGCTTACCAATTGATTTTAAATCTTAAATAAGCATTCTATTAAATGTTGGGTTGTACAGTCAGCACAGAAAACATTTCAAAGAAACAGTTTAAATCATAAAACACAAAAGCAAATGTTTATTGAATGTATTTACAAAGTAGAATGCCCTTAGAACAGTAATGGCATCGCTTTCAACAGGTCTATGAACATTTTTTCCTCCAAAAACATCTAAAAAACTGGTAGTAGTATGGGGAGGGAAAAAAAATCATCTGAACATATCAAAACGGAGGCTTCCATTTTTCTTTCATGCAAAAATGGGAAATATTCTCATTTGTTGCAGTTACAAGCTCCTTATTAAGCAGAATATAAACATCTCGAGTCAAAAGCTCTGCCAATATACACACAACATTCAACAGTACATTAGGCAGGGCTGAATATAAATACTGAGTGATAACAGGTGTATCATGAACCTTTAAAAACTCTAGATAATCCTGAACATGGAATGTATTACACACTCTTCAATACAAACTAAAGCTGAGTCACCATAATAAAACTGAACAGTTGTTGCTTTGCATATGAAAGACAATTTTAACAATTGCCCGAAGAGCTGTTAATAATACTTAACAATCAACATCAGTTAAAACAGTTTTGCATCTTTAATCTACACGTTCACTTCATGCTATGAAGTTGTAAACCAGGAATGCTGGTGTGTTGGAGTACTTTGTTGCAAACAGTTTTCCGTCGGGCGTTGGGTCCGAGAAGGCGATTTCTTCCTTGGTTAAATGGCTGCCGTACGTAAAGGTGCTCCTATAAAAAAAAAAAAAAACAGTAAGGAAGATGTAATTATTGAGAGAAGAGGAAAGAATAATACTGTCTCTAACCCTTTTCCCACATTCTGCAGTATTTATGGCTATGCTGTAGTAGACACCTTGCCATTGCAAAGTTTAGGGAATTGACTACATTTTTTAAAAGAAAATGTTTGAAGAATAAAGACCAACTTTTAGAAGGTTTCCGCAAATTTAAATTAGGTAAACATCCCACCTCCAAAACAAGAGAACCACATAGGCTTCTCTAAACACGGCAAAAGGATCCTCAAAAGGTATCAAAAAGGTAAGTTTGATGCCACTTGCTATTAGTCATATATAACATTAAATGGAAGTGTAAATAAGGACATTTATAATAAGTGCGTTTCAGAAGCTCACTGGTAATTGATCTGATTACACATTTGTAAAAACTATTAGTTTATTTAGCTTTGGCTAAGGTGCAACATACTGTAGGGTAGTTCAATTTATTTAGAAGAGAAAACGAATAAACTGGGAACCGGTTACCCAGTCTGTCTACTGTAAACACCCCCTACGACCACATGGTTGAGCTTTGATTTTACTCATGGTCTTCCTCTGTAATGGTGGTTTATTAGTGACATTTTATGTGCGTTCTTTTTGTCTTTTCCTCAAAAAGTACAGTGTTATGACTGGATCTATGAAAAACGGGTGGGAGAGGGGAACGTGAAAAAGCAAGTTGTCACTTCCTGAAGTTTTGAACAACATCATCTTTACTTGTTAACTCAACTACTGTAGATAGTTTAGAAATGACCACAAAGCCACGTTAACATAAAAACAACAGTTTATGATATTTTGTTATGGTAATTTCTAAACATTACAGTTTCAAATGGCTAAACTGAAAATATATAACAAAATTAAGAAGACAATGAGATTTATTTATTTTTGTTGTTGTTGACTTTTGTACCTGACGGTGTCCAGCATGCGTGTTGCGATGCCCTGTCGCCGGGCCAGACTGAAGACCCAGATCCGACTGATCCCACACACGGCTGGTTCTGGGACAGTGGAGCAGCACCAGGCTCGGTGTCGCTCCATGAAGTCGTCCTTTGTCATGTCTTTGTGTCGGTCCGGCTGCTCGAGCACTCTGTAAGCCTGCAGGGACAAAAAGTGGAACGTCGTCAACAAAAGGCACTGAACAAGCGGCATTCACTGTGTCTATGTATACAAGTCACAACACCTACGAGCCCCAGTGACATAAGCTGACAATCCATGGAGGGGGGCTAGGGTTGTTTAAATTCCCTGTATAAATAGGATGCAAAGGAGAAAGCACATGCATGGCACTGCATCAATGCTTTTTCTCAGTTTGTTTGGGAGTTTTTACCCAGGAAATTGGTTGGTTGAAGCTGCCACCCATGCCAACTCCCAATACAAAATAAACAACTTTTTTGGACTACATCTGCAACTTCAGCTGTTTGCATCAACCTTTCCTGCTTGTAAAATCTCAGGTTCTCTTTCTTATGCAACATGAAGGACATGCTACAGCAAAGCAGACGAATGATGTGACTGATGTATCAGCTTCACCTGCTAAAAAGATATATACATAAATATATAATAACTTGATGCAGTTGATGTAAATTAGAGTAAACAGTTGACCCTAACAACATCATGTCTATGACGGCAGGGTTCCTAACCAGGGGGTTTGTTAGAAAGTAAACAAAAGACATTTCTGCTACAAAAGTTTTTATGTTTATCATTTTTCTTTAAATTGTGTTTTGTTTTTCGTCAATTACTGGACTTTTTGGTTGAACTAGTCACAACCTGTAGACACTGCTTGTTTTAAGAGGCCATGTGACAAAAAGGTCAGAAATGGCAATATGAGGTCTTGATGGACAAACACCAACAACAAAAAATAGAATGTGACTGAATCGCCCACATGCCGACATAACCACACACTTCTCCAGCCGTACCTGGCGTATGGGTTCAGCGACGAGGCAGCCCACCACCATGCGATCGGTGTTGATGAAGAGGTAGGTCTTGGCCTGCGTGGGTCTGCTCAGAGTCACTTGCTGGAAGCCCAACTCGCTGTCCGCCACGCGCCGCACGTCCTCAGCCTGAAAACAAACGCACATCATGAGGAAGACTTGTTTCTCTCGCACCACGTTAAACATGACACTTCAACAGTGGTATGTTTGACATAAAGTTTCACAGACTAAAGTGGAGACATACTTCACAGCACACATTCACTGTGAGAGAGGAGCTTAAGTGTAAAGCCACACCTTTTTAACGGCGTATTTGGGATCATCTGGCATGACTAGGAGGATTTTTCCATCCCAGAACTCGGCCACCACCCGCTCTTTCTTCCAGCCCTGGAAGGACAACAGAGAGCAGAAGCTGCAGTTACAAGCCAACAACTCAGAAGAAACTCACCTCCCCATAAAACAAATTTGTGCCCGCAGCATCGGCAGAAGATCTTCGCAAAATACCAAACTATTTCCAATTAAACCAAGTCACTTCATCATTTCAGTGGCGAAAAAGATTGAAGGCACAGTAAGTCGTGTAAATTAGATAAGGACTGGAGGTAGTCAATAATGATAGACATGATAGTGTTACATCAGGATTATTAAAAAACAACTACTCAAACGTCATATGGTTTCATAAATTGATCATCTGTACACTTCTACATGTAGGTGTCTCCATGCTAGAGAGTTCAGAGAGATTGAAAGAATGGTGTTTTACAACAAATTTGATGGATTCAAGGAAGCGCTGGTGGAACTGGTTGTGTTGGAAATGGTCCTCTGGGTTGTCTGCGCTGTAAACCATCGCACATGAGCTGCAGGTCATCGCTCCAAACTGCTTCTGACCTGCGTCCTGATCGGGAACATACAGAGAAAACTAAAGTCACAACACACAGAAAGATAAACACACATAAGTGACCTACTCATTTCTAATCTCTCCTAAAATCTAGTGCTCCACCCGGCACACCTGAGAACATAAACATTAACGTACGATGATGAGCTGGTCGTCATCCTGCTTCTCTTTTCTCCTGCGAACAGGTCGCTCTTTGACTGCAGAAGTAGTCTGTAGTGATGGTATCGGGCCAGAGGGGGTGCTGCAGGACACCGGCAGCTGCGAAGCGGCATTCTTGAACCTACATGACAACAATTAACAGAACATACTGTAGTGTTAAGCGCGATTCATGCTTTGCACGTCACTCGGCCGTGGCTTGGTAGTGTTCACCCCCCATAAAAAGTCTATATAAAAAGAACAATACAGCGACGTCAGCGATAGATTTACTAAACATTTAAATGCTAATGGGAAAAGGCGACAAAACTTAATATAAAAAAAATTAAATAAAAACTGACAAAACCTTGGAAAAAGATGGTAGAAAAAAGGAACGAACGCAAGAATAGGTCAAAAATAATAATAAAAACTTTGAAAAAAAAAACAGTAGAAAGAAGGAAGGCAACAACAACACAAAAGTGCCAAACAATTCAAATAAACAAAAGAAAAATCTGAAAAAAAAGAGAAAAACTTCGAAGAAAAAAAGGAAGGAAGAAAGGCAAGAATAGGTCAAAAACAAGCGACAAAACCTTCAAAAAAAGGTGACAAACTTCAAAAACAAGAAAAATGTCACGTAGCTCCTGCAGTCCTCTAAAGTACCCCTGGGGGGACACATACCCCCATTTAAGAAACACTGTCTTAAAGAGATCGACGCAGACACCAGCGCACAAGTATAAACCTCAGGCCACTTACGTAGGCTACGGCGAACGCTCTGCGTGGAGCCTCCACACAACCGTAAGTCACGCTTTAGCAGGTTAATGCAAAGTGACAGAAGTAATCAAATACACAAAAACTATTTATATTAAAGGGATATGCCACCGTTTGTTGAAATAGGGCAAACGATAGGTTGATCGGTGGGCCAACGCATTTTTTGTCTCAGTGCAAGTAATTAGGTTGTTTTTTTTTTGTCTTTTGTTGGCTCACTTTTACTCACAACATGCTAACCGGTAACATAGGATTCCATTCACTACGCTAAGCTAACTAGCGCTGCCGGACTAAAACAATGCATGCACAAAAAATGCGTTGCCCCACCTATCTACAGCTAGGGGAGACCGTGATAAGCCCTATTTCAACAAACGGTGGCGTATCCCTTTAACTCAAAAAAAGTAAGGGAGAGAATTAGCAGCATCTTCACACCAGCGCTTTCTTACAGTTAATCTTCTCACATTGCTCTTGCTTCACATCTCCCTGCTGCTTTTATCTTTACTGAAGAGGTTTTTTTCTTTTGTCAGAACCTCACAGTTTTATCTTTTTATATGCTGGAAATACAGTGACAACTTCCCAATTTGTTTCATTGAGAGAAATCTCTCACTAACTGTTGATGACTAAACAGAGTGTCTCACCTCTTGGAGGCAGAGCCAAAGATGGGATACACCGCTGCAGAGTCTGTGGAGAAAATAAAAAAAATGTTTCAAATAAAGCTTCAAAAGAGGGATATTTGAAAACGTTTGGAACATCAAAACAAAATGAGTGGACTAGATAAAGCTGATTTGGATTGTGCTAGTCAGAGTTTCAGTGAAGTGGAATAAGCTGCTGAACATTTAACCCTTGTGTTGTCTTCCCGTCGACCGTGCAACTTTGCTTTTCTGTGGGAAAATTTTAACTTTTTTCAATGTTTTGGTCGTCTTTTTTTAAACCCTTTTCCCGACGTTTTGGCGTTTGTCACTTTTTTGCCAATTTTTTTGCCGCTTTTTCTGGTGTTCTTTTATCGTTTATTTTCAAATGCTATAAAATTGACTAAAACACCCAAATTCAATGAAAGTAGTGAGCTGATCATTTAATTTACTTGTGACGAGCGTTGTACGGAACCATCCACGTTATTTCTTTTGACAATTTGGTTGAAAGAAACCCACATTTCTGACATAGAAAGATTTTGAAAATTTTGACCCAAGGACAACAGGAGGGTTAAAACAGCGCATGTACGTGCGTGCGTGTGTGTGTCTGTGTACCTTTGGGTGGGCTGGCAGCAGCACTGGTGTCACTCAGGTAAAACATGGGCTCAGAGCCTATATCCTGGAAGAAGTAGAGTTCAAAATATGAGCAGCAGAAATTCACAGATCTAGAAAATTAAGGTTTGCTAAATAATTGGAGGTCAACATATTCAGCCACAAATGTCTAGGGATGATGAAGAGTAAAGTAATGCTTTAGTAAACTGAAGATAGATGATTACATTTCAAAACATATCAAAGACCAAAAAAAAAAAAAAAAAAAAAACCTATCTATGAACGTGTGTGTGTACTCCTGCTGTACCGGAGAACTGAGGGATCCAGCTGTGGATGCAGGACTCGCTGCTGGAGTCCTTGACAACACAATCGTCAGCTCCTTGGTAATCCCATATTTCTCCGTCAACATTTTAGGAGACCTGCAGGAAGAAGAAGAAGGAGGAGAAGAAGGTCATTGACGACCTGGAACAATGAACAATTGATCCACAGACCAAAGTTTAGTTACAGATTCGCACACAGGACACCCAAATTAAATATTGTCTTTTGTCTCTTAAAACGTCCAGAAATGTGTGACGTAACGTTAGTAGGTTGGAACAATTCCTTCTCTCAAATTCAGAGGCGGCTAAACTCTTATACAGTAAAGCACCTGAATGGCTGTGGAGTTTCAGGCTGTTCATTCTCAGAGTCCACCAAGTCTGCTGCGTCCATCCAGTCTGACAGATCAAACTTTGTTCTCTGCTTTTTGCTCGGCTGCTTCTCTGCCACATCGACGGGCTGGACAGCCGTCTGCAGGCAACAACCACAACAAAATAACATCAACTTTAAAATAACACGACAATGATGGTTGTTCAAGTTAATTAAAAGGTGCTCTAAGCGATGTTGGGTGATGTCACTTCTTGTTGACATTCGAAGTATTGTCAAACAAAACAGAGGCTAGCTCGCCCCTCCCTCCTCCTTCTTGCCAGCTATTGGCTGGAAGACTGTTGTGTTTGGTGGTGCAGGTTGGCGCAGTTTGTTTTTGTTGCCGTTTGTGGAGCCTGGGCTGTCTACAGAGACCGCGTTATTTTACAATGTGTTCAGGGGACAGGCAGCTAGCGGATAGTGAGGAAATGTTGCTGTATGTGACAAAAAATGTTGTAGCCTAAAAACGCGTGACATTGCTTAGAGCACCTTTAACAGTAGGTCCCCCAGAGGACCCCTTAAACTCCACCTCTGTGCTGCAGAGTATAAACACATAGAATGGTGCCCCCTCACCTCTTCAGGAGGTTTCTGCTGTTGGTTCACCACCGGAGCAGTTGGCTTTGATTTCTCACTCTTTGTCTGCGGTGGGACAGCATTTCGTTTTACTGGGACTAAAGCTGGCCTGGTTGAGGATTTGGGGGCAGATTTCTTGTACATGGATGTAGGTTTCTTCCCTGTACCGAAGAAAGCAGCTCCCACAAAGATCTTTGGTTTGGGCTTCAGGCTGCTGAAAGTGATGGCGATTGCTTTCTTGGACTCGGCTGGCTTAGCGCTGCCGGCGGGAGCAGCAGTTGTAGTGGACACGGGATTAGCAGCGACACTGTTGAATAAATGATGCAACGATTGCAAAAACAGATTGAAAGATAAAATTATACCTAGAACTACACTTATGAGGAAAAATGCAAACGCCTATGATCATGATACTAGAACATGGTGTTAGAAAGTCGCAGAAGTACAAACAAAACAGCTATGACAACAAACAAACCTGCTGTTGAGTTTGGGCAGCATGATCATCTTTGAAGACGTTGCATTGGTTTTGACACTTGTCTTCTTACCAGATCCTGCAGCTACCTTTCTCTTCTTACTGCCGCCTTTAACATTCCTCTTGTTCTTCTTTTTCTCCTGGGAAGGAGGGGAGGGAAGAGGACGAGGAGGCAGCGACTCCTTTATCGCCTTCCTCTCTAGTGGAGTGAGATAGATGGACTTCTTCTGGCCATAGAAGGAGCTGGTAACCATGGAAGGCTCGAATGGAGATGTAGGAGGTGATTTAACCGGAGAGCCTAAAAAATGGGAGAGAAAGTATGTGGGAAAAGAGGAGGAAGAAGAGCCATTGGTCAACATGTCCTAACTCTACTAATTCAATCCATCGTTTCAGACTTAAAAGCCAAATCTGCTGACCCCAAATGACTACGTAAACCATTAACTTCACTAGTCCACCCTACCTTCTGCTCTACGTGGGGATTTCTGTGGAGAGGGAAAGTTCTCCTTGAGCAGACGCCTGACTGGCTTCTTCTTGGTCGGAGACTGTTGGGGCTTCCTGGGGGATCTCCTCTTCATGGGGGACACCTCCTCCCTCACTCTGTTAGTTAAAGTAACAGAAGATAAATCACAGTGAGACATGACAAAACAACAAGTGCCACTGATCCAACACAGCTTTCACTACATCTCCCCAGATGAAAACCTCTTTAGATTTGAATAAACTCCCATGTAATTTGTAGTAAAATTGTAAAACCAATAAAAATACAGCATAGAGCCATAGACGGTGATGCAAATATTAAACAAAATGAAACCAGAAATGTCTCTTCCAGAAGGAAAATGACAGAATTCAAATATGATTAAGGAAAACACAAAACACAATATATCAACAACAACTGTTTACTGTTGCGGGGACTGAGAATAGTTTGAGATGTTTCCTTACTAGCGTGTCGATATGATACCAGAGGTTTGGTCCCATTATCAAAGTAATGTTTCATTTAACAAAAAAAGCCACACACAAGAACAGGCAGCTGTAGAAAAAGTTGCTTAGCGTTGGCTAAAATGTCTAGTCTGGCTATCACCAGACCAAGCTCAATCTTTTAAGATTGAACATTAGTCTGGGGAGTCTGCTCTGTATCTTCTCTGCACAAGAGGCGTGATCAACGGGCATAGTTCAAATGACTCTGTACGCAACTGGATAGTCCTTCAACCAATCAGAGCAATGATCCGGGTGACGGGTTGCTGCGCTTCGGTGGCCGCTATGTTGAATGTAAACAAGAAGCAGCTTGGTTGTTTCTCTATCAGCATCGTGTTAAAACCGACAATAGCGCGCCAGGTGGATAAGCCAGTTTGTGATTGGTCCCAGCAAAATTGTAACGGAAGAAGGATAGATAAATGTACAGCTTTCCATCCTGAGCTCCAGGGCAAAATCAAATCGCCGGCAGATTGGGCTGGTTTACCCAGTCCATAGTCTGAGTTTGGCAAACTTTTGACTTAAAATCAGGAACAACTACCAGAATGAAGTTAACCATATTACAAATCTGACTAATTATTCAAACCAGATTTCGGACATTGATACCTAGCCCTATTAGTTCCATCTGAACGTATTGATGTACCACATGTGCCACAAGGACAGTACATTTTGAGAGTCTAAAAGCCAGTCAACCATTTTTAAAATGCTTAAACCCAGTGTGTTCCCAACTCACCTGTCAGAGTCCAGAGAGGAGAGCTTCCTCTTCCTGGTAGTAGTGGGAATCATTTTCACAAACCTCACCTACACACACACACACACACACACACACACACACACACACACACACACACTAACATTAGCAGGTCTTAAATGTTAACATAGAATATCACTACTTATTCAAAGACAGATCCACTTTTTAAAAAAGAAAAGAAAGGGGGAGGCATTTACCCCGAAATATTTGTAATTTCACAACTTACATATAGTAATACTGAATGTGCAGGAAAATAAAGAGATGGTTCAAGCTAGATGGATTAAGTATAAAGTATTATAATTAATATCCATTTTTAAATCACTGGGCCCTAGCCAGGATACTCCACGTTTAGGGAAAAAATACAGAGATAGACAAAAAGCTAGAGATAAGTGCAATTGAGGGTTGTACAGTACATAATATACAGTCTATGGTTGTAACAAGTTTTGTTCAAGAATCTTACTTTGTGGAGAGAGAAAAAAGAATTTGTTAAAATGTAAGTTTGATATCTTATTAACGTAAAAGTGTTTTCTTTAAAACAATAACAGCCGCCCTACTCAGTGCCACAAAACGTCCTGTGGGTAGTAGGAAAAGGTCAGACTGCAATGCATCTTTCAATGCATTCATTTTTATGTTTGATGTTAAATCACCAGATTTTTACCAGAAGTTTGGCGTGACTGTCTCAACACCAGTGCAACGAGAGTATGGAGGCCACCCCGGTCGATTAACGTTACACAGGTTATTGGCAGCTTGATTTGGATATTAGTCTGCGTTCTCAATTCACAGCATCGACAACGAATTTCATCTCGTTTGTGCACAAATGTGAATGCATCTCAACATGAACGTTACGTTAGCTCCGCGTTACATGTTAGCTATTGCAGCGCTAATTTAACAGCTAAAATGGAGATGAATGGATAATTGGCGGGATGATTCTCTCGTACAGAAGGTGACTGCTTGCCTCAATACAAACTAGCTTACGTGTCAAAATAGACCATATTTTACCATGTTTGTTTCCATGTTTATCTGCGTTATAGCTAAACCTTATGAATAAATCTAAACATCAGACACTTGTTTAACGGGACGCTTCTACATATGACGTTACTTTTACGTTAAACGCCTTTTAGGAGAGAAAGACGCAGTGTATCAAACATCTAAAACACAACCATGAACCACATACAATGTTTCTTACCGAACACGTTTCTGTCGTGCTATATAAAACAATAAATGTCGGTATAAAGTTTGAGTCACTGCTTCTTCTGCCCGCGTTTCTTCTCTGTGTTTTGAAGTGCGCGCCAGACTCTAAAAAAAATTGCACAACCAGACCGAACAGGAAACGGAAACACTATATTTTCTTAATCAAGTTACCACAGTCAAAGCGTGGAGGGAGGAGGAGGGACTTCTGGTCCTTGCCTTCAAAATAAAAGATACTTTTTCTTCTTCCTCTTTGACGTTCGCTGGCGGTAATGAAGTGTGGATCAAAAATATTTAATATGTGCAATACTCAAAACATAAATTGCAAGTCCTTGTCAAAGCAAAGTCATATAAACTAATAGCCAAAGCATTTATTTTCTGTATATTTTCATCATTTGTGAAACACATTTTACTTTGTACGAAATTTGCAATCTTTCTATTGTTTTTGTTTTTTATCATTGTTGTCATTAAAGAGCCTCTTTTAGGCAGTAATGTACATAATGGTAATCCGAAAGGGGATACTAGTTTATCTCCACTCAATAACAGTAATAATTACCATAACATTAAATAATTACATACAGTATATATCGGTAGTATTTAAAATACCACAGTTGTGAAAGATCATTGAAGTTTATGTCAATCTGTACAGGTAGTATGTTCTGATAATAACCTGTTCTGAATTTTATTGTACAAAAATGTGGAAAAGTATCTTTGACGTCACCATACAGCACTTAAAACAGCCAGCCATCCCTCTGTTTTTTTTATTGTTTTTGTCTCTCTGTTTCTAGTTCTGTTTTATATGTGTACGTTACTGTCTTGCTTAATTTTGTTGTACTTTGTTGTGCAACAACAATAAATAATTTATATTCTATTCTATGCTCCTGAACCTGTTTACAACATCTGGCTCTGCCCCGGGTCTTTTTTGTCTCTTCATATTCTAGCTAAACTTCCAGATGGAACAGTGGACAATTATTCAATTTTTATGGAATGTCAAGCTTTTATTTTGTAAAACAAAATTGTCGGTACTTCCTCTTAGGTACATGCTACATCTTTGTAGCTTAGCGCAACTAGCTATTAACTTCCCGGGTCAACTTGTACATGCGAAAAGTGACAGCAGCAACGATCAGTCGGCACACAGCTGTTTATATTTCTTTGTGTTCATAATTATCTGTAAGCTTTCAAACTATATACACTTAATAGTAATTTTTAGTGGCGAGTTTTAATCCAAGTAAAATGGTGTTTTACTTCACAAGTGCCGGTGAGTAAACCACAGCTGAGCTAGCAGTAATGTAGCTAGTAGCCCTCACTAGCCAACATCCTAAAGCTGTATTTCTCATTTAATGCGACTCTGTGTTGTATGTGTTCCGTGCCCGCGTATATTGCTGTTTTCGTCCATTAATTATCGATTTGTTGTGTTTCTCTCAGTGGTGAACCCTCCCCACACAATCTACATGGGAAAAGATAAATATGAAAGTAAGTTTGTTATCGTTAGATCCTCTCCTCTAGATGCTCTCTGTATAACTTTAATCTTGTGCTGTCTCTCTGATTATTGTATTACTTTGTTGAACTACTATTTGTAATATGCCATAAATAATGCCACATCAACCCTTAACTTGCTGAGTTTGTTTTTGCAGATGAGGATCTAATAAAGTACGGGTGGCCTGAAGACATCTGGTAAGGCTTTCTTGCGTTTTTTAACCCTTGTGTGGTGTTCATATTTTTGTTACACAGCCAATGTTCCCGGGTCTGGTGGACCCACCACATTATTAGGCTTTTAAATCAATACAGCCATAACAATTTATGTAAAACTACTTAACAGATGTTTACTTTAGCTCAATTACCAATGATATACACATCATGTATCGTTCATATTTGCCATTTACCCCTGTGAGATCACATTTATGATCATGTGATCATTTTTGTTTTTTGTCAGAAAATAAGGAAATTCAACTGTAGTGTGCAGTCATTGTAAATAAGTTATTTTTTATGTTCTTCACAGAAAATGAGCCAAGGAGTTTGAGTTAGAAGTAATAAATAATTTTTCTTTTAGCAAACATTGAAAATGGGTCCCACAGACCCGAACACCACACAAGGGTTAAGTGTTTGTTTAGTGCAGTGGGTAGAAAGAAGAAGATCTGTCTGTGCAGCCAATAGGAACACTATCTCTCTCTGAAATGGCCTGTGATTGGCCAAAGTCTTTTGTCACAGGCTACATTATCTAAAGCCTGAAAACAGAGTCAAGTGTGGAAGTCTAGTTTTCTCTCAGACCACTTGAATTACAATATCCTGAAAGATTATTATGGAATTTTTGCCAAAGGACTCCCAAAATAAAGTGCCTACCATAGCTTTACAGTGTTGAACAGATGTAGTTTAATATCTTGTAATAAATAATATGTTAGCACAATTAACAGATCTATCAATCTGAATATTACGAGTTAATGATGTCTTGTTGCTTTTTTCCATGTCCAGGTTTCATGTGGACAAACTGTCTTCGGCTCACGTTTATCTGAGACTGCCAAAGGTAAAGAGTCGAACAATGAACCTGAAAAACTGAATTGTATGAACACAAGCATTGGTTAGTATCAAGATCTTTCTTAGGTCAATTTACATGTAGCCTTGTGCAATACGGCACAAGTGAGACAACAATGATGCTCAGGTTGATGAAATATGTATTTTAGCTGTTGAATACAGCAGACATTTTCCAGAACCACTTTTAGGGTGCCAGATCTTGTTGACTGATCTTTGAGCACCTAAACTATGATGTAAAATGTAAAATTCCTTTTTGTTTTTTCTCAAAACACTAAAACGTACATTTCTATGTATGTGTTGTCTAATGCATTGTGAATCTGCAATGTAGAAGAAGTCCTAGATCAAATGTAACATTGAGGCTGCCGGGATATGCTTGAAACAAACTAGTTTGTATGATATGTCGTTTGACTGGTCTAGAGACAAAAGTGTTTACACCAGTTCAGAATGGCAAGGTGAAAAGCCTGTTGTCCTAGAGAGTGGTGAGATGCAAAGAATCATACACATGGGGATTATGTGCCACACTTTCTTTCAGTTTGTCTAAAGTAAAGAATGAAAAAGGAGCATAACCGACCAATCGCTGCGTAAAGGAGGCAGGGTTGTCAGATTGTCAGTTTCGGACAGGAAAAAAAAAAAGAATTGTCTGACAGGTCAGGGGTTTCGGACACTGTTCAACGATCCACCAAGCACATGTGCGCTGCTGATCACTGTGTGTCTTTTCTAGGGTAAATCAATAGATGATATTCCCCCTGAGGTGCTGATAGACTGTGCACAGCTGGTGAAAAACAACAGCATCCAAGGTAAAGATTTGCTTGATGATACAGTCATGTCATTTGTAGAATGACTGGCATCAGCCACGAGCGATGGGTTTCAGAATAAGAGCCTTGATTATCACAGCTGATCAAAGTGCATGAGATCTGCTGTATAAAAGAAAAGCTACATGCTACAACTACCCTGAGAAGTCATCCTGTCAAAGCCTTCTGTTGTTTTTTCGTGAGTGACACGTGTATGATCAATTAAACTGTGTTGTATTCTGCCAGGCTGTAAGATGAACAACATTAACGTGGTTTACACGCCGTGGGCCAACCTGAAGAAAACCGGAGACATGGACGTAGGACAGATCGGCTTCTTTCGACAGAAAGAGGTCAGTAGACCAGCACTGAAATGAAAACCCTTTTAAACTTTGGAAAAAAGGTATAAAACAAAGTTAGATTCCACCCGATGAAGGCTTAAGTAGGTAAGACTTACAAAACTAACTTTCTGTCATATTAGCTGAAACTGATCCTATGTTCCAGTACAACTAATTAAGCAGGTAATTAAAAAAAATAATCTGGCTCCTCTGGCACCACCTACAGCCTGTAGTGAGATTTGCAAATATCCACCACTCCCTGTTCAGATACACCAATCAGGGCCAGGGGAGGGGGTGTCTAACTCCGTGTCAATCACTGCTCATGCACATGTATTCATTCTCCCTTGTGGGGGGAGGGGCTTAGGAGACCATTTTGGGCTTTAGCGGAAATGGGGGGAGGGACTGAGAAGTTGTCGATGTTCTCAAGAACTCACATCGTGAGTCTGTTAACGCCGCTGACAGACCACTTTTAGTTGTAATGTTCGACTCTGTGTTTCGCAGGTGAAGATCGTGTCAGTGGAGAAGAAGGTCAATGAGATCATAAACCGTCTGGAGAAAACAAAAGTGGAACGCTTCCCCGACCTGGCGGCAGAGAAAGAGTCGCGAGACCGAGAGGAGAGGAACGAGAAGAAAGCTCAGCTCCAAGACCAGAAGAAGAAAGAGAAGGAAGAGCAGAGGATGAGAAAAGAGATGGAGGAACTCAAGTACGTCTGCAGCTATTCTTTTTTCACCATGGCATTGTTTTAGTAAAGTGGGATTGAACAAGAAAACATCACAATATTGTCAAATAGTTTGCTCACTCAGTTTATTTTTTTTCCAGCAGTTGAAGTGGCTTTTACTTTCTTATCAGACTGTACTGTATATTCTGGGGCAAATCTAGCTTTCAATTAGTTTAATACTGAAAACGACCATCAACATACTTAAACACGGTGCAGGATTCACATTCACTGATGTCATTATACGTGACATTTAAAGAAGTTACTCTAAAAAATTTTTGGAAACATTTGGGTGGAAATGGTTAATGATGAGTGAAGTTCCTGGATGTTCCTGGGATCTTCTGCTAAAGCATTTAAAATAACGGCCACCTCACACAGTCTGAACATCCTGAGACTTCTGAATGACTGCTACTAAAGACAATCATTTAGAGCCATACTGCATACTTAAGAGTTTTTCTTAAATTCTCTATACATTTTATCAATTTGTTATGCTTTGGTTTCCTTCTCCAGGAGCTACACTGCACTGATGAAGTGTGAAAATATGAAGACTAATGAGGTGAGGACAAAAAAATATAAATCAATATTTTGTTTAAGAATTTCCCAGAAAGGGACGGTCAGGGGATCTGGTGTGTTTGATTATGTTTAGGCCATGGCCGAGCTATGATTTAAAGAGTTCTGAGATCATACAGAGAAGTCACAGTGGGGTCACTCCACTTCATTGAGTCAAAGATTTTCACCATTAACTTGAGCTTCATTGCCTGTCGTTTGCAGGACGGTAATGATTCGGACGACTTCATGTGAGAGGTGAACACTAGGCAGCAAGCAGACCGAATCCCCCTCCAGCACTCTAACCTGCTGTCAGGACGCTCCCCTGCTGCTTTGCCTGCTCTAACTCTGCACTGACATTAAAAGAAACAACAAAGACAAACGGATACCTTTTTGCTTTTGGACACTTGGGAGCAGAAAGCGAGCCAATGGGGGACAGCGCTGGGAATTTATTCCACGTGCAGACACTTCTTTCAAAACAAACCAAGCTGCCTGGCTTCTTCATCAAGGGACTGTGGGAAAATACACAGGACAACAAGAATGCTGAGGATAATTTCGGAGGGAAAACACTCAATAGCATAACTGTGTTTTCACTGATGCTGATGTATGATATAACTAGTGTTTGGGTGTTTTTAATACCCTGCAAACCCTTATGTTCACTTTCTTTATGTGTTCATTTCTCTGCATGCCAGATTTTATTCAATACAATTCAATGTATTAAATTCAGTTGTAGATATTCATTGACAAGCCCTTATATTATTTTACAAAACACTATAAACCAGTCGCAGCCACTATCATCCAACTCCAGAACCATAGTGTTTGGAGCCACTGAAGTTCTGAAAGATTGTATTTTTTAAGACATCTCACAGTCCACTGAAAGTTTAGTTAAAAATTCCAGTAATTGAACCTTGAGTTAAAATAGGGCAAATAGGGCCAGTACTCTCACACGTTCAATACTGGACCTGCAGTATGAAATGAGGATGAGATATATACAATACCTGCATCTCATGTTGGTTGTGTTGTGGTAGAAGAACAAACAGTTTGGAGGATGCGGGCATTGATCCCGCTACCTCTCACATGCTAAGCGAGCGCTCTACCATTTGAGCTAATCCCCCATATTGTTCTGGCTGTTCCGGCGTCACTTTTTTTTTTTTTTTTTTTTTTTTAACATATATATATATATGTGTGTGTGTGTGTGTGTGTGTGTGTACAGTCTACGAAAATAGACGTCACAGTAATTACATTTTTGCAGTTAGTGAGTACTATACTTGCAATGTCTGCATTGAAGTGGCTTTCACTTTACGTCATGGATGTATTAAGAGTGCTCCATCTTGTTTGTCCTGTAATGTGAAAAACAAATATTATTGGAGGATGCGGGCATTGATCCCGCTACCTCTCGCATGCTAAGCGAGCGCTCTACCATTTGAGCTAATCCCCCGTGACACCCAGCCTTGTACATTGCTTTGACAACCGACAATATGAAATTAGGATGCTATATGTAACAGCTGCAAGTATCTGTAAGCTCACAGCAGCTATTTTTTCTCTCTCCTATAGGTGGCGAAATCTACATCAGCGCCCTTAATATAGAGAGTCTGGCCAACTAGGGAATTGAATGTTCTGAGCTATCCCGTTATGCATTTGGTTCCGAGGTGTATTTCATGGACTCCATGTTGGATACCAATATTCATCTGATTCCTATTGACATAGTGCAGGGAACTAGAGTGGAACATTTTATAAATTTAAAAAATTGCATAAATCACAGAAAACATGCCCAACTGTTGCGCGTTTGGCTGCACTGAAAGACCGGGAAAAGATTTCACAAGTTCCCCCGTGAACCAAAAAGGCGAAAAGTATGGGAACCGAAGGTGAAAAGAGCTAACTGGAGAGCAAGAGACTACTCATTAATGTGTGAGGTAAATGTCAATTTCTCTCTTCGACTTATAACAAATTACATAGGACATAGTGTATACAGTATAGGCAATGATACAGATGTTACTGTCTAATATATTATGATGTATCACAAAACTGTAAGCAAGGAGATAAAGGAGAAGCATGTCATAGTATAAAGAACACAATGTGCATTAAAGAGTTAAAGTTTTATTTTTTTAAACAATCATAACAGCGAGATCTACAATCTGTGGGATTCCTAAATTATGGAGAAGAGAGAGTCAAAGCTTGCTGACACTGCTAAGAAGTGGCTCACTGTGACTGACCTGATGTAATGTTCAGCTTACTGGTTACAGTAAAGGCAGAGGGAGGTGCTTCCAGGAGACATGGCTGCTGCATACAAAGAGCTGCAACTAAACAAAACAAGGCACCAGATTCAGAAAACAAGTGTGGGAAAATAAACTGAAGATGGGGCATTAATAGGGGGAGGGATAGGGATGAATAGTGATGCCTGTGGTAAGAGTTAGAGGGAAAAGATCTATATAGATGAGCACAATACACTTTAACAGTTTTGAGCGTAAAAAATGAAGCACGCTGGACTTTGTGGTTTGCTATACTCACAGAGCTGCTGAGGTGAAGATGCTGTCCTTAGTGGCCCGGCTAAAGCCCAACCATAGGAGCAAACTGCTGCCTGGAACCACTACTTGGAACTACAGACATCAGAAGGAAATTAGATTAATAAAGTGTTACATGTTAGCATGGCAGATGCAAAATTTGATGACACAGCTAGGAAGGGACTCAATGTGACTAACCTGATGTAGTGCAGGGCTTACTGGCAGGAGAGCAGTCACAATTCAATATATGAATATATATCCCAATATATTAAACACTGAAATGTATTGACTTTGTTTAATGATAATATGCTTAATGAAACATCCTACCTCACTATAAACATAACCGACTACAGGTACATTTGAAACTTGGCACTGGCATACAAAAGCAAGTTGATGCAAGATAAACATTCATGTAATTAATCATTAATCCATAAATATCATGATAAACTACTGAAAGGTAACATTTTACTTCACTGTATAGCCTAGAACTTAAATGAATTTTGCTGATAATAATTCACCTGCTATAGCAGGATCATACAGCCTAATTATCCAAACACTGACTAGTTATTATAAAATAAAACTTTTAACACAGGAAGCTGTCGCCTGTCCCCATCTCTCTCTCTCTCTCTCTCTCTCTCTCTCTCTCTCTCACTCACACACACACATACATACACACACACACACACACACACACCTGTTAACCTACAGAGAACTGCTGCTGTCATCTCTTGTGTATCAGAGAATGAAACGGTGACGGCTACCAAACGATGACTCTATGTGTGCCCTAATAAAACGAGTAGTGGTTGCGGCAGCTCGTGCAGTTACCGCGAAATGTCACTACTTCAAAGTTAGCTGCCGCTGCCACAAATTTAGCTTGCCTGCTGGTTGTTTTCATCCTGGAGGAGACTCGTTAACTAGCGGCGGCGATTGGAGGATACTATAACAAACCAAATGTGCATGCATGCATTCTCATTCACTTCAAAGCCTACTTACCAGCACTTCAACTTCCTCTCGTTCTCGCTCTCGCTCTTGCTGGCGGCCCGCCGACGGACTGTGTCCAGGTGGCACGCCTGGCAGGAAGCGGACATGTATCACGTCATCGTGTGATATGAAGGTTTAGGCCGTTTTATCTAGCTAATTATTATTGTTAAATATTCTTCTTAAACGGACCACTTGTGGGCCATCGTCAAATAAAAAACATGAAGAAAAAAATATGGACATAAACGTGCACTCTGGCCTTGAGGGTGAAAGGGGCAGGTGATTATTATCCTTTATGCCTCAGGCTGCACTAGATCCATCTTCAATAAAGAAGAAATAATATTGGAGGATGCGGGCATCGATCCCGCTACCTCTCGCATGCTAAGCGAGCGCTCTACCATTTGAGCTAATCCCCCACGACGCTATACTCGTTCAGACGTCACTTTTTTAAGTAATGCAAAGATGTCAAGGTAATAACGTTTTTGTAGTTGGTGAGTACTATACTTGTGTATATACTGTCTATGGGGAAACTCGGGCTATATTTTGCTAACAGAGTTTCCCAGTTGGTGACGCGTTGTTGACAGCTGACGTACAAAAACGTGGCCGACGATCGTTAAAATGCGTTGAAGGGTGAGAAATTAAACCTTTCCCGTTAGTTGTCCTGCAGAT
Organism: Gymnocephalus cernua; assembly: GCA_023631565.1. Classification (NCBI taxonomy): domain Eukaryota; kingdom Metazoa; phylum Chordata; class Actinopteri; order Perciformes; family Percidae; genus Gymnocephalus; species Gymnocephalus cernua. The sequence continues at coordinate 5,218,306 of CM042440.1, forward strand.
AACACAAACACCTGTCCACGTGCTGTTTGAATGCTCACATAAGAAAACAGCAGAAAATATTTTGTCCTCCGTGTTTTCACCATGGATGTATTAAGGTTTTCACACAGATTATGCTCTCGGCTACGTTATGCCAAACGCCAATATAGCAGAAGAAGAAGAACACGCATCCCAACCAAAGACCTACTGTCTATGCCAAAGACCCCGAGCATGTGAACGCCTGAACGCTCGCACTCGGAATAGTAATAATAATAATAATAATAATAATAATAAATTGAATTTATATAGCGCTTTTCATAGACTCAAAGTCGCTTTACAGGTAGCTAGATTATAAGGTGAAGCAAAACTGGACAATACAAGACAAAACAAAACAAAGCAAAAGAAAACAAGACAAAGCAAAGCAAGATACAGTCACAGAAGAAAAGGGGGCTACAGATAGGCAGAGGTGACGAGATGGGTCTTGAGGCGGGACTGGAAGATGGTGAGGGACTCAGAGGTGCGGATCTCTTGGGGGAGGGAGTTCCAGAGCCTGGGAGCTGCCCTGGAGAAGGCTCTGTCCCCAAAACTGCGGAGTTTGGACTTGTGGATGCAGAGGAGACCGGCTGAGGTGGATCTGAGGGACCGTGAGGGTTGGTAGGGGGACAGGAGGTCAGTGAGGTATGAGGGGGCCAGATGGTGAAGGGCTTTGTAGGTGAGGACCAGGATTTTGTAGGTGATCCGGTGGGAGATAGGAAGCCAGTGGAGTTGTTTTAGGACTGGAGTGATGTGGTGCCAAGATTTGGAACGGGTGATGAGTCGGGCAGCTGCGTTCTGGACCAGTTGGAGGCGGTTGATGTTGGTAGAGCTGATGCCAAGGAGAAGTGAGTTGCAGTAGTCCAGTCGGGAGGAGATGAAGGCGTGAGAGTCTTTCAGCAGCGGGGGGTGTGAGAGAGGGTCTGATTTTGGCGATGTTGCGGAGGTGAAAGAAGGAGGTTTTGATGACATGGCGGATGTGGGGCTCAAGGGAGAGGGTGGAATCAAAGATCACGCCAAGGTTTCGGGCCTGGGGAGATGGGGAGACAATAACAATAACAACGTAATCACGGGGGCGGTCCCTGATATTCCCAGGTGGCATGAACGCACTAGAGGTATATAAAGTTTCGTCACACACACAAGGTCATCACGGGGGATTAGCTTGAATGGTAGAGCGCTCGCTGCGCAAGCGAGAGGTTGCGGGATCGATGCCTGCATCCTTGCTCTACCATTTGAGCGAATCCCCCGTGATGACGTCATATGTGTGATGTAACGTTATATACGTAGTTAGAGTATTTGCAGATTGTTAAAGTTGTTAGGTGTGATGGGTTCCATGTCCCAAACGATGCTTTTACGATACAGAAGCTCAGTCCAGGGGTTGTATTTTAGTTTCACACATATCTAACCCGTTTGCTCTTAAATGAACACTCTGACACGGGACTTATTGACGCTGCATCCATGCTTCGCTGTGTTGTTCCAGCAGCTTTTTGTACAGCTGGGTCACACTGTTGCCCATTGTCCTCTCCCTCATCAGTCTCAGCACCCGGATGTCACATGAGTATCTAAGGAAAGAAGAGTGGAATATCTAAAAAATAACACAAAAACACAAATAAAAGCACCTAATAACTGACATTCATTATGAATTACCTGTATGTTAGCAAAGCTGGAAACTGTATCCAGCTGCCATATCCAGCTGTCCTAAGATGTCCTCGGACCAAGAAGGATACTTTTTTGAGCAGCGTTTGCACTCCAGGTACTTAGTGGCAAGGTCATACCACACGTCGATGTCCAACACCTTGCGCACTGTAATACTACTGTTCTTCAGGAGCCATCTAAATATCTGGCCCTGGTACATGCCAAACTGAAGCTTGCAGTGAGCCAGTACCAAAAACTCATCAGTGGGGTCTCCACCGTGGCCAGTGTCAAAAGTACTGGCCTCTGCCAGCACCTCCTCTTTGGGTTTAGCCCCTCCAGATACTTTCAACCACCTTTGCCTCCTCAGACGGCGCCATGAGAAGTCTGGTTGACTTGGCTGACTGGCGGCAAAAAACTGGGTAGCCATACATTTTCTGAATGAGAATAAGAAAAAGAGTTCTGAAAGATACCTGTATATTCAATGTCTGTGGGCATTTTTTTTAAATGAGGGGAGGCAACCTCTGTTACAGTGATTATCTAACATCACAACCCTATTCCATCCATACTGTTCTATTTATTTATTTACAGATGCACATACTGTAATTACACCTATACATAGCCATATTTATTCTGCTCTTATAACACTACTAAACACACACAGTTCTTGTCCAGCCTATGCACCACCTGTCTATATTTTGCATATCACATTGCACTTCTGGTTGGATGTAAACTGCATTTCGTTGTCTTTGTACTTGAACTTCACACAATGACAATAAAGCTGAATCTAATCTAAAACATCAAAACGAATGTGACTGAAGCCGACTTGTTATCCCTATTAAATGAAAGCTATACACATAGACATGTAAAACGAGTATATACTGAATTATATAATGAATGAACATATTCCAAGAAACGGCACATTATCACAACAAAACAAGAAAATAGTACAAATAAGCTGATGTTCATTCATTAGCTGGCATCTAATCTATCTATCAGCCAAATGTGTCTGATACACTAAAGCCGGTTGGATCTGTTATCATTCACATGAATGGATTTAACGGTACTGGCTGCTAATGCTACCGTTTACAAGCTATCTGCAATGGCAACACTTAGCTAGGGATGTAGCCTAACATGTTTCCGATACTGGTACATCACGTCTAAAAAAAGCATATCTTACCTTATGATTAATAAATGGATAAAAACCATGAAAACACCAACGCGACTGGCCAGTAACCGATCACCGTCAACGGTAAGAAAAGCGGGACAACCGAACGCTGAAATAGTCAGCCATAGCGGAAGAAAAAGGTCAAAAGTCAGCCACAGCAAAAGAACGTGATTGGTCAAAAGTAAGCCACAGCGGAAGAACGTGATTGGTCGAAAGTAAGCCACAGCGGAAGAACGTGATTGGTCAAAAGTAAGCCACAGCGGAAGAACGTGATTGGTCAAAAGTAAGCCACAGCGGAGAACGTGATTGGTCAAAAGTAAGCCACAGCGGAAGAACGTGATTGGTCAAAAGTAAGCCACAGCGGAAGAACGTGATTGGCCAAAAGTAAGCCACACGGGAGACACATGATTGGCTAATGTGGGCCGACTTTCGATGAGCGAGCGCTCTACCATTTGAGCTAATCCCCACGAAGCTATACTCGTTCAGACGTCACTTTTTTTTGTAATGCAAAGATGTCAAGGTAATAACGTTTTTGCAGTTGGTGAGTACTATACTTGTGTATATACTGTCTATGGGGAAACTCGGGCTAGATTTTGCTAACAGAGTTTCCCAGTTGGTGACGCGTTGTTGACAGCTGACGTACAAAAACGTGGCCGACGATCGTTAAAATGCGTTGAAGGGTGAGAAATTAAACCTTTCCCGTTAGTTGTCCTGCAGATAACACAAACACCTGTCCACGTGCTGTTTGAATGCTCACATAAGAAAACAGCAGAAAATATTTTGTCCTCCGTGTTTTCACCATGGATGTATTAAGGTTTTCACACAGATTATGCTCTCGGCTACGTTATGCCAAACGCCAATATAGCAGAAGAAGAAGAACACGCATCCCAACCAAAGACCTACTGTCTATGCCAAAGACCCCGAGCATGTGAACGCCTGAACGCTCGCACTCGGAATAACAACGTAATCACGGGGGCGGTCCCTGATATTCCCAGGTGGCATGAACGCACCAGACGTATATAACGTTACGTCACACATATGAGGTCATTACGGGGGATTAGCTCAAATGGTAGAGCGCTCGCTTCGATGAGCGAGCGCTCTACCATTTGAGCTAATCCCCACGAAGCTATACTCGTTCAGACGTCACTTTTTTTTGTAATGCAAAGATGTCAAGGTAATAACGTTTTTGCAGTTGGTGAGTACTATACTTGTGTATATACTGTCTATGGGGAAACTCGGGCTAGATTTTGCTAACAGAGTTTCCCAGTTGGTGACGCGTTGTTGACAGCTGACGTACAAAAACGTGGCCGACGATCGTTAAAATGCGTTGAAGGGTGAGAAATTAAACCTTTCCCGTTAGTTGTCCTGCAGATAACACAAACACCTGTCCACGTGCTGTTTGAATGCTCACATAAGAAAACAGCAGAAAATATTTTGTCCTCCGTGTTTTCACCATGGATGTATTAAGGTTTTCACACAGATTATGCTCTCGGCTACGTTATGCCAAACGCCAATATAGCAGAAGAAGAAGAACACGCATCCCAACCAAAGACCTACTGTCTATGCCAAAGACCCCGAGCATGTGAACGCCTGAACGCTCGCACTCGGAATAACAACGTAATCACGGGGGCGGTCCCTGATATTCCCAGGTGGCATGAACGCACCAGACGTATATAACGTTACGTCACACATATGAGGTCATTACGGGGGATTAGCTCAAATGGTAGAGCGCTCGCTTAGCATGCGAGAGGTAGCGGGATCGATGCCCGCATCCTCCAATACTATTTGTTTTTTCACATGAAAGGACAAGCAAGATGAAGCACTCTTAAACACTGTTGGTCATCTTACTTTAAAAAAGTAATTAGTTACAGTTACAAATTACTTATCCCAAAACGTAATTGAGTTAGTAACTCAGTTACATTGTAAAAGTAATTAGTTAGTAACTGTGACGTTATTTTTTATGTCTATAACATTTTTAACATCAAAGATGTTTATATTAAGTTAACCGGTTAAAGAATAAAAACACTATATACAGTATTTTAGAACATTTGGTATTTATCTGAACTCAATAGATTGCAGCCGGCCATATGATATGCAAGGGTAGCTAATGACTCAGACTCCACAGTGGACAGGGGTAGCATGTTTTCAACAACATACCTTGCAATCAGTGTGTTCAGCTCGGCCTTGGTCACCTGTTGCTGACCCGAAAAATGGAGCGTTGCTTGTTTTAACAGAGTGGCTCCGTCTCCTCGCTGGAGCTCAGGCTAGCTGCATTTGGGCTCGGGGTTATTATGGGGTTGGGTTAGCAGCAGCAACAAGTGTCGTGTTAGCATGTGTTGATAAGATTGGAGTTGCTTGAGGCAGACGTGAATAATAAACATTCTTGCCTTTTAATTCCAATGAGCGAGAAGTAGTGCCGGTACTTCCAGTTCGAGAACGCTACCTTTGAATTTCCCTGGCTCGTCGCCGTCGCTGTCTTGTGTTTAGTGGTAGTCAGAGCGTGCAGGTGCAGTGTGAGACAGCGTGAGCAGGTCATCCGCCCACCCAGCCAATCATCACACTTGCAACGGTGTCATCACCCCCCCCCCCCCCCCCCCCCCCCTCTGCTCTCTCCAGGCAGCCGATATGTAGCCAAAGCCGACACCTCGCGCTTCATTCAACCAAATAACGCGCCACGTTACATTCTCAGTAACGATAACGGCGTTGTAACGATGGGAAAAGTAATTAATTAGATTACTCCGTTACTGAAAAAATAACTGCGTTAGTAACGCCGTTATACGGTACTTAAACGCCGTTTTCTCCCAACACTGCTCTTAAAACATCCATGACCGTAAAGCGAAAGCCCCTTTAATGCAGACCGTGCAACTATAGTACTCACTAACTGCAAAAAAGTTCCAAGTTTATATATGGTTAGAAGATGGCTGTGTCTCCTGTGACCTTATTGTACACGCTGTGACAGAGTTACGACACGCACGGAGATGATAAGGGTATGTATGGACTTATCTAACTCTGGGGGATACAGTGAATAAGCTAAAGTCCCAATACATTGCAATACACCGCTTACTCACCGGCATGAAGTTGTCTTACACAAGTCTGGAGAATTCATCCTTTTTCAAGTAAAAGGAAAGACTGGAGGATGCGGGCATCGAAACCGCTACCTCTCGCACTTCGCCAAAGTCAGCCCAAAGTCGGCCCACATTAGCCAATCATGTGTCTCCCGTGTGGCTTACTTTTGACCAATCACGTTCTTCCGCTGTGGCTTACTTTTGACCAATCACGTTCTGCCGCTGTGGCTTACTTTTGACCAATCACGTTCTTCCGCTGTGGCTGACTTTTGACCAATCACGTTCTTCCGCTGTGGCTGACTTTTGACCGTTCTCTTAATACATCCATGCTTTTGACCAATCACGTTCTTCCGCTGTGGCTGACTTTTGACCTTTTTCTTCCGCTGTGGCTTACTTTTGACCTTTTTCTTCCGCTATGGCTGACTATTTCAGCGTTCGGTTGTCCCGCTTTTCTTACCGTTGACGGTGATCGGTTACTGGCCAGTCGCGTTGGTGTTTTCATGGTTTTTATCCATTTATCAATCATAAGGTAAGATATGCTTTTTTTAGACGTGATGTATCAGTATCGGAAACATGTTCGGCTACATCCCTAGCTAAGTGTTGCCATTGCAGATAGCTTGTAAACGGTAGCATTAGCAGCCAGTACCGTTAAATCCATTCATGTGAATGATGACAGATCCAACCGGCTTTAGTGTATCAGGCACATTTGGCTGATAGATAGATCAGATGCCAGCTAATGAATGAACATCAGCTTATTTGTGCTATTTTCTTGTTTTGTTGTGATAATGTGCCGTTTCTTGGAATATGTTCATTCATTATATAATTCAGTATATACTCGTTTTACATGTCTATGTGTATAGCTTTCATTTAATAGGGATAACAAGTCGGCTTCAGTCACATTCGTTTTGATGTTTTAGATTAGATTCAGCTTTATTGTCATTGTGTGAAGTTCAAGTACAAAGACAACGAAATGCAGTTTACATCCAACCAGAAGTGCAATGTGATATGCAAAGTATAGACAGGTGGTGCATAGGCTGGACAAGAACAACTGTGTGTGTTCAGTAGTGTTATAAGAGCAGAATAAATATGGCTATGTAATATGAACCATGTATGAATAACATGTACAGATAGATATGTGCAATGTAGCAGCAGTAACATTATACTAGTAGGAAGAATAATATAGATATATATGCATTGTATTAACAGAATATATAATAAGAAAAACAGAACAAATTTAGATATTCAGTTTGAACCACATAGACAGATATGTACAGTATGTACAGCTATGTGCAGTGTGGTAACAGTAGTAAGAATAAGTGTATGTGCAGGATGAATAGTATGAAGAGCAGTAGAATATGGCTATGTATAGGTGTAATTACAGTATGTACATCTGTAAATAAATAAATAGAACAGTATGGGTGGGATAGGGTAGTGCAATAGGGTTGTGATGTTAGATAATCACTGTAACAGAGGTTGCCTCCCCTCATTTAAAAAAAAAAAATGCCCACTGACATTGAATATACAGGCATCTTTCAGAACTCTTTTTCTTATTCTCATTCAGAAAATGTACGCGTACCCAGCTTTTCGCCGCCAGTCAGCCAAGTCCACCAGACTACTCATGGCGCCGTCTGAGGAGGCAAAGGCGGCTGAAACTGTGAGGTCTGGAAGGGCTAAACCTAAACAGGAGGTGCTGGCAGAGGCCAGTACTTTTATCACTGGCCACGGTGGAGACCCCACTGATGAGTTTTTGGTACTGGCTCACTGTAAGCTTCAGTTTGGCATGTATCAGGGCCAGATTTTTAGATGGCTCCTGGAGAACAGTCTTGGCTATGCACTGTATTTAGTGCATAGTATTTCCAAGGAAAGCGCTCAGGCAACCCCTCTGTCAGAGAATAAACAGCTGTTCCTGCAGTACACTTCTCACATCAGAGAGATGAAAGAGGAACTGGAGAAGTTTGGAAAGAAGCAGGAAATGCAGGCTAAAGCGCGGGAAACTGGAGACCAGGGCTGTTTGATGGTGGAGTTTGGAAAATTCCAGGGTCGCTGCATGAAGGAGGTTTATGAGGACCAGAGCAAGGAGGCCCAGGCACTCATCAAGTACCTGGTGACAGCCAATGCCCGGCCCAACACCAACATGGCCATTTTCAAGGCATATGTCTTGAAGAGACGCACATCTTCCTCCAGCTCCTTTGCACCTCCACCTGCAGCCTCCAGCTACCCTGCACCTCCACCTGCAGCCTCCAGCTACCCTGCACCTCCACCTGCAGCCTCCAGCTACCCTGCACCTACACCTGCAGGAATCCAAACTGGTGCATGGAAATCTGCCACTGTGAAAGTGCTGCTGACGCGTGGCAACAAAATGTCTCCCTCACAGCTGGCGAGAAAGCTAATGTCACCAGTTAAACCCTGTGAGTAGGAGTGTGAATTTTGAATGTCCCCTACAGCAGTTCTAAATGTATAGCTTTACCATTTTACCTGACTACACAGACTTGTCCACTTTTTTCCAGCTCCAGCATTGCGGTGCCCCTTAACTCTGACTGCAAAACCTCCAACTGAACACTTGGCCAAACGGCAGCTTTTCCTTACAGGTAAGGATGCACCATCTTGCATACATTTGTCTCTGTATTAACAATAAGTCTAATACTTTAAACATTTGTTCTCCAGGGACTGCTGAGAATGATGATGAGGAACTGGTATATGCTGCATTGCAATTTGAAGCACAGCTAAATACAGGTGTAGTGACAACACTGAGAAATATTATTTTGCGGAAAATTTCTACATTTTAGAAATATTTTTCTTCAGAATACAGAATTATATCACATCAGCCGGAATGCATTCTTTGAGTGCACTTCTTCAAAAAGTGTACACTGGGTTCTTTGCTTCTTAACATTTGTAGTTTCTTTCTGTAGTATTTCTGCACTGTGCCTGTATGTGAGCTGCTTTTATGGCATATTACTATCAAATGCAACAGTCAACCTAATATTGTTTTGCTGCCTGTTTGCTTCATTTCTCCTTCATTAGCTCTTGCAACCACTGTGCATCTAGAGGCCTGTGCTGATTCCCCTCAAGTAGCGATACCAGGTCTTTTTGTTCATCAGCCAACAGCTGAGCTTCCCAGTCACTGGAAGGATCAGCTTCCACCTTCCCAGCAGGAGTGGATTCGCCACGTATTATTCAAGGCCAACCCACGAACCGGCAAGCCAGAGCTAGTGGCCCAGCTGAAACTTTGGTTGCATAATAGAATTATGTTAAAATAGAATTGTCATTACAACCAGCGAAAAAGAATTCTTAAACTAGTGACTTGTCACAGAAAAGGACTGTAATATTACTGTTAAACAGAAACTAGTAACCCATATGTATGCAATACCTGGAATAAATCTGTTTAGGTGGACATGGAAGGACTCCAGTGAGGTAGAGCCACGGGCACACCTGTAGCAGCACAGCTCCACACCGCCTTTCTTCAGGGTGCCTTTCTTAATGTAGAGCGGGAAGTCCTCTGGGTCTTGGATACAGCCCATGTGTTTCTCCTGCTCCTGCCATATCTGCTGGATCTGTTTGTGGTCCAAGAGAGGAATGCCCAGATTGTCCTTCCCACTTGCACTGTCAAACAGACTGATCAATGACCCCATCTGTCTGATGGTCTCCTCCACCCCTCTGGTCCTCCTCCTGCAGTGCAGCGCCAACTACCTCCGGGTAATGCGAGTGGTCACCTCCTCCTCCGAGATGTGGCTAATCCTTTTTGCTGCCAGCTCACCCTCCTTGGCATGGCGAAGAGCAGCAACATCCTCCGGATCCCACTCAAAAATGCACTTGGACAGGCTTGCCATGAAAATGCCATACAGGGGGTGAGCCTCCGTAGTGACGCCTGCAGCAAACCGGCGCATGAAATGCCATATATCAAGGCGCACTTGAAGCCCGTCCCACTCTGCAAACATGGCCTTCACCCGACAAGGGCCATGCTGACTGCAGCAGTCTCTGTCCACGTACATAAGTTGTGGTGGCGCCTCTCTTGCCTCCCTGTACCGCTTCATTAGGCCAGCTGCCATAGCGTCCAGTGCTTGTCCCTCACCAGCTGTCATGACCCAGACAATAACTTGACTGTGCTCGTTTCCCACATTAGTGCACCAGGCAGCTGTACCTGCAGTAGCACCAGCAAGTTTCTTGGTGACCTTTTTTGTGGAGTCCATCTTGAGGACAGAGCCATAGATGGAGGTTATTTTGGCCTTCACCTCATGCAGTCGCCCTAGAACATCCCTGGCATACACAGCTAACAGCCACTTAGGCTTGGGAAGGGCAGGTAAGAGGGGAGGCTCAGCGAATGCAGGGGGTTTGTTCAACAGAAAACCTTGTGAATGGTGTACAAGCTGTCAGGTACTACAGGACACGCTGCATCCATGCTTCGCTGTGTTGTTCCAGCAGCTTTTTGTACAGCTGGGTCACACTGTTGCCCATTGTCCTCTCCCTCATCAGTCTCAGCACCCGGATGTCACATGAGTATCTAAGGAAAGAAGAGTGGAATGTCTAAAAAATAACACAAAAAACACAAATAAAAGCACCTAATAACTGACATTCATTATGAATTACCTGTATGTTAGCAAAGCTGGAAACTGGCTGCGGTATCCAGCTGCCATATCCAGCTGTCCTAAGATGTCCTCGGACCAAGAAGGATACTTTTTTGAGCAGCGTTTGCACTCCAGGTACTTAGTGGCAAGGTCATACCACCCGTCGATGTCCAACACCTTGCGCACTGTAATACTATGCACTAAATACAGTGCATAGCCAAGACTGTTCTCCAGGAGCCATCTAAAAATCTGGCCCTGATACATGCCAAACTGAAGCTTGCAGTGAGCCAGTACCAAAAACTCGTCAGTGGGGTCTCCACCGTGGCCAGTGACAAAAGTACTGGCCTCTGCCAGCATCTCCTCTTTGGGTTTAGCCCCTCCAGATACTTTCAACCACCTTTGCCTCCTCAGACGGCGCCATGAGAAGTCTGGTTGACTTGGCTGACTGGCGGCGAAAAACTGGGTAGCCATACATTTTCTGAATGAGAATAAGAAAAAGAGTTCTGAAAGATACCTGTATATTCAATGTCTGTGGGCATTTTTTTTTTAAATGGAGGGGAGGCAACCTCTGTTACCGTGATTATCTAACATCACAACCCTATTCCATCCATACTGTTCTATTTATTTATTTACAGATGTACATACTGTAATTACACCTATACATAGCCATATTTATTCTGCTCTTATAACACTACTAAACACACACAGTTCTTGTCCAGCCTATGCACCACCTGTCTATATTTTGCATATCACATTGCACTTCTGGTTGGATGTAAACTGCATTTCGTTGTCTTTGTACTTGAACTTCACACAATGACAATAAAGCTGAATCTAATCTAAAACATCAAAACGAATGTGACTGAAGCCGACTTGTTATCCCTATTAAATGAAAGCTATACACATAGACATGTACAACGAGTATATACTGAATTATATAATGAATGAACATATTCCAAGAAACGGCACATTATCACAACAAAACAAGAAAATAGCACAAATAAGCTGATGTTCATTCATTAGCTGGCATCTGATCTATCTATCAGCCAAATGTGTCTGATACACTAAAGCCGGTTGGATCTGTCATCATTCACATGAATGGATTTAACGGTACTGGCTGCTAATGCTACCGTTTACAAGCTATCTGCAATGGCAACACTTAGCTAGGGATGTAGCCGAACATGTTTCCGATACTGGTACATCACGTCTAAAAAAGCATATCTTACCTTATGATTGATAAATGGATAAAAACCATGAAAACACCAACGCGACTGGCCAGTAACCGATCGCCGTCAACGGTAAGAAAAGCGGGACAACCGAACGCTGAAATAGTCAGCCATAGCGGAAGAAAAAGGTCAAAAGTCAGCCACAGCGGAAGAACGTGATTGGTCAAAAGTCAGCCACAGCGGAAGAAAAAGGTCAAAAGCAAAAGTCAGCCACAGCGGAAGAACGTGATTGGTCAAAAGTAAGCCACAGCGGAAGAACGTGATTGGTCAAAAGTAAGCCACAGCGGAGAACGTGATTGGCCAACAGTAAGCCACAGCGGAAGAACGTGATTGGTCAAAAGTAAGCCACAGCGGAAGAACGTGATTGGTCAAAAGTAAGCCACAGCGGAAGAACGTGATTGGTCAAAAGTAAGCCACAGCGGAGAACGTGATTGGTCAAAAGTAAGCCACAGCGGAAGAACGTGATTGGCCAAAAGTAAGCCACACGGGAGACACATGATTGGCTAATGTGGGCCGACTTTGGGCTGACTTTGGCGAAGTGCGAGAGGTAGCGGTTTCGATGCCCGCATCCTCCAGTCTTTCCTTTTACTTGAAAAAGGATGAATTCTCCAGACTTGTGTAAGACAACTTCATGCCGGTGAGTAAGCGGTGTATTGCAACTTATTGGGACTTTAGCTTATTCACTGTATCCCCCAGAGTTAGATAAGTCCATACATACCCTTATCATCTCCGTGCATGTCTTAACTCTGTCTGACGGCTCCACCGTTAGCTTAGCCTAGCACAGATCCTGGAGGTAGCCGGCTCCAACTAGCCTACTGCTCCCAGTAAGTGACAAAATAACGCCAACATTTTCCTATTTACATGTTGTGATTTGTATGGTCACAGCGTGTACAATAAAGGTCACATGAGACACAGCCGTCTTCTAACCATATATCAACTGGGAACTATATTCTCAGAAGGCAAAGCACTGCTACTTCGGCGGAGTGATTTGCTCGCAGCACCTGATAAGCCCCATATGGTGAGGAGTAGTGTAACAACCAGGGTTCAAAATTAAAGGTCCAATATGTAATATTTTTACTGTAATAAATCCAAAAATGACACCAATGCCTCATCAGATATTAAGGAAACATGTTAAGCTGAAATACTATCTTTTCTGACAACAATGCTAAAGTCAGTATTTTTTGTTTTTGAAATTTACAATCCGTGACGGAATTTGGTTTGTGTGTTGTTATCAACTGCCCAGTTTGACAGCCAGGTCGGGTTGCCAGATATAACTGTAAACACGTAAACCAGCGCGCTGCAGCAGTAACGTTAGTACAGCCATGAATGCACCAAACAAATGAATGGGATCAACAGAGATAGATTATACCCGACATTAAAAAACAGCATGTTTCTAACAGTTGCTTGACCAGAGACGTAACAAACCCCGGGTTAATATTGGAGATGTATTTGAAAGATGGAGACAGCTCACAGCCCAAAAGGACGCTGAGTTGGCTAATTTCCTCCTGAATGGGTAAGCATTAGCTTCAGGCTAATTTATCACAGCTACTAGGGACGAGCACTTTGTCATTTCAACATTCGTGTAGCTACTTCCATTGAATTGTATAGCTAGAGTAGCCGCGTTGGTTACTCGCAAAAACAACTGAGACAGCCAGTAAAGTGATTCCGACTGGTCCTGGCTAACGCCACCATGCTAACCCTGCTAATTGCTAACGCTACCGGAGGACCAGGCAGGCGGGCCGCGGCTGTTTACACCGTTTAGCCTGTTCAGCGGCCGTAGCCGACAACGGTGAGTCATTTGGAGCCAAGAGGGGGGGCTGTAGCTAAGTCGGAAAGAGAGGAACTTGAGTTTGCAGTGTGTTTAGCGATTGTGTAATTCTAAGGCTAGTAAAGTGTGTATTTCAGTCGGGTGGAAAAGGAGTGCAAGGCAGTGGTGTTTTTAGCAGTTCCTATCATAATTCTAAGCCGAGGAAGTGTGTCTGTCTGGCGTGTGAAGAGGACGGCGAATTTCGTTGTATTTTTAGCGGTTCCTACTGTAGCTAATTCTAAGCCGAAAAAGTGTGTGTGTCAGTTGGGTACAGAGCTCCGTGTGAGCACGGGCTTTTGTGACTGTCAATATAGCCAGCATCTAACGTTAGCTACTCCGCTGTGCTGTGGAGTAATGTCTGGTTATGTGAGACAAGCGTCTAGCAACATTGTTGAATGCTCCGGTCTCAGCCTGGCAACCAACGTGAACTTCGAGTCTGGGGAGGAGGGGGCGGGGGAGACGACTCTCTCCAGTATTTTGAATTTGTACTGCAGTAACTATTTTAAACACTAGCTGTCAGTATTACATATTGGACCTTTAACTTTTTTGTCCAGCAGCCAAATGACTAGTGAATGTTCAAATTCTACCAGCCACTCAACATATTACCCTTGTTTTTTTGGCTGGTGAGTGAAGCAAATATACCAGCCACTTGCATATTTTACCAGCATTTGTCAGGTAGATGGTGCTAATTTCGAACCCTGGTAACAACCATAGACAGTAACAACGGTGCTTTTCAGGTGTTGCGCTAATTACTCCGTTCAGTTGCAGTGCTGCGCCTTCTGAGAATAGTTAGTTCCCTACTTCCCAGTATGTATATGGTTAGAAGATGAGCGTTTAGCAGTTCCGACGTCACTTTTTTACTAATGCATATGTACAGTATATGGACAAAGATGTCAAAGTAATTACGTTTTTGCAGTTAGTGAGTACTATACTTGCACGGTCTGCATTAAAGGGGCTTTCGCTTTACGGTCATGGATGTTTTAAGAGTGCTCCATCTTGTTTGTCCTTTCGTGTGGAAAAACAAATAATATTGGAGGATGCGGGCATCGATCCCGCTACCTCTCGCATGCTAAGCGAGCGCTCTACCATTTGAGCTAATCCCCCGTGAAGAAACTGTGAAGCTGACGTCACTATATTAAGGCACATGTTCCACAACGAAAGTCATTTATTCTTACTTGTAACAGAGTGAAAAAAACATAAATGGCGTACATGTATTGTAACAATAAAACCATGAATTAGATTTAGAAGGTAAAAGATAAGTTTAAGATTACAGGAAATTGTTTTCTACTAACGATACCTTGAGTGAAGAATCAGCACAGGATGAGGAGGGGTCAGGGGTTCGCTTAATTATGTTAGCGTTACCTATTAGGAAATTTAGCTAAATCTTTTTAGAATTCTTTACCACACCTAACTCAATGATGTCGCCAAAATATACAAGCACCATTGTAGGAAAAACAAAACAAACGTTATCTTCAATATAACAGTTATACCCTTTGCGTCTAAAAACATTAAACAGTAAAACACTGGACCCAACCGCTAACTTTGCAAAGGTAGTCAAGTGTTGCTAGCACTAGCACAGACTAGCTACTTCCGCTAGTGTTTTCGTGTTAAGAAAATAAAAATGTACCTCCTTCGAGCCGGATTTGAACCAGCGACCTAAGGATGTCTTATGTTTACACTCTACAGTCCTCCGCTCTACCAACTGAGCTATCGAAGGGGCTGAAAAGATACTGAGAGAAGGCGAACAACTATCTCACTTTCATTATCGATAAATTCACGATCATAATGTTTTGAGACAATTCGTTTGTCGTGCAGCCTAAAAATGAAGCGCTTGATTTGCTTACCTTACTAGGGATTCCCTCGCCATTTGAATGGCGTTTGAAAATATTGATTTCGTAGTTGGTTGTCAAATGATTGACATTTAATTTGTTGACAAAATATTGAACACGCCCCACCACTGGTTATGAAATGATTGCACTCACGATGTGATTGGCAAAATTCGACTTAATAACTGTATATAGAAATATGCACTTTGTAACCACAATATAAACAAACAATACATTTCATAAGACCAAAACATTTATAGTCATGAAATCAGCTAATATTCCAAGAAAATGCTTGTTTATATTGTGCTTCAGTGGTGCAACTTCCCTGATAAAAGTTAGTTCAGTTAAAATAAATGACCTAAAACCAATTGGGTGTCCATTCTTCATCCAGCTGATAATTCTGCCTTGCTTGTCATGTATATGATGGAAAACATAAATGCAGAATAACAATATTATTATTTTGTTATTATAGCCTACCACATCTCTTCATCAGCAGACAGTTTGCAGATTTGTCATGGAACCGTATGATGTTCAAATTTTGACTTTGGATGAGAGACTTAAGAGAAACAGAAATGAACAAGTGGGGTTGAAGTCTTTATTATAAATCATTTACATTACAAATTGTGACATTAGTCATTGCCATATCCATCCAAACGTATTGTTTACAATGAAGGGTTAGTGAATCAGCTGGTCAGAACTGTTTGCCTTGCCAAGACAAGAGGGATTATTCTTAGACAAATTCTGACATACAGGAGGACATTGGCACGGGGTTGACCATGATCCCATTATTGAGAATAAGCTTGTTGATCCATGTAGACATGCACACAAACACAAACACACACACACAGAATGTCATCAGCTTTCAAGTGTGAGTACACGACTGCTGCTTTACGATTAGGTGTGGAGCTACTGATGGCAAATTTAAAAGCACGAGAAACAGCAGACAGATGAAGAAGCAGCAAAGACAAGATGAGGAGATGTGCAGAAAGGATAAGACGGTAGATTTCTTCTCCTGGACCTTTTAGATGGATGTGAGGATGCTGTCACCTCTATATTCTAAAGGAGTTAATCCACTGGCAGATGTGACCCTTTACCCACAATATCTTTCCTAGTGAAGGCTTTACATTGTGAGCTGCGCACTGGACATTCTCAGGTTTGACGAAGGCTTTACTGAGCCCGACACACACACACAAACAATGTTTGTGTTTTGGGCTTTTCCCTGCCCTTTACCAAGTTTTCACACAACACTTTTTTTTATTATTATTATTATATATCTTTAAATAGAAATTGTTTATAAATCATCTACAAACCTACATTTTCTATAAATTACACAATCTGTTTAACCCAAAAGGTTAAAGCAACAGCTGAAATTTGCAGTAGAAAACTCAGTAGAGAGAGAGAGAGAGAGAGTGAGAGCGAGCGAGAGAGAGAGAGAGAGAGAGACACGACCTCTGCGTGCAGCAGTGACAAAAAGATTGGTAGAAAAAAAACATTCTACAACAGCAAACTGATTAAAAAATTGAGCCAAAATAAGAAATATAAGAGATAGAAGGGAGAGTTTGTTTGTCTGACCCCACAGTGTCCAATCACGGCTTGAGAGGGGAGCCGACGCACTGAAAGATTTGGGTCAGATTGGGTCAGTGTGTGTCTGTAAATAACTTCATGTGTGTATATTGTGTGTGTGTGTGTGAGAGTGTGTAAATTGGTCAGCATCTGTGACGTTATCACGCTCGTGTCAGCAGCTCCTGAGCCCACGTCTTGATGGCCGACGTCGTGTGTTGGAGCAGCTGCCACGTTGAGTTGGTGAAGGACAGAGCGTGTCCCTGCAGACACGACACGGACACCTCACCGCTGCAGGTAAGAAAAGAAAAACAAGTTTACTGGTTTGGATACTTGGATACTAGGACTGGGATGCACCAGCTATTCATAAATCCTTTAATTTGTGTGTAAAGTTACTGTTCTCAGTACTGTAACTACTACCTCGTTTCAAAACACATTTCACATTAGCTCTTCAGTCTAAACAAGTCAAATATTAGTAAGCAAACGTAGCTACGTAACAGTTATAACTAGTATTTGTGTTGAAACCAGTTTTAATTTACTGACACATACATCTCCACTAAGTAAACACAATTTAACATGCGCAAGGTTTGGTTTCCGTAGCGGCCAGGCGCTTGTTGTGTCTTTCAGCCTCGGAGCACAGTCAGCAGCGCTCTAGTGTGGCTTTATTTCATGTTGAAAAAGCCCGGTAAAACTACAACCCACCATTGAATCAAAATAAAACGTTCCTCTTTATTTGTGAAAATAAGTATGTGACCCGTTTCAACTCCACCCCTCAAAGAATCGGAATCGATAAGAACCGGAATTGAAAGGAAGAATCGCAATTGGAATCAGAATTGTTAAAATCCAAATGATGCCCAACCCTAATTATAAACTATGCTAAATTTGAATGTATGAACAGCTAAAGCAACCGGCTCCTGACGCTCTTTTCAATGACAGATGTAAATATGATTGATGATATCATTCAGAAAAAAAACCAAACAAAATAAATGTGAAAAGTAAAAAAAAAAAAGGATGCCTCAAAGTACTGACTTGCAGGAGTCCTGTAGGTGGGTCCACGCTCGTTGTAGCAGTTCAGATATGTAAGCCAGCGCTGGCAGGACGTAGTTCTGATGGAGGGAGAGGAGCAGCGCCTTTAAATACGCCAACGCTTGGAACACACTGTCAGGAGTGTTGGTGTTGACCTGGGCAAAGATACACAAAGACAAGAAACTAGTCAATGACATTAAAAAAAACAACAACAAAAAACGCATTCAATTGGTCTAAAAAAAACTTAAGTGGGAGGTAAATGGAAATGATGTAAACATCAGCGAGTGGTGGTTTTACAACCTTACCCATTCTATGGCCTGCGGTGTCTTTTCTTTGACCCAGAGGATAAACTGTGTGGTGTTTTCAGAGATGAAGATGGCTGCCGTTTTTGTCTTTTCCAAACCTTGGTCCATTAGTGGCCCCAAAACGCGCGCACACTCAGAGTAATAATAAGGAGTATTTGTCTCCAACCAGCTACAGAGGAACAAAAACACAAAATAAGAAGTTAAATCATTCATTTTAATAAACAATCATTAAACATGCAGTGACTAGATGTCACTAGATGCACAAAGTTAAAATTATTTAGAGCTCCAAAACTAAACTCTTACTCAGTTGCATGCAGATACCCGTTGAATATCTAAATGTGTTGTCAACTATTTGGTTGCTATGCAAAGTAGTCTGCTGTTCCAAACTACAGGGATTAAAAACAGTACTCTGGGGAAATGTTTCTGCTCACACTGAGCCAGTTTAGCAGACGATGAACAAACTGCTTTACATACACAACAGGATGCGAAGCGTGCTTGAGGTATTTTTATACTTCGGTTTGACCTGGACAAATTCTATCAATATCTGGCCTACAGCAGATGGTAACTTGGATAGTTTGCATGGTGTATAAGTCAAAGGCTTGCTTCCCATACACATACACTGTATGTTAGGAATTAAACATGAATGTTTGAGGGTGAGGTCGTACCTGAAGGCCTGTGTAGAGTAGACCTTTACTTTGCTCCAGGCCTGCTGAGATACGGCTGTGACCCCCGAGTTGCGCAGATACATGGCTGTGGTGGAATCTGAAACAGCCCACCCACATATTGTAAGACCTCACAAACAAAAAAGGCCAATGGACACAGCCTTGGAAGTTCTGCTATAAAAAAAACAAAAAGGTTTAACAGGACTCAGGCAGACCTTTGAAGGAACCGTGAGATCTGACGTCATGTGCGATGAAGCCTGCGGCAAACACGAGCAGAACCATGAGCAGTTTGGACCAGGGGAACCCACGACCACGCATCTTTACCTGCAGATTCTGGAGACAGAAGACAAAATACTGAGCAAAAAAACTTGATGACACACTAACCCGTCTGGTGAGGTCAATGACTCGAGTCTGTTCGGTGTGTTCCGTGCCGTCGTCTGTCGGCCTTCATTTTGGCCGACCTGACTTGCTGGGTCGGAGGGCGGGCAGTCGGACTCAATGACCAATCTGATTCGTTGAGTTCTAGCCCTTGACTAGCGAATCAGTGCATTTATGTTAGCGTGATGAACAGCTCTCAAAATCTGACGAAAATCTTTCAAACTGACTTTGTCGATCAAAAAAACAGACCGATTCAGCAACTGTATGGCCCGCTTCTCGCTTAAAATGTTTTCAGAAACACCTTTCTATTTTCGTAAAATACGAGATCGTATTCTGGACGAGCCGCCATTAATGAAATTCGGGAGAAGCCAGACCCACGTGACGCGTTCGTCATTTCCGGTTTTCATTTTTGGGCGGCAATACAGATTAGGGCCGCCTGCTGTTATGGAGACGTATTACGTCTCGCACACGCGCAAAACGTACGCTCAAGTCGGCGTCGCTTCGGTGTGTTCCGAGGCACTTTTTGGACCTCGGGGAGCCGACTGATCAGTCCGACTGCCATTTCTGCTAATGCTCGGCCGTTGGGTTGGTGTGTCAGGACCTTAAGGTACACTCATACATTCCATTCTGTGGCCTAATTCAGCTTATACAGTGACCATTTGTCTCACCTGGCACAGGTTATTGCAGTCCTGAAGCTCCTGAGATTCGATGACATCTTTCATCTCTTCATTGGTCACTCTGAAAGACTGGATTGTTTCTTCAAGGTTCTTCCGAAGCTAAAGATGGAAAATAAAGCACAACTAGTCAAATACAACATGATCCAAGATGCCATAAAAGGAGAGATTTCTAGAAGAAACACGGTTTAAGTTACATTTTTATTAATAAAGCGGTTTGCTCTCTGAGTGTAAACATGGCCGAATGCTCTAATTAAACTATCTCCAGGGAGGTGAGTTTGGTTCATGAACCATCAGACCTCGTGGCAGGGGTCGTACCTTTGGTGGCAGGATGTTCCAGGACTTTAGTAAATGGTTCAACAGCAGACTGAAGAGGAAAAGAGAGAGGAATGGTCAGCTCTATCTATCAGTATATTAATAGCTGAAATCCAGAAAATATGTTTTTTTTTTTTTAAATTTCATTTCTGTGAAAAATGTAATTGTGACATATGTTTTTGCTACAGAGCATCTCCAGTTGTCAGTTTGCTTTCTACTTTTCACAGTTTAAAAAGAAAAGAAAAAAAGCGTGCAACTCACCTGGACTGGGGTAAGTGTTTGGTATAGAGCTGTCTCCACACTCCTAGACTCTGTACATCTACACACAAACACTCAGTCATACTGCTGAGAAGCTGCAAAAACAAAATAGAGAGGAAGAAAGACTCATTTTTAAAGCAGTAAGTCTCCAGAATGCCTTCTTCCAACTCTCAGTGATGTTATATAATAATCAACAGGGATCCCAGAAGTAGATCAAGACAACATCCTCTCTAAAATATGTCTTGTCGCTACAATGCATAATTACTGGTACAACTGTGATGAAGACAATGGTCTTTAATTGGTTTATACTTGTCAAACATCAGTGCAAAATGGCTACTACAGAAGTCATTGCTCTTTAATTCTGAAGGAAGATAAAATGTTTTCTGTTGACGTTTTTGAGAGTACTTTCTCTTCGAGCTTAACCATTTGTCGATATGTTATCTCGACTGTTTATGAAGCTGGTCACCATAAATATTGCTATAAACAACAAACTGTATGATAAGTCACGTATCAATGTGCTGCTGCACTGAGCTAAACCACACTCAATACTAGAGAAGATAAGTTTAAAGTGTGTGTGTGTGTGTGTGTGTGTGTGTGTGTGTGTGTGTGTGTGTGTGTGTGTGTGTGTGTGTGTGTGTGTGTGTGTGTGTGTGTGTGTGTGTGTGTGTGTGTGTGTGTGTGTGTGTGTGTGTGTGTGTGTGTGTGTGTTACCTCTCTCTTCATGTCATCTGGACAGTGTGTTGTCGCTCTGGACAGAAATGATGGCAGGTATGTGTGTAAAGTGCTCTCGGGTTTGGCTCCAAATGCGAGGGCCTTCAGTCGAGGGTACAGGCGCCTCAGTTGCTCCTGCAGACTGAACACAAACAAAAAGGTGCTACTTTATTACTTTTTGTAAAGCAAACCGTCACTGGGAGGTAAAAAGAACTGCAGTAAGCTGTTGTTGATGCATTCAAATATACATGTGAGAAATGCTTCTAATAATAAAAACAAACAATGTGACAGAAATGTATAATTTCCAATTGTCATTAGTAAATGATGTCAGCGGTTTCCTATGTTTAACAAAAAACTGGTAATTTAACAGGGGGGCAACCATTGGGAAATCCCATAGACAGTGGAAGAAATGGACACAGCGACACATAGACTTAGACCAGTGAAGTCTATTAAAAGCACTTTTCTGGTGATGGCTGAGCGTTACTGCGCAGCCTCAAACTGAGCTTGACGACGTAGATGTGACGTGAGCAACCTGTCTGAAAGTTGTAAGTCCTCTGGTAACTGTGCCAAGAGAAATCTGTTTGTTTGTGGATAAATGTTACTTCATATGAATTCACTTGCCACATACCAAAGTATTTCCAATCCATCAATCAAAAAGTTGCTGAAATATTTTGTTCCGATGCTTTCATGGACTCTCTATGGGATTCTCCCTTGACTGTATGATGCCTCCACGTCCCCCCCGATTGCCTGCAAGCTTCTCCTGACTATACGGTAATTTCTCTACTGTGCGACAAAGTAGTGTGTTATGACACAATCGACACAACCTATTTTTACAAAAACGTCTGCTACGGGGGCATAACATGAGATACAAAGTAATGGAGCCTTTTATACATTGTCGTGTTTCTTAAATAAATAAACAACGGACAAATAGAGTCTTTAAACTAGGGCTGTCAATTTAACGCGCTATTAACGGCGTTAACGCAAACCCATTTTAACGCCGACAATTGTTTTAACGCACGATTAACGCATAGAGAGAGCAACGGGATCTGTTGGATCTGTTAGTCCATTTCTTTAGCTGTCTATGGCCACGCCATGTCCCGCCCTACGAAGCAGCTTGATTGGTTGGGGTTAGGCATTTCACCTCGAGTGGTGAGGATAGCGGATCGGTCAGGGGATAGGACCTGAACGTTACCTTGGACGCCTGGCCAATAGTAGTGATTGAAGGGCGGGTCGCAGACCGGAAACAAAACAGACACAAGCCGCGGACGGTTCGGGCTTGCCAGCCGCGTAGCTAGTAGGCTCGTGATGGCGATTAGCTTCAGAGCGAGTAGTAACTCTACAGTCAGTGAGAGAAACAAAGTGTCTCCCCTGTTCTTTCTGACCACGGTGGGAAACCTGGAGCAGGAGAAGTTACCCTTCTCCTTGATTTTACGTTGTTTATGGAGAAGGAGAACCAGGAAATGAGTCGGGGGAAACCATAGTCGCTATGACAACAAGCCATGCTCGCCTCAGGCATGAGGCAGTACTATCTGCAATGGAAAATCGAGGTAACAGCGTTACATTATGTGACAGATTATTAGCTCCAAGTGTGAATGTTAGTGTGAAATTGAACACTACGTATATGACAATGTTGTTTTCAATTAAAAAAAAAAAAACATTTGCAAAAAGCTGCTGATCCACTTTTCCATGTTGACAAGAGAATTAAAATGAAAAAATATAATGACACAAAAAGAAATCAAGGGACATTTAGAATAGATAAAAATGTGCGATTAATCGCGAGTTAACTATGACATTAATGCGATTAATCGCGATTAAATATTTTAATCGTTTGACAGCACTACTTTAAACGCTTCAGATGTAAAGTTATTCGCTGTCAAAGTGTCAAAATGAATGTGAATCAATGGAATGCTAGCGGAAGGTGATGGCTTGTTAGCCTCACAATCTCCCCATAGGAGGTACGCTTTCCGGATGCTCGCTTACCCCCTTGGGAAATCCCAATAATCTTCCTAAATGGCTTCACTGCATATTCAAATCCACTGCAGTCCTTCTCTTCCCAAAGTCACATCTTGTGGTTGTTTGATTATGTATAATTTAGGGATAAAACATCCGGGCTAAATTCACAACAATCCATTCTCTACACTCAATTCTTCCTACATTGTGTAGTCACACTGTGCACATGGGATTATTCAACAATGAAATTAAGGAAAACTTGACATGACTGGGAATCAGTGCATTAGGTTACATTTACCTTGATGACAGGGCGTTCTTGGGCATGAAGGCGAAATCCAGTAATGGAAAGAACTCTTTAGGACCCATGATGCCAAATCCCTTTGTTAGGTTTGCATGAAGTCTGGGAAAAGAAGAACATGAAGCAAACATTTAAGACTTGTGTTACAATGATATAATTTAATTTAGTCAAACATTAAAAAACACTGAGCTTTCATAAAATATACCTGTGAATTTAGGCCAGCATGATTCAGGGTAAAAAATATGAATCACAACTTTTTAGCTTAGAATTGATATCACGATTCTCTGCCACGATTTTGTTCCTCACGAAGTGTAATGTTTTTTGCAGACATGAACCATGACAAAACAAAATAAATTGGCAGTACCAAACAGATTCTTTTGGCACCTATAGCACATTGCGCATCACCACAAGCCTGTAAACATAGAGGCTTCAATGAATAAAGAAAATAAAGTACATACTGGCCATTTAAGTACAGTGGGCTACCAAAAATAGTGACATAACACATTGAACTAAATACGACCCTGATACAGGCTCTATCTGAACTCCTTGAACATGTCTTTACATAATTAAAACATGTTAATATCAATGTCAAATGCATTCAATAAATTAATTGAACGGAAAAAAAAAATCAAGTCAATTCAAAATTAAAATCGCGAACAGGGGTGAATCAAGATCGCAATTTTATAGCGATTTATCGTGCAGGCCTATGTGCATTAATCACATATTCAATTCAAAAGAAAGGCAAGATATTTGGGAGTCACACTTCACATGAATATTGTAGATAGGTGTAATGAAAAGAAAATAATTGCTTGTGTTTTACATTACCTAAAGAAAAAAAAAAAAAAAAATAAGCCACATATTTCTCAGGAAGACTTACAGGAGAAGTCTCTCCAGATATGCAATGGCATATGAAGACAAGGACTTCACTCCCAGCACAGGAAGCATGATACCCAGCCACACTGAAACACAAATAAAGAACTTGATTCACATCATAGCAACTTTTTCAGTTCTGGCATTAAATGTGGCAACAGTCAGCCTTTTCAGCTTTCACTTCAAAAACGCCCAAAGCAACTGCAGCAGCAAAACATGGCTTTTATTCTTGCATGCTTAATTATTTCAGTAACATGGTGAAACAAAAGTTGAGCTCTGCAAACATTGATTCTGTGTATTATCAAAAGGAAAACAAATCATCCCAAAGATACTTCACTGTATATATTATAAGTCTGTAATGTTAAATGCACTCAAATGTGATTTTGTTTTCGTGACATTTAATACCATTTTAGATATCATTTTGTCCTCACTTCCATTGTATATCACATTGGAAATATTTCCATATTAGGCCAATATCTTGCCAAGTCTAAACTTATCAAAGTCTTGAGCTCAGACTGGAAACTCTTGATTGCTTTTAAACAAGATTAGAGTGTTCCTAAACAGAGTTTTCCCTCACATTTTAGAGAAGCTGTTCTTATTAAATTTCCCAACATCAAGAGAACACGCAGGCCATTTTGCATTTGTAGCTTTTAAAACGGCTCCGAATTAGCCGCCTTTCCTTCCTTTGGGCGAGTCGAATGGTACTCAATAACCTTGTCTTGTTAAGTTTGCTATGTAATCCTCCAAGAAAAAGTATCCTCCCATGCCCACATACTAACACCCACCTCACAGCCTCACCAAATACCAGGCAGCAGCCCTAGAGCAGCAGCTGAGTTTTGAAGTTACCATGTGTTCAGGCTCACAGAATGCTGTCAGTGGATGTGCTGCTGCTCTGATGTGCACTGTTGCTTCATTAACCCCCAACCCAGGACTTATGTCAGCACATTGTTGGGAAAGTGGGGGAAAGGGGAGACACAGACTGAGACTAATACCGTGCAGAGGATGATAAAATACTGTGACTACATATTTAAGGGGGTGTATGCGTTGTGTGCGTTTGACTGTCTATTACCTCGGAGTCCCTGGCTGAGGTCATAAAATCCAGCTTGGCCGAGAGCCCACATGATGGTCAAACACTTCACTGGACGATTCTGAACTGATCGCAGTAATTCCAAATACTAGAAGAGGAGGACAAGGGAGGGTATTACAACATAATATTGCAAGGTTACTGCAAATACGTAGGACAGAGCAGACATGGCCAATGAAGCGGTGATCTGAAGGACTCAAGGAGACACACACACACACACACACACACACACATACACACACACACACACACACTCACTTACCTCTGGCAGGTTTTGGGTCGCTATCCTGGGTTTGTCCTGTAGGATTGCCTGGATGCAAAGTCTGTAGCCATGCAGAGGTTCTCCTGGAAACCGAGAGAGAAGCTGTTTTTGTCTCTTCTTTACCTTTATCCCCTATATGTTCTGATCATGAGCAAATCAAGGTAAAATATTTATTTGATTAGGCGTCCTGGTAGCCTTGGGGTCTAAGATGCTATGACCATGTAATTACAATGTTCCTGGTTCAAGCCCCTTTTCCTCACTACCCTCATTCCCTGTCACCTCCCTTCTGTCTGTTGGGTAATAAATGGAGAAAAAAGCCCCAGAAAATACTTTAAAATATACACAGATTTACCAATTGCTGACCATTTCAATGAACAGAGCAGCATATAAATGCTAGTTTCTCCTTTCTCCTCTTCCATACGTCACTTCATGATGCATTACCAAAATTAATTTCAGAAGTGAGCCAGTTGAGTTAATTGTAAATTTCATAAAGTAAAGGTAGGTGGTAAACACTGGTGACAGCTGAGAGGAGAGATTATGTGGCACGACAATAATTTACACTCTCATTATTGCATCACTAATGTCTCGGTCTACAGCGCAAACCACTTCCAACGCTCCATGTAAGCTCGTACGCCTACCTGACTGTCTGTCCATCTCCCTGAGCATGGTATAAACACAGTGGTCGAAGAAATCTGGCAGAATGTCACTGCAGCGTCCAATGAGGCCTTTGATCACACCCTTCAGCTCTTTTCCTGAAAGGCAGTATGGGTAGTCTGGGGACAATAACACAGAAAAAGTGGACATAAAATAAGCGTTTGTATCGTGAAATTTTCCTGCAGAAACTATTCATACCAGACAGTTTGTTTACTTTGTACAAATAAAAATACAGTAGAAATCAGGGCTATAATGAATGTGCACAATATTTTCTTCTTTGACCAACCGTGAGCATAGCTGCTGAGTGTGGGCTCAGACTCAGGCGCAGTCAGATTGAGGTTGAGGTATCCAGCCAGGTCTTTGACCCACACTGATGGGTTTTCTGGAAACAGAGTCTGACTGCGAGCCAACTGTTGCTTCAGGTCCCCAACATCCAACTAGAGAACCAGACAGAGAAAACTTTAAGGCTGTACACTTAGAAACAACACGTCCATTATGCAAAAACAAGACTGTGTTACAGCATGTGATAGTTTGCTTGCAAAATGCCACAATGCAGCATTGTTTCTGTGTTTGTATGAAGATATTTGTAGCTTTTAGAGGTTTGGCAAAGCTGATTACTTTTATTTTTCTTTCCAGTCACTTGCAAAGATCAGCCAAATTCTCACACCACTATTGCATATGGTCTGTTTTCTCTTATCTTATCTATCAGCTTTAATCTAAACTTTTAGCAACAAAATTTTTTTTAGGGCAAAATGCACAAACAAAATCTTGAAATTAGTCCAATAATTGTTTCTCTTCACATTAACTACCAGGCAGTTTAAAAAAAAGGTGGTTGATAAGATAAGAGAAAACAGACAGAGCATGTGCATTACTCACTGTTTTGAAGGCTTCCTCAAGGGTCTTGTGAGTTGCGGTGGTTACTGGACTGCTGGATTGTGATTTCTTAGATGGTTTACTTGAGCTCTTTTTATTTTCGGCCTCGGCTGGTGGCGGAACCTGCTCCTTGTTCTGTTTCTTTCCCATCTTCTCAAAGCCGTCAAACAGCGTTTCTGACATCTTCAGGGGAGCTGAAAGGAAACAAGGCAGCTGTGGTCAAGACACGCCTCTGTGCAGATACAATTCTTCTATAACACTCTTATATCCACCCTGTATCCTCAAGAAGTTAATCCATGAAGCCATGGCATTCCCCTCCCCGCTTGCTGACTCCCCTCACATTCAGTGCTTCCTCCCACCCTCTATGACTTGCATAATAGGCTGTTATTATCCAAGACGATATTCATGCAACAGTCATTACGATCCACAAAGGAAAAGAGTTAAGCACCAGCAGCATTTCAAGTATTCCCCTATTTAAGTCGCTAAGAACCCATTTGTAAACCAACTGTGTTCACTTCAACTCAGATCATATTAGAGCTTGACCTGTTTAAAGCTTTGAGGGCCACCAACCAGACATGGGGGACTCGACTTGAGTCGCAAATTTTAGGACTTGAGACTTGCTTGATAAACATTCATAAAAGACTCGACTTGACTTGATATTCATGACTTGAGACTTGACTTAGACTTGAGTCAAATGACTTGACTTTCTGTTTAATAAATATATATTTTTTCCCCTCTGATATTGAGGAGGAGTTAACGTTACGATTTTAGGGCTGTTGCATGCGTGGGAGCCCGTTGATATGATGACGCGCCATGCTGCGGCAGACCTGCAGTAAACGAGACTGGCTACGGCTGTTATTTAATGTCCTGGATTCCTCTGCACCAAAAATACTAAAGTTTGGCTATAAAGATTACACATCTGATCAGGGCAAAGAAGAAACGAACGGCAGTTTGCAAGGTCTGCAGTACAAAAAATTCCGATGTCAACCACCACCGCGGCGAATTTCATCAGACACTTCAATTCGGGAGAGATTCAGGTTCCAGTCCCCATATTCAGCTGAACCACTATTTGGACAGAACTCCCTTCAGTTTTGGGCCATGAATAAGCACACCCTCCCCCCTTTGTTCAAGGTGGCGGTAAGAACAAATACAACTAGGCACACTGTATATCTCTCTCTCTCTCTCTAGGCCCACATACACTGCACTCTCACACACCACATTCACTCACCAATATTAATACCTTTTCATTCACTCTCACTCAAACACGCACACATTCACTCACAAATACACTGACAAATATTAACATATAGGCTACTATTCAATCTCTCCAGATTATACAAAGGTGGTGGGATTCAGTTACTCTTAAAGAATATGGTTTTTTTCTTTAAGAGAAGGAAAGGTTAAATGTGTTTCTGTCCCATAAAAGTGAGGCTGTTTGAAGAATATTATTTGACTTAGAAACCATTATACTTGAATTGTTTGAATGAATTTCATGATTTGATGTCATGTTTGAGGCATATTGAACAAATATGTATGTTGATTTTTTTTGTTGGCCTAATATCAGTTTTAGGCTGTGCTTTTTTAAATCTTTATACATTTAAACTGTTCAGATATATGTGGCTTGGACGCAATGTCTTTTGAATATTGAATAGGAAAAAATGCAAATAAAACTCCAGCAGTTATAACCACTGTCTTTAGCTTGTTTAAAAATGGAAACTTTTGTATGACTTGACTTGTGACTTGCTTGACCAAAGCTATGACTTGACTTGCTTGATTGTCACACAAAATGACTTGGACTTGCTTGAGACTTGAAGGTTAAGACTTGAGACTTGCTTGTGACTTGCCCATGTGTGACTTACTCCCATCTCTGCCACCAACACAAATATACTTTGTGTAATGAGATAGCAAAGACCAGAAATATTTTAGGCCTGTATACTACTACTAAATATCTAACAATCATGTTTGAAGTATCTTGTATTCCTCGTAACTTTTATGTTTTATACTCCCAGGATGTAAAATCCTCTGAAAGGATAATACTGACATAATTCTATATTTATTGTATTGACAACAAATCCCACGAATAGACCAAACTCAACAATGTGTTAGTCCGTCAAATCCTTTGACCTCCCTTCCATGTCTGTAGCTCTCAGACCAAAGCTCATTATTTCCCATATCTTTAAAAATACATAGTTCCTTTTTTGCATAGTTACTCAAACACAGGAAATAGTGCATTTGTTGGGGACTATTTTCAGTCGTGGAATAATACACATTTTGTGCTATAGGGAGTATTTCAGACAGTAGGACGGTCTATGTGGGATGACTCAAAATAAACTACAGTGCCAGTTTTCATTGTAATGAAGGAACATGTCACCAAGTGGAAGCGTATTATTGTGTTTTTGGACAACAATCGAGGAATATTGGCACTTAGGAATAAGATACATCAGGGTTGTAGGCTCATTTCATTGTTTGTTTTGGGCTTTTCAGAAGGATACAGTGGGTATAGAAAAGAATCACCCCCCTTTAAAATAATCACATTTTGTTGCTTTGCAGCCTGAAAGGAAAACGTACAAAAACAATTTTCGTTTTATTCAGCTGTATTTACAACTTATAACATCCAAGTGAAATATATAATACCAACTTGTCAGATTTTTTTTTTTTCAAATTTAAAATCAGAATCACTGAGTTTTAAAAAGAATCACCCCCCTCCTAAAAATGACTTGTAAACCCAACTAGGTGTAGTTAATCACCTTCTCAATAGCACACAAAACTAATTGACTTTCAATTGTGATCAGCTGTGGTCATTTTGATTAGCTCACTATAAAACAAGCTTTTCCTGAAGCATTTCAGTCCTTGGTAGTGCAACTGAAGAAAACAATCAACTATGGGTGGCAAGGCATTGTCAAAAGATCTCCGGGATAAAGTTGTGGACAGGTACAAGTCAGGAGATGGATACAAAAAAATTGCAAAGGCTTTATCAGTGCCTAGAAGCACAGTGAAGTCTATTATTAAGAAGTGGAAGGTATTTGGTACAACACAGACTCTCCCTGGATCAGGACGTCACTCCAAACTAGATGAAAGAGCCAGGAGAAAACTGGTCAGAGAGGCTACCAAGAGGCCCAAAGCAACTCTGAAGCAGTTGCAGGAATTCATGACAAAGAGTGGTCATTGTGTGCATGTGACAACAATATCACAAATTCTCCACAAATGTGGCTTGTATGGAAGGGTTGCAAGAAAAAAGCCACTCCTGAAGAAAGGCCACATGCAGTCACGACTGAACTTTGTCAAAACACACCTTGAAGATTCTGAGGCCCTGTGGAAAAAGGTGTTATGGTCAGATGAGACTAAAATTGAATTATTTGGCCTCAACGCCAAACGATATGTCTGGCGAAAATCCAATACAGCTCACCATCCAAATAACACCATTCCTACAGTAAAGCATGGAGGTGGTAATATCATGTTATGGGGTTGTTTCTCTCCAGCAGGGACTGGAGCACTTGTCAGGATAGAAGGAAAAATGGATGGGGCAAAATACCGTCAAATTCTTGAAGAAAATCTGCATCTCTCTGCCAGAAAGTTGTCCATGGGAAGAAGATTTACCTTCCAACATGACAATGACCCAAAGCACACCGCAAAACTGACGACACAGTGGCTGAAGGAGAAAAAGGTGAATGTCCTTGCATGGCCTAGTCAGAGCCCAGACTTAAACCCCATTGAAAATCTGTGGAATGACTTGAAGACCGCAGTCCACAAACGGTCACCATCAAATGTAACTGAACTTGAGCAGTTCTGCAAAGAAGAGTGGTCAAATATTGCAAAATCTAGATGTGCAAAGTTAGTAGAGACATATCCTAACAGACTGAAGGCTGTAATTAAAGCAAAAGGTGGTTCAACAAAATATTGAAACAAGGGGGTGATCCTTTTTCCAACTCTGTGATTATTATTTTTTATTTGTATTTATTTTTCTGACATGTTGGTGTAATATCTTTCACTTTGATGTTATAAGTTGCACCGAGTAAACACAGCTGAATTAAACCAAAAATGTCTGTCTTTATTTCAGGCTGCAAAGCAACAAAATGTGATTATTTTAAAGGGGGGGTGATTCTTTTCTATACCCACTGTATTTTCAAAATAAGACTCTCACTCAAACACATACTGTTAATTCTAAATGATTTCAGATCAATATGCACTATGAGGTTCTAATACATACATATTTAAATTATGCTTAATTTGTATATCATTTTAGTGGTTTTAAACGCATTTCCATACATTACGGGGGGCTTACATGGATTTCTGTTTCCTCATTCATATGCAAATCTTATAATCTGGAAAGCACGTTTTGCTTAATGCTTGAAAAGTGCTATATAAATAAAATAATCCAAATGTACGCAGCAAAGACACTTACAGAATTTAACTCTTACATGACTGTACACAAGAATCGTAGTCAAACCCAGCCACAAACTAGAGTTGGTCTTGACAGAAGTCACCAGTTGTTCACTGATCATTCAGATGTACGTTGCTGACAAACCTAAATCTATTCTGGTCTGTGTGTGTCGGCACAACATAGGACTGTGACGCAAAGACAGGACTGATTTCATCACATACTGGAGTTCAGTTCCCTATTCAAATGTTGGTCAGTCAGGATTATTCTTCACTTCCCTGAACTGAACACTGAAGCCAGTTGTCATCTCTGTGAACGTCTAAGCATAGTAAGCATTACCAGAGCCCAACAGTGAGGAAAGTACTGAAAGACTGACGAATGAAGTAATCTGACCAGGTGTTCATGTATATTAATACTAAACTAATATCCTGATACATGCAGGAAGTTGGTCATTTTACAGCAGCAGCTCCTGACATGAGAAGACATCTGCTACATATAGTAACAGGGCAACAACAAGCACTTGGCACCATCATTTGTTCACAACGGTATTTTCTATTAAAATAAATCGAAACTACTACCAACATTGTACAAACTTTTTTTCCAGTGTTGCAAGTAATTTTCATCTAGTTCTGCTGAACACCTGCTGAAATGAAGTTGTCATGATGATGTGTAGACCTTTATTGGATCAGGAAACTGTTCAGGTCTACTATGTAGTGAGTAGAGAATCAGTGAATCGGGTGATTTTGGTACAGCCCTGGTGTCTGAATCAACAGAGGGTCTTGGTGGTCTGGTGGTCTGTAATCTGAGTCAATGTACCCAACATGGCCCTTTTACAGGGTGGGTGGACTGGGAATGGATTCTCACACTAGCAGAAGAATAGCTGACAGGATGCTTCACATATAGATACAGAGCAAACCCCTTTCAGACACTAATTCAACAACACCGAACAGACAAGGCACGACATGCTTATCTGAGCACATCTCTTACTCCTTGTATACTGTCATAATAGTGCCAACTTTTGTCTGGCATTATTTGTAGGACAAACATCAAGACTATGCTGGTATTTACTGTAAACAGAGCTGAAAAACTGATCAATGCCAATACAGATATTAACCTATTCTCCTGAGATCAGATTTGAGTTTTTTTCAACAGGTGGAGAAAGACCCAAAACAAAGCTAAAAAATAAGCCAATAACAGCTAGGATAACGTCTGCCATACATTGTTTTTTTTACCCGTCTAAAATGAAGGTACCCTCAAAATATGTGGCATGTAAATGACATAAATAACAGGTTGGCCTTGACATAATCACTTCTGTTGAAAGAAGAGCTCTTGTCAGATATCCTATAACGTGTCAAGACATGTAATGTGAAACAATTCCAATATATGCATCATATCAGCTGCCTTAAATATGACCACCTCAAGGTGAAAGTATGCATGTAACATACAATCTCACATAAAGAGACTTGAGAAGAAATATCTTGGCTCAATGACAAATAATGTGTCTAATTTATTTCAAGTCAAATCAGGCATTTTATTTGTAACACTTAATTTTCTTGTGAAGACACCACCCGCAAAAGACTTGGGAGCCACAAACTCAACAGTAACAGTCTCATGATTCAAGTGTTTGTAACCTTTAAGAGAATGAAATGAGATTTACCAAAAGGCCCTTTGATTATATCATTGATCTTCTCCAAGAGTTCAGTATTGATCTAATTATTTGTAGAGTCTGGTAACGCGAGAGCACACTTTCAGAGTAAAGTTTGACGTTGATTACACTATGTAAATACTTCACACAAATACTATGATGGTTAGAGAGTTTATACACCAGAAATAGACGTGGATTTCTTTTAGACAAAACCTTTACACCACCTCCACGCTTGCACCGCCACAGGTCAGACAGACTTTGGACCATCTGAGTCGATGATCAAACTTGTGCATAAACAAAGAGTAAAGGCAGAGGGCGCGGTAGTTGATGCCAGGTTTATTGAAAGTAAAGTATGCTGAATATAAAAACAAACATGCCATTAAAGTTAGTTGGCCCAAAAAGGAATCAACACCACACAGTAAAACGGCAAGAGTTAATGAGGCTACTGTGATGTTTTCAATGGGCAGAATATTAACCTGCTGGGGTCCCTGGGGCAAAAATGAGTTGATTATCTTTTTAACCACAAGTTATTCACACTTTCTGAGCAGTGTACACATTTTTTTTTTAAATACAAGAACTAGGGCTGCACAATTAATCGCAATTTTAATCGAAATATGAACTAGTGCAATATCCAAATCAGGGGGGGTGCAATATTTGTTAAAGGCAAAATATGTGTCAAACCATTCTAAAATGAAGTATTGTGGTGCTGCAGAGACGCCCCAGCCTACAAATCATATCCTACAGACTAAAGAAAACATCTTTGTTTGGTACAGATCCTCGCAAAGAAAAAAAAAAAAAAGAAAAAAAAAAAAAATCACACTTCAATCTTTTGTTGTTGTTGTATTTTTCAATGAGAATAATGATACAAAAATGATCATTCTCTCCAATATCGTGAGTCATATCACAATATCAGTCAAAATAATCGCGATTAGATATTTTCCTAATATCGTGCAGCCCTAACAAGAACACTACCTGGCCCCAGTTTCGCTGTGTGATAGTTTGTTTAAACACAAATTAATTCAGGAATCTGCAACACCTGAGCAAAAAACTGATATGAAGTGAAACTAGATTTTTAACACAGGCTTCCCTCTTCAGGTCCTAAGCTTCAACCAACCTTCTTCATCACAATAATCCATGACAGACCTTCCAGCTGATGATCAGCTGATACTGTGCCTTGTTTGTAGTGGTAAATTGGCTCAAACTAATTTACACACAGTAAGCCTGGGGCTTTTGAGTAGGCGTGCGTGATATATCGACTCAATATTGTTATTGTGATATCAAGTTGCGTAATATTATATCGAAGGTTTTTCGATACATATGCAATATTTTTTTTATATTTATTTGTATTGTTTCTAATATGTCCTGTTCTGTAGACACTTTATTTATACATTTTATACTGTCCAACCAGTAAAACATGTCCTGTTCTGTAGACACACTCATTATTTATATATATTTTATACTGTCCAACCAGTAAAACATGACCTGTTCTGTAGACACACTCATTATTTATATATATTTTATACTGTCCAACCAGTAAAACATGACCTGTTCTGTAGACACACTCATTATTTATATATATTTTATACTGTCCAACCAGTAAAACATGACCTGTTCTGTAGACACACTCATTATTTATATATATTTTATACTGTCCAACCAGTAAAACATGTCCTGTTCTGTAGACATGGTCGTTATTTATTTATTCGTGTTGTACCTGTCCAATATGACTGTCAGTTGAAATAAACCTTGTGTTGTAAGAAAACTTGTTTTATTTGTTATGAATCTATTTTGATGCGTTTTCCCGTAACTTTGTGTTTAAAAATATCAAAATGAATATCAATATCGCAATATTCATAATCAATATCGCAATATCACATTTTGTCAATATTGTGCAACCCTACTTTTGAGGCCCATGGACTATGGGACTCCATGTCAGTTGCCCACTGTACCCTGTTGGTTGACCAGCCTTTATGTCCTCCAGTTCGTGCTCTAGACCTGTCACAGGACTGGCCAGATTTGTTTTGTCACCACATTGATAATTGATGCGGATGCATTATTAATACTGAATACAGGATTCTTTAAATATTGTATTATAGTGTAAATTTGTTTTTACTATATATGTTGTCTGTATAATATATGTTGTTTGTACATCTGGAGCCTTAAAAATAATTTCCCCATGTGATTATTAAAGTATTTCTGATTCTGATTCTGATCACTCAGCAGTGTTAGATTTATCACAATTCATTAGCTAAACTACAACGTAAACACAACATAATGGAGATGCATTAAAAAAAAAAAAAGGCGTTACAGCAGCAGCAGAAAAGCAACAAAAACAAGTCACACAGCTGCTAACAAAAGCTTCACAGATACAGCTCCTTAGTGATGACGTTGCCTTTGTTGACACACTGCTGGAAAGGATGCTAGCATCAAGCTAACTACACAAGCTAGCGACTCCTTCTTGGACGTTAGCTACATATGTGGCAGGAGTACACTGTCCTGAAAGGACAGTTAGCTTTCATTTTGACATCAGTGTTGCCAGCAGAGAAGCTTAAGTACAGCAACTCATATGAACTGGTGGTAAAACCCCAAATTAGACTGACAAAAAGATGTTACTGAGGAAGTATCGTTACTGCGCGATGCGATGCTAGCTACAGTGGCTAGCTTCAGATGGCAGACACGAGCCGTTAAGATACCGTTACTATTAAAAGAGGTAATTTAGCTCGTAAGAACAACCGCACACGTATCTCCGTCCTTTATCTTTAATTTTCACTTTTGCAGTGAGGTAGCTAAATGGGCGACGGAGCAGCTAGCAGGGCCGTGTTCACTTACGTCTGGATGGCTGGTTAGATTCGCCCAGAGCTTTCCTTCCCCCGATGCCGCCGCCGCCGCCGGGTTTCTTGTCAGTCGGGTTCTTGCCTCCTCCGGCGCTGTTATTTTTCTTCCCTTTCTTCACTACCTCCCATTTGCCGACTGAGCCATTATTTGAAGCCATGTTTCTGTTCCAGATGGGGTGTTATTAGGTCGGGGGTACTACTGTGACTTCCTTCTTCCTCCCTGCTGAATGGAACAGGACGACTCAACTCAAAAGATCATTTAATGCTGCATTCAAGTGCTCCTCGGATAGTCCATTCTCCTGAGTTGGGACATCGTTCAACTGACTTCGGTTTTTTCATAAGCTTGTGGGAAACGTGGACGCTACAAAGAAGATATGTTGTATTTTATTGCTCAGACCGTTCAAACAATGGCTGTTTTCAGTAGTTATTTCCAGTTTGAAGCGTTGTATTAGTGATTGTGTCCAGGGTTCAAAATTAGCCCCATCTACCAGCCAAATGCTGGTAAAATATGCAATTGGCTGGTAGATTTGCTTCACTCACCAGCCAAAAAAACAATGTTAATCTTTTGAGTGGCTGGACAAATTTGAACATTCACTAGCCATTTGGCTGGTGGACGAAAAAGTAAATTTTGAACCTTGATTGTGTCCCAGACCTGATGCTGCACCAGCCTAGCTATATTCCCCAAAACACTAAAATTGTGCTTTACCTGACTATCAGTGTTACAATTATATAACTGTTCTAACTAATCTAAGTCACTATGTGGACAGGCTGCATCTAACGGTTATCACATATTACCATATTACAAATTACACATGGGAAGAAAACTAACATGAAATACGTTAATTAATAAAACGCTCTTATCATTAACCCAACATTTACACAGTATGATGCCAATTCGTGTAGAAAACATTTGGCCGACTTTCCCAGTTGAAGGGGCAATCCATTTATGACCATGGGGCAATTTTCCCAGTCGAAAAGTCATTTTCCGATTATTCCGGCACCACTTCAATGCAGCACAACAGTCCGCATGCCACGTCTCTTTGTCAGGGACCTCTTCAACCACTGCGTATCTAGCTGAAATGATTGGTAATTAGCCGATTGATCACCAACGATGTTTATGAATAATTGTTTGTCATTAAAAAACCACCAGTCCTGCTGTCATCAGTATGTTCATGCTGATATGAGCATTTTAAAGCAGTGTTAACTAGGAGTGTGTGGATGTGTCCACTGCAAATGTCTTTTTTTATCATTTCAAATTGAGACAGGAAAAAGTCAGGAGTTTGTTTTTGTTTTAAATGATGGCCAACAGTTCAACAAAGGGCTAACATTTGTACATTAATTAATACAATTATCCCTGACCAAGCCCAAGGTACATTATTTTTTATGAACCCAAAGCTGTTCTGAAAATAACATATTTTAGCAACAATAAGCAAAACAAGGAAACTCTTTGGACAGAAATGTAAAAAAAACCCTGTAAAGTCTATTCCTGATATAAACCGGATCTGAGATGTGAACAGGATATACATAAACAGTAGCAAGAAGATAATGATAGAGAGCTGGTTGTAGTTTCCATTGGGAGTTTTGAACTACACTAGAAATCATCCCCGTCAGCTCTCTGCTGTTGGCTCTATCTTTGATGAGCGCCAGGTCTAGTTAAACCATTGGGCCGTCTGCAGTCTTCTGTCTGGCTGCCGTCTGTCGAACAGACGGGGATTTTGGCTTCAGTGTCTCTCAAAAGAGGCACTTACTGTTTGGCACAAACCTCCTGGATCTCTTTCAAGACATACCTCTATTCAATATGAGTGGAGGCTTAACCACTGACCACAGTGGGCGTCCTACTGGGTCAATATGTTAATCTTTTGCAAGTCAATTGTACTCGTTTCCTAAGCAATACATCTCTTTTGGTCCCAAAATATGTTTTCAAGTGCAAATCATTTCTCTGCAACATGATGGCAAGACTTAAAGCAACACCAAAGCACTTTTCCCTTCGGTCCCCCTACAGGTTGGAAGCAGAATTGTCCATTACAGATGTCGTAATGTCTCACGTCTCATTCGAACTACAGGTCCGCTACCCGATCTGGCAAACTTGCATAGTGCGGTTATAGCTGATAGAGGGCCGCGTAGCGAATGCAGAAGTGCCGATCACCCTGTTACGAGTTGATGAACCACTGAAACGATTTTGGAAGCATTATTTTAAAGGTACAAAATAATCTTTGGTGTTGCTTTAACATCGCTATGGTTACACTATATGCAAGTGTTTGTGATGTGATTTGCACGGGGAATTATAGAATACTGCCCCTGATAAATACAGCAGCAGCAACATGGCAAAAAGCACAGCCAACAAAAACGTGTGTTACTTTTCTTGAACATCAGAGCTTTATTTCATAACTGCAGTAAGTTTATCACACGGCTGCCATGGCAACAAACGGTGAGAGAGGGTTCGATGTTTGTTCTTTCAGACTGGAACTTCAACTGTCAATCACACTCAGTCTGGCTTTCAATCACAATAAAACACACCAATAGTTCCTTGGCAGCCACTGCGGCGTTTTAACGCTTTGCAACAAAACTCAATTAAATACGGCAACTCAAGAATAACGATAGCAGCTAAAATGTTCAACTCAATTAAAAGTCAAACATTAGTATTTAGCAGTGTCTAAAAAGTCTTCTTACATTTTTTTCTTCTTTTTTTAACATTTGTTCATTCACAGAATTCAAAGCCTGATAAATAACTCGTAAAGTGACACCTCTGAGGAATTCAATGCAAATAAAAAACAAACCTCTTTAAAACAAATCTACAAAATACAAAATTGCATCTTTCTGTATCTTCACTGCATGTTGGCATTTTGGATCATTTCAGTCGATTTGTTTCGCTACATTTAGTGCAAGAAATCCAAAACCACTTAAAAATCGTTGCCGATTAAAAAAAAATATAAATAAATAGAAACATAAATACATCATGCTCTCTCTTAAACAAGCTGTCAAAACAGTCATGAGCAAACCCTCTCTGGTGGGACACCTTCATGACTAAAAGCAGACTCTGGGATGTTTCCACCCCGGGTATGGTGACTTCTTTATGCTTGTACATGTGAGCAGTTCAAAGTCTGTGATATAGGGGGGCAAAATGTACGTTCACGTGTCATCATATGCAATAAGATCAAAATATATGTGCAGGCCCTTCTCCTAAGGGACTTGATACCATTTATAATCTCACCTTGTAAAATTTACAGCCAAAATATGCTTAAACTAGTCACATTGTGTGGAAAACATTGTGGTTTCATATATTAACTCTTCAGAGAACCCTGGTGAATGTGTGCATCTGTGTGCAGTCACCAATCAAAGTGCATGGTGAGAGAAAGTGACCTTCCTCTTAACAGAACAGATAGCACTGTTGGCTTCAGGCTGTGATCTATCTCATTGTTATTAACCTAAACATGTTTAGCAGGCTAAAACCAGCCGTGCAGTGCAGCTGTCCCCTTTGGTAACTGGTCAGAGCGAGCCAAGTGAGCCAAGCCAGGCTACTGGGCCCTAGTCCAGACAGGTCTGGGTTAAGTGTCCTTTTTTTAAGAGTTTGGGAAGCGAGGCTGTGCAACAAAGTCATCATGGAACAGGACAGTCGCAGACAAGATGGGAGAAGTAAGGGAAATAATTAAATAAAAAGGGGGAAAAGAGGGGGATTATGACAATAAGTATCAGGTAGGTTAAAGGGTGAGAGGTGGGGGAGGATGATGAAGAGAGGAAGAACAGTTCAGAACTCCTCCTGGTCTTGCTCTGCCCCTTCCTCAATTTCATCGTCATCTGGTGGTGCAAATCCGTCCTGCGAAAGAAGGCTGAGGTCAGTGTACGTCAGGATGAGAAGTCATAACGTTTTGAGGATTTTGAGCCACTAAATGAATCTGTTTGTTGCCTTTTTCTTGTGTTTAAATACTGCATGTCCACATCGTATTTCAGACGTCCCCCTCCTGGCCATATTACATAATTCTGCAGTGCTCGGGCCTAATACAGCAAAAATTCAAGCAGTGACTACCTGGGGTCTTTGTATCTCCCCTTGACAGTTCACTTTTAATTTGGTGACCATCAGAGAGCTTAAATATACTGTAGTCACAAACTCTGCAAAATGCTGTGATTGACCAAGGAGAAAAGTCTAAAAAAACAACGATATTATGGAGAAATTTCAGTCCAGTCAGGTTTCAGGTCACGCCACAACATGAAGCCAGCTCTACATAAAGTCTCCAACGATCTACTGCTGTCTCTTGACTCCGATACTTGGCCACACTAATAGACTACTAGACCTTAGCTTTGCCTTCGAGACTCGGTCTCAAATGCCAGGTCGATATCCAGAGTAGCATCCTCAAGTGGTTCGCCTCCTAGAAGTGTGCTAGAAAGCGCAGACCTCTCCAGTCCCCTCTCCATCAGCTCCGCCAAATTTATAATAATGTATGCTAGGATAATAATAGGGAAATCAGCTTGCCAGTCTCCTGCCCACTCTGCTAACCTGGCTGGCCAAGGTTATCAAATGTAAACATCGGGGTGAAGGTGGAGAAGATGAGCTCCAGCTAGCAAGAGCATCTCTAACTTCTCTACACATCTCTACATCTCTATACTATGACTACGAGTTGCTCATCAGCATCAACTCAAGGAAATCAACTCAGCAGTCTCCTGCTGACTCTGCTAGTCGGGCTGGTCACGGTTTTCAAATGTAGAGTAAACAGAGTAAACACAGAGGAAATGGTGAAGATGGCTATCAGCTACAATCTATGGCTATGATACCGACTACGTGGACAAGCAAGACCATCGCTGCATACATCTCCATCTCTACATCATAGGGGTCACCGAGGCGAGCGTGGAGGAACTGAACAGAGACCGCATCCTTCTCTGCTGGGCACCCTGCTGGCTGGTGTGCAGGACGGTGAGCTGGATGGCCTCCGTGCCCACGTTGGTTTTCAGCAGGATTTCGGGAGCTGTGGTTTCCTTTCGCCAAGACTTGGCTGGATTCTGGAGTGTCGGTCCAACTATAGGACTGAGTTCAAGGCTCTATTAATTGTTTTTAAAGCTTTACACATCTTGGCGCCCTGGTATATCATTGAGCTCCTCTGCCCCTTCCAACACAGATCTCTCGGATCCTCAGACCAGCTGCTCCTAGCTGTCCCTGAGGCTTAGGAGTAAGGGGCAGTCGTGCATTCGCAGTAGCCGCCACGAAGCTTGGAACAGTTTACCTTTTTCAATTAAGTGTTCCCCCCTCTGTATACACTTTCTTGGAGAAGTGTAAGCGAGGAAGTTGAACTACCTGGTACACTCTGAAATTCGATCCTAACTCCATTCAGGTAACAAGCATTGTAAGAGTTGTTTGCTTGTTGTCTTGTGGACAGACCTGGCAAAGTATGAATTCAGAATTTCTACAAATCAGCATCATCATGTAGTTTTTTTTGGCATACTTTTGATCCGTTTATTGCAATTAAATCACAGCAAAACCTTTACCTCAAGAGGCGCTGGAAGCGGCAGTCATCCAGGCGTAACTTTACTTCCTGGAGCAGGCAGTAAAATTCTCCGAGCTGTTTGCTCCTCCGGATGACGTTATGAATCCAGAAACAACGCCGTTTGATTTTCCGACCTATCTGGGACTTCCACAACAGATACAAAGCAGTTGTTTTAGCAATAATGATGACGGAAAGAAACGTTGCCCGTGCCAACAGCCCTACACCAGCGCGAGTAACGCAAGTAAACACAAATTAATCCAATATGATCCGGCCATCCAACTCCCACGAGGAACACAACGCAAAAATTCTCTTTGCGACCAGTGTGAAAACAGCATAATAATTGTATATCTTAAGTGACCTCTACCCCTACTCTGCAGTACGTTTGTCTGCAGTTGTGTATTTAATGGTATAGAATCATGGGTTAAAGCTTAATATTATGAGCAATAACAACATGACATGTAGAGTGATACAAATAAGTTAAGGATGAGTCCCTCATGACTTTTGTCTCATGTTATAAACAGTGTGCTGGTTTCTTTTAGTATAGCGTCAAGACTAAAATAAAAAACTTTAACTGATGGTCTGAAGATGTTTAATTTCCTGTCTTAACACTCAACACTGACGTTAAGTCTAAACAGAAAAGTACAAAAGGCAAAATAATACATTAAAACTCCATTATAGCACTACATTACATGAATTAGTAATTCATTAGCACCAGAAAGTTAGCAAACACATCAAATAAACTCAACATTATCATACAGAAATAACTACAATTAAACTACATTGTTGCCTCTTGTGGAGAAATAACCAAATAAAACAAATATAGTGAATAATGCAAACTTTACAAGCATGAACATCACTGTATTGTGGTCACTTACACTTAGCTTTAATGATACATTTGCAGGGTTGGGTAGTAATGGATTACATGTAATCAGGATTACTTAATCAGATTACAAAAAATAAGTAACTATAATCAACCCAGATTACATTTGTGCAATTAGATTATAGTAACATTGTCAAGGATTTCTTGATCACATACTTGATTACATACTGTTATTTAAAATATTTTGTTTTTCATTAATGATTTATCGAAAATGTGGAAAATGGAAGATGAACAT
The DNA here is from genome assembly GCA_023631565.1 of Gymnocephalus cernua. Classification (NCBI taxonomy): domain Eukaryota; kingdom Metazoa; phylum Chordata; class Actinopteri; order Perciformes; family Percidae; genus Gymnocephalus; species Gymnocephalus cernua. Next base: position 5,260,924 of record CM042440.1, read on the forward strand.
TTTGAGTAAGTGCTCCTCTTGTGTTACAAGAGCCAAGTCCTCCATGTGGCCTTTGATTAAAGAACAGCACCAACAAAACCGTACACAAAAGAAACAGCATCTCACATGTTGTAGAATACACACAGTACACGTGGAGTTTGTGCCAATGCTGTTTTTGTAATGCAATGCTGAATGTGTAATCGATTATGTTACTAATGACAAAAAAGGTCATGTAATTTATATTCAGTAAGTGACTACATGTCAAAGTAATCTAACCCCCCCCCCCCCCCCCTGTTAACTTGATAGTTAGTTGCTGTAGGCCTAATATAACTACTTTCAGGTTGTGGGTAAGTGAAAGCTCGGCACATCTTCTTCATTGGAATATTAAGTTCCGCTGCAACAATAGGGACAAGAACACCAACAACATGTGAATCTAACATTGAGCATTCTGCAGGCTATGCACAGTTCTCTAGAGTTCCCAATCTACACAACGATAAGGACATTTTAACATATATAAAACATATATTGAATGACTTGAATTCAATCAATAGAGTTGGGGGGAAAAGTCACACTGACGGTGCACAGGTGGCGACGTACCTAGTGACGATGTAAGGTGACGTACCTAGTTCAGATGTGCTTAGGTGTATATTTGTACGGTAAAATTCTAACATACGCCGCCGTCACGCCGCCGCTGGTAGACGTAATTTCCATGCACTTGCCGTCAAGTTTCCTGCAGGTCTCTCGTCTGCAGTTCCAATCAAAGCCATTCAAAAATCCACACGGTATAGCGGCAACGGGAAGGTAGACTTCTCCTTTTCCTGGTAATCCTTCAAGTGGCACTATCCACCCGCCACAGAGAGATGTTTTCTTTCCTTAAAACTGACTGATTCCAACCAGAGAGCTTGCACACACTCCACGGCAAACGGACTGCATTTATATAGCACTTTTCTAGTCTTGGCGACCACTCGAAGCCCTCTACACTACAGGCACCATTCTCACACACACACACACACACACACACACACACATTTATTCACTGGTGGTCGAGGCTGCCACAAAAGGTGCCACATGCTCATCAGATAAACATTCACGCACATTCACACACCGATGCCAACGGGAGCATTTGGGGTTCAGTATCTTGCCCAAGGACACTTCGGCATGTGGACTGCAGGGATCCAACCACCGACCTTCCGCTAGACGGCCACTTTACCTCCTGAGCCTCAATCGCCCCAAAACACTGACATAAACAGTACCTGTCGTATAACAACCAAGTCACACCAAACAGAGTAAATCCGAACGTTACACACAAACACAAAAACATTTATTTATGACGTTATGGTATTTATTTTATCCTACGAAAGGACAAGACATTTTTTAAAGAACTTTGTAAATGAAATTCAATACTTTTAAGGCCTTACTTTGAAAATATCAAATTCAATGCTTTTTAAATACTTTTAAGACCCGGCGGGTACCTCGATGCAAGTAAACACTGTAAAAGTGTAAAATCTTCCACCCTGATGTATGTGCTCCGTGTGTGTGATATGTTTGTGTTTACCTCTGTAGCGTACAGTACATCCAGGATTTTGCTGATGACTTGGCTGTCGCTTTCGCTTTCCTGGCAGAGAAGCTCAATGTCTCTCAGCTTTCCAAAGTAGAAGTCCCTCTCCTTCTCCAGTCCGTCTACAGTCAGCTTCAGATCCAGCAGCTAGGAACAGAGAGAGGCCGGTCAAACAGCTTGTGGGTATGAGACAAATATATAACAACAACAACAGCAGATAAACAGCTGAAGCGTTACTGTATACTGTAATATAGAATCAATAACAATGAGCACTTAACAACAGTAACAAAAGAGTCTTTGGAAGGGCAACTGTTGTATTACAGCATCAAGCCTGGATAGCTCAGTTGGTAGAGCGGGCGCCCATATATAGAGGTTTACTCCTCGACGTAGCTGGCCCAGGTTTGACTCCGACCTGCGGCCCTTTGCTGCATGTCATCCCCCCCTCTCTCTCCCCTTTCATCTCTTCAGCTGTCCTGTCAATAAAGGCCTAAACATGGCCAAAACATAATCTTAAAATGTGTTATTCGTTGTTAAGCTACTTCATTTATTCTATTAATAGACCTTAAAATGATCAATAGTCTGTAACAATGTGACAATATTGTGTTGAGTCAGCCAGACAGACCGGGAACAGGGACCTTGTGTTGTTCAATTGTTATGAGAGAGCAGTGTTGGGCCAACAGGGACCCATTTGGTATTCTCAACATGACGCTGCTTGTTCTACAAAGAGCTCTCAATGTGAAATGAGTGTCACGGTGCAATTTTGAGAAACTTCATGAACATTGAACGGTACCATCAATCATGCAATTTAATAAGACACCTGCACTGATACATTCGTGGGGTGCCATGATAGGAAACTACAGGGTGTTTTTTTTTTTTTTTAGAAATGGCTGAACAGATCAAAGCAGTTGGTACCTGCTGGTTGAGCTCTAGAAGCTCAGCGTCTCCTCCATTGCGGCTCACGGGAGTTGTCTTGCGGGCTGGTGCTGTGTTGGTCTGCCTCTGGGGGGGGGGAACAATCTTTGGAGCTGTGGGAGATGTTCTCATGGGGCCTGGAAAACAGAAGCACACAAATTCATATATCTGCCTCGTTTGGATGGCTGCGTTTAGGCTGCGTTGACAGATTTGCTTAAGTTTAACCAATGCAGTGGTCTACTGGGTTTGAAATAGCTCATGCTTTACTTGCATTATATGTGTGTAAATGTGACCCAAAGCATCTTTTTATGCTTTAGGGCCCTTTTTTAACAATCTAAGCACAGGCGTGAAGTGCATGGCGGAGGTGTGTTTAGGGCGTGTCCAAATCCACTTTTGCTTGTTTGATGGCGGAAAAAAGGGTCCGTGCGCCGGGCGCTTGGTTCTAAAGGGTTGTACTTAGTGTCTTCATTAATCATAGGTGTGTTTTGGGCATAACACGCAATAAGCCATTGACTTTAGACCAGGTTTTTGTTGGTCAACGGCGTGATCACTTCCTGCTGCCTCAAGATAGCAATATGCCCAGAATGCACCTGAACACACCTCCCTGTAAGACCAGCACACCCATGGGCGCACAGATGGGCGCAGGTGCATTTGCTATTTAAACGACGCGGGCGCTGGACGGGAAATTGACAACTGCGTTGGTCTTAAACTAGCAAAGACACTTGCGTCGGGCTCTGCGCTGCGCCAGGTGCAAGATATGGCCCTAGGTGTGCATTCACACCAAAAAAAGGTGATCCGCTGAGTTTTCGCAGGGGGAGTGTCAATGAAACGGCTCAACGGTGTGACGTCCTGTTATGTTCTTAAACCCCGTTACAAATCACAAATACACTTTATATTTCACAATTTTCTGTTTTCTGTCAAATCGTTTATAGATTTCGACGTTTCCGACCGCACTTGAAGGCAGCTTATTTCACAGGTGGAGAGAGAGAAAGAAAAGAGACGAGCGAGACAGAGCGAGTGCTTTGTTGTTGCAGGAAACATTCAGCTATTATATAGACTCCCGGGCAGTTCAGAGCTTGTGTTTCGTTTTTTTACCCTCGTAGTGTTTTAAAACTTTCTTATGGCAGCGATAAAGGCAGTGATGTTTCCTGTTTACTGTCTCAAAAGAAAACACATGCACAAACACGCACAGATTCATCCTTAATAGGATGACTTTGCAGCGTGCTTTATTTGTATTAGAACTATTCTATTATTGCTGGTTGTAGCCCATTTACTGCAAACATGTATACTTCCCATCACTGTGTCGGTACCCGATCTGTGCTGCCTGCACGATCCGTCATGCGCAAGATGTTCGCACATGAGCAGATCATAATCCTGTTTTACGAGGATTTACGACACTGCATGATCTGTTCCATTCTTCCGGTTGTAGTTGTAGCGGTCTGCCGGGAAGCTAACAATAGTTTAGCTAACAGCTAATTCGGCTAACCGCTAGCTGACAGCTTGATTCAGTCTAAAATAACGTTAACTCAAGCTAAACACTTGGAAAAGCAGGCTATAGCTACATTAAGACTTTACAGTAATAACAATAAAGCCAAGTATTGATTGATTGTATTTTAAATGAGCACAAGTAAAGTAAAACTGACATAACAGTTGTTATATATTTTAATGGTTATTTTCAGGTTTTATTTTGAGGGTCTTTTAAAGTTATTACATGCTGTCTCAGCTAGCGGTTAGCCAAATTAGCTGTTAGCTAAACTAACGTTAGCTTCCCGGGGGAGGCTAACAGCAGACCGCTACAACTACGACCAGAAGCGTGGAACAGATCGTGCAGTGTCGTAAATCCTCATAAAACAGGATTATCATCTGCTCATGCATGAACATCTTGCGCATGACGGATCGTGCAGGCAGCACAGATCGGGTACCGACACACTGCTAGCAATGTTTGTGTAGTGTATCGTTTTAGACGTTGACAATTACAAGGCCCATATATTTCTTGTTCCCTCTTTTGCCACTTATTTAGATGCAGCAATTCTAAATTTTGATTGGCTGACTGATCAAAAGTGAAAGTAGGATATTGTGTAAAGTGTACACGGCTGCTTTTGGACAGCCAGGGTGAGATTGTGTAAAACTATTAAACATTTATGTTATGTTTGTTGTATCCTGTAGGGTGCGCACAATTACAGAGTCCCTAACACCACCCACAACCAGCCAGAATAGACCAATCCATTAACCAAGTAACTCAAAGCTCGAATGGAGGTGGAATGGAAGACACACTGCAACACAAGCACACACACGCACAAGCTCGATGCAGGGGATGTTACCTGAGCGACAGGCTCTTTTAGGTTTGTGAAGAATGGGTTTACCTGGGTTAGAGGTGGGGATGTGTTGGCATGAAGAGGTGACAGCAGTGAAATGAAGCCTTTGATTTCACACTATGGCTGAACAATTCATCGTTTTCAAATCAAAATCGCAATTTCAAAGAATGCGATTAGCTAATCGTGAAGACTGCGATTAATTAATTTAATTTGCCTGATAACTGATACAGTTAATTAAAAAGTGCGGTACTTTAGCTCCACTACAGCTCTGTGTCTGTCCCTCTGCTTCTGTTTCACTCACCACTGAGTCTGACTTCATGTCCCGCCCACAACGCTATCTGACTCTCTTTTATGAATGAAAGTCTCTGATTTATTACATAATTGCTTAAAGCATTTAAACAAAGTTTTGTGTTGAATTTTGTAACGTTCCAAAATCTTAATTTTGACTTAAAGATTTTCATTTTCACTGTATATTCATATCGGTTCCAAATATGTTATCGGTTTTATTAACTACTAATAATGGGTATTGGTATCAGTCCACCCCTAGTTTTTTCATAAGATAAATGCTGGAATAATGCATACATATCACAGATTCCTATTCCTATCTATCCTATTTTCAGTGGATTTTTCATTTATTTTTCATTACTTTATTTAACTTGATCGTAGAAGGTGCAATATGTAGATGCTGCTATTGAACTGAGGCATGTCAGAAATTTCAGTTTACTATTGATATACTGATGTACTGATATTTTTTATTGGAATTGTTTTTTATTATTATAACTTTAGCTTTTGTGATTTGAGATGTTCAATGTTCCATGCTTATTAAAAGAAAAAACACTTATTGTTTGAAATTCATATCCATGTTCTCATCCTTGCATAAGAAATTCTCATATTATAATGGTCCATGGCATATTTTATCTGCTACACAGTGAATATTGAACTTTAGCTAAAACGTTTTTTTAAATAATCGCAAATAGAATCATAATCGCAGCCCTAATTCACACACAGCTGATAGTGACAAGTGTGTGTGTGTGTGTGTGTGTGTGTGTGTTGTACCTGGGTTGGGTGGAGGCGGCGTTCCCTCTTGGCCCTGCCGTGACATTACAGGGTCGTAATCTTTCCCATCATAGTTGGCATCAAAAAACTTCTTAAACCACTGAAGGAACTCAAAGTTGTCCTGGAACTTCCCCTTCACCAGCCTCTCCACAGGAATGATCTGAGAGAAGGAGCGAGTGGAGGAAAGAGAGAGGAGGAGTTGATATTATTTTAACAGAAAAGGAGGCAACCCTTGGATATGGATCTAAAAGAAATGCTAATCCTTGCCAGAAAAGCACCGCAATGGGGACAGTTTGTGATCAAAGGGTCGCTATTTGAAATTACAAAATCTAAGGATAACGTGATAATTACAAACTATTATTTTGGGGCATTGTGGCCACATTTAAGATGCTGAACATGTAATCACAACATCCCGTGTGACTATTGTTGCATTTCTCCCTCCTCTTACTCTCAAAATAAAAACAGATATACCTTAAAAAAAATGAATAAGAAAATATCTTGTCAACTATATTAAAAAACTATATATAATTTCTTTTGTAACTCAACAGCTACAGTATGCAGTATGTGGTTTGAGGTGTCTTTGACCAGATGATGGATCTTATGCCAATTTACATATTTCAACAACTCTGTTCCCAGGGGGACGATTTATTTAATCAAATCTAGCCTGAATATGTGCATGTGTGTGTGTGTGTGTGTGTGTGTGTGTGTGTGTGTGTGTGTGTGTGTGTGTGTGTGTGCATGTGTGTGTGTGTGTGTGTGTTTTCTCACCTTGTCTACATTCATTCTCTTGAATGAAGCCTGTAAGACCTTGAAATTGTGGATGTATTCATGTTCCAGTTTAGCATTGAACTTCACTTTCTTCATTAATATGCACCCTGGAAACAGCATGTCCATTAACTGACAGTAAGCACCACCTACGGGGAAAAATACATATTTACTTTTAGAGCTTGATATACATTTTGAATTTAATTGCAAGCTCAAAATCTCTTTTTAAACGTGCGTGTTTACCCGAACAGAGCTGCTCGATCTTTGTGTATGGGAGCTGCAGAGAGTCGTTGACCCATGCCAGCATGTCATGACGACTCAGGTTCTCAATGGTCATTGAGGTGGAGTAAACATTCACCGCCATCCTCCTGATTCACAACAACGCACACAAAAGCACACAGATATCACACAGATATCACATTCAACAGTTGAATGATTGATTTCAGAAGGGTGATAGATACTTATAGTCTACAGTTTGATTAATGTGTGCAACTATATTTGTGGTACAACATAAGGCGCTAAGTTCAGGTTGCAGTTTCCCCTGGAGGCACAATAACTTCTTTAAAATGTAGCCTCTGGGGATCAATAAAGGCTTATCTAGGGGCTGCTGTGGCTCAGGTGGTAGGAGGAGGAGCGGCCGTCTACAGCCATGCAGTCCCATATCGAAGTGTCCTTGGGAAAGACACTGAACCCCGATTTTCTACCGATGCTGCGCTATCGGTGTGTGAATGTGTGTGAATGTTTATCTGATGAGCAGGTGGTACCTTGTATGGCAGCCTCGGACATACAAGGTCCAAATGTGTGTGTGTGTGTGTGTGTGTGTGTGTGTGTGTGTGTGTGTGTGTGTGTGTGTGTGTGTGTGTGTGTGTGTGTGTGTGCGTGTGTGTGTGTGTGTGTGTGTGTGTGTGTGTGTGTGAGAATGGTGGCCCTGTACTATGTAAAAGCGCGTAGTAGTCGTAAACTAGAAAAGCGCTATATAAATACAGTCAATTTACATTTCAAGTTTTTATTATTTCACAAATGTAAGAAACTTGAGTATTTGTGCTACTACTGCTATTAAATAAAGTATAATGTCTAATAATATGCAAGATTTGCTTGCTTGACTGCTTCATGGTCAGGCCAAAATATATAAAAACAAACACAGACAGACACACACACACACATACATGCTTTACTCACCTGTGCTCTGTGTGTTTGGTGGGAGCTGTTTAAATGGTTGTGGTGGACCACCTTACAAAAAGACCTGAAGACAAAAACCAGAATCATGTGAGACATCGGTGTTGCTACCATTCATACTGCACCCTAAAGATAATCATACTTCAAAGTTATTTTACTGGTAATTCTTAAAACCTGAATCTTGTCTTTGTATATCCCCTTTAAACATAACTTCCTCTATGCCTGCATTTCCATCAAATGGTCAGAGTGGCTTAGTAGGTGTCCTGCTCAAGAGCTCCCCCACAAGGTTACAAAGATAAAGACCACAGAAAAACTAGCTCCAGTCATAGTTATCTCACTAATCTCTGCCTCAGTTAATCCTTTTAGCCTAGGTTGAGCAAGCTGTAACTCATCATGGTGCACAAAGGCTGCTGAGATCACCAATGAAAGGATCCAACACGCATAAAAAAATCCACACCGCTACATTTCATCACACTGACAGCTTGAGATAAGGAAAAAATCCAACAATAACAAGGCATTTCCTGTGAACATTCAAATCAACACCGTCCACCAGGCAAATGCAGCTGCTCTGGTTGCGGCTGGTGAATATACAGGTTATGCCACTGTGTCATCTGAGCCCAGAAATCTATTTTGACTAGTTTGAAAGGTTAGAAAATGCAAAAATGTCACTAAAGGCCTGTTCATTCTGGAGTTTATTTTGCTGCCCGACTGCCTCGTCCACATATGAAGCAAACTACACACACATTTAAACAACCATCTATCTGGTCACGAAGACCTCTTTATGTGAAAGACAAACAGTCCAATAATAGCAAATTAACACAGAGTGACAGTGGCACTACAACCAATAGGCTAGCTGCTAGCGGTTAACTTACTTTTTCATTAAATAGTTATCAGTAAGGGAGAAACAAATGTTGAAATGATTACTTAATTTCTTTCAAAACAAAAATATGTTTCCTGCTCTAGTTTGTTTTAAATGATAATAAAACAAGATGTTTAAAGACATCACTGAGGACTCGTACTTGTAAAGACAATTTTCTTTGTTTGTTAAAGACCAAATAATTAATAGATATACTGATAATAAATATAACCATTAGTTGCAGCCCTCTGTGACTTACAGACAAACAACACCAGCTTGGTGTGTCACTTATTTATATTAAGATGGATGATTAGACCTTAATGTAAGAGTGCAACCCTAAACCTGGACTTTCCCAACTTAGATACCCTGTTTCCAGAACATGTCAAAACTTACAGGGTCAGGTCATTCCACAGGTCTTTTATTTTTTGCACATGACCCTGACATGACATGACATGAGGAAAACTGTGTGCAGCAGTTGCAGAACAAAGTAGGCAAGAGTGCCAATATAAAAATATCAATAAACACACAAAATCCAACGAACCACAAAATATACACAGTGCCAAAATATAAACAATGTTTAGGTATGATCATAAGTTGCTCTTATCTCAAGTTGCTTCTTACTAAGACATATCTATATATAGATATGTATGTACAAATCAAATCTCAAGTACAGTTAAGGGGATATGGTTAATTCAAATGTTTAATGACTATTTATGTCCATAATATCCCCATTATTGCACGTCAGAAAGGTGTTACTATGTACTGTGCTGGTTTCCAAATAATAAATGTTGTTCTGACCAACATATTATTGAGTAGCAGCAAGAAAACATGTTTACTGCTGATCATATTTCAGGTTTACAAAATGAGCATATAGGGTGTATATTCTAATATTAGCTAACTGATGAAAGCCATGCAGTATTTTTAAGTGAGCCTCATTTACTTTATTGATTTATTATCAAATAAAATACATTTAATTTAACCACAAGTAAATAGCCTCAGGTTGACAGCAGCTCGGCTACTTTGTGATGGTTTTTCTCCTATATTCATCTCATATCCAGTCGGTTTTCAAGGGTCAACCGAATAGTTTCACAGTAAACGTTACAGCCGCGGTCAGTGCGACTGTTTTGTCATGAGGCTAAATAGCTTCTAAGCTCACACTGCTAACGTCGGTTACGACTGGCTAATTGTTGTTGAATTGAGATACTTTTCACCAAATTTCAATTTCACCGCAGCGACATTAGCGAAATAAAATATATCCAAGTGTAACTGAGACGAGACTTTTTTTCCCCAGCCTAACGTTATCTCTGAAGGCCTTTTGGATAACACATACGCACATTATCAATGACAGAATAACTGTCAGCTAACGTTACGGGACGACACAAGCACCTTTATGTGAGGCGTAAATGAAACAAGCAGTTAAATCAACAGATTTCATTTATTTAAGTCAAGTTGAGTTAATATTACTCACTGAAGTGCGACGCGTTGCTCTCACAGCCGTCCTGTTGTCGTTGTGTCTGGTGATGGGCTTCTGTTGCTATACGCCCGACTGTTGCCTTAGCAAAGACTGCGAGACTGGCCTGGCTCGCTCCCACCCACCTAAGCTGCTGGAGCAGTGCGCATGCGCAGGGCAGTTGCAGGATTTTCTCATAACTTTTTAGTGAAACTGGTGTCCCGATCAGGTCCCGATCGCAAATCTGCGATTTCCTAGGACGGAAAAGGCATGACCCGCCATACTCTGCCTCTGATTGGCTAGTACTCGTTGCCTTGGTTTGTTGGTTTGGTTGGATTTATTTTTGTTTAACTGTCTATGGATTTAGGCATGAGGAGGGAAATTGGTTAGAATTAGGGTAAATTATCTTAATACATCCATTGGTTAGACCCACAAATACACACAACATAGGCTACTGTGTATATAATTAATATAAATCAATCTTCATTTTGTGTTTATGCGCATATACTGTTTATTGTGTATTGTCCGAAAGTGTGTGTGTGAGTGTGTGTGTGTGTGTATGTGTGTGTGTGTGTGTGTGTGTGTGTGTGTGTGTGTGTATGAATGAGTGTCTAGAGTTGGATTGTACTCTAATGTGGCTTAACTGCTGCTTCTGTCTATAGTGTGTGCTGTGGAGGGGGGAGAGAGCCCAGCTAACAATTTTTGGTTCCCAAAACGTTTTGGTAACGTTTGTTTTTGGTTGCGGAAACGTTAGTTTTTGGTTAGTCTGTGGTTAGTTTTTGGTCCAAACGGCAAGTTTTGTGAACGTTTTGGAAACGTTAGTTTTTGGTTTGGTCGAACGTTCTCTGAACGTTCCATGAACGTTCGCCTAACGTTGTAACCTTTAGATAACGTTCCCCTAACGTTCGCCTAACGTTGTAACCTTTAGATAACGTTCTTCTAACGTTCCCTTAACGTTGTAACCTTCAGATAACGTTCCTCTAACGTTCGCCTAACGTTGTAACCTTTAGATAACGTTCTTCTAACGTTCCCTTAACGTTGTAACCTTCAGATAACGTTCCTCTAACGTTCGCCTAACGTTGTAACCTTTAGATAACGTTCTTCTAACGTTCCTCTAACGTTGTAACCTTTAGATAACTTTCCTCTAACGTTCCCCTAACGTTTAGATAACGTTGCCGTAACGTTCGTCTAACGTTGTAACCTTTAGATAACGTTCCCCTAACGTTTAGATAACGTTGCCGTAACGTTCGTCTAACGTTGTAACCTTTAGATAACGTTCCCCTAACGTTAAGATAACGTTGCCGTAACGTTCGCCTAACGTTGTAACCTTTAGATAACGTTCCTCTAACGTTGTTTAGATAACGTTCCTCTAACGTCCCCCTAAGGTTGCAACCTTACATAACTGTGTGCATGAGCAGGAATGAATTACTATTGGCAGGAATGAATGAACAGGCAAACTTGATTGGATTTAAAACTTTAATATAAAATAAAAAATACAATATTAAAAAATACAACATTAACACAATATAAACAGGCCTGGAAAAATAAGCAAAAAATACAAATAAAAAAATGGAGTGGGATGTAGTGCAAATGTAAAAAAAACATATATACATATATACATATACATATATATATATATATATATATATATATATATATATATATATATATATATATATATATATATACACACACACACACACACAAAAATACAGTGATCCAAAAAGTTCCATGGCTAGTCCTTCTCAGCTGGCCTAAAAAGAAAGAAACAAAAGTTTGATGTCATACTAAGAATCAAATTGATAAAAAACAAGACTAATTGCCTTCTGTTTTTCACATCATATAGAAGAATTTCAATGTACCGTCTGTGTGGGGCAAACTTTAGCGCCAGCCCGATCAACTCCTCCACTCCTGCTGCAGTCAGCGTGGGGAAGCTCTTCTGAGAGGCCGCTAGAGTAGAAGTCAAAATGAAGCAAAGTTACAAGTCAAATTAAAACCTCTTATCAGCCAAGCTAAGCATAATACTGATGTGAACAATAAAATAGCACATGCCTGTTATAACCCTGCATATAGTCAGGTCATAGAAGGCCTTCTTTGCCTTTCTTCCCCGCAGGCTATACTGCTTCAGCACATCGTTGGTTGCCACTCGCCGTAGCATACGCCGGACTGTAGAGCCTGAGGTCGGACCTCCAAGCGTTGCCAGGAAAAGTTGCTTTCGAAAAACATATAGAAATACAAATTATACATGTGGAACAAAGTGGGGAGCTTGTACAATCTCATTTTGTAAGTTCAGTTATAATGATATTTGAAGTTATGCAATTATATAGTGTTGATCTTAGGGCACTTAAATACCATTTTGTTCCTCCTCTCCTGTTGACTGAGACTCCTGCAGCTCGGTGACTGTTGAGCAGGGCGACAGCAACATGTCATCGACTGGAGCAGAGGGAGGGGACTGGGAGCTCCTTAAGGGCATCAGCAGCTCATCCTTCTTTTCCTCATGTGTCCATCCGTTGTGCCATGCGGGTAATGATGTCCTCATGGCTATGGAAAAATGTATGGTTTTAGTTGTTATACATGATATACTTATACTGATATAAACAACTTAAGTGAGTCTTCTTACCTCTCATTTCCGTCTCCATGGCTGAGCCACCTCCCTCTGTGTGATGAGTTCTCCTGTTTACAACAACAAAACAGTTGAGTTACTCTCAAAGTCCTTGTCATAAAATTGTATTAATTGGAAATGGAAAATTCAAAGCAACTGTACCTTCAACTGGGTCCCAAGATGAAGTGGCAGGCCGAGCTTGTGTTACAATAGACCCCCCCCCCCCCCCAACTCTGGGCTACCAGCAGGTTCCCTGTGTGGTGTTGACTCATCTAAAAATAAAGTAGATGTAAATATTGGTCAGGTCATTTATGGTAGGTTTCTTGTACATGCAATTGCAAAAGATGAACCTATGCTGATACATTAGACAATCGCTAAAAACTAAACAAATCATCAGAACAGTAACGTGATATGCACCAGATTGAATGTCAGTAGTTTCATGGCAGGAAATATGCCTGTTTCTTAAATGCATGCATAAATGTAAACTTACAGACAGTCTGTCTGTCTGAGACAGGGCTTCCAGACACACGCTCCGTCCTGGAATGCTTTCTTCCTTGTGGAACGGATTCATCTGAAATAAAAGACCATGCAGTTTGTACTGATTGCAAAATAATATTTTAATTGTGTAAATAATGTTCACATAGGTGTAATCATTATGTCGTGCTAGTTAACCTGCAGTTTCGTGAACAGAGCTTCTCTTAAAACATCCATGGCTTTATCTCTTATCCACGTTACAGGCTTTACAGCATACAGCCCTCGGATGTATCGTAAGATGAGTGTTAAACTCTAAACCCACATCGGCTCTTAGGGACAGATAAGATATTAGCTACGTTAGCTAGCTACCTAGCTCCATTATTTAGCTTGAGCCCCCAGCAGTATGGGGAAGCGCTAATGACGTTGCGTCCACGTAAAAGGCTTTACAGCATACTTATGATACATCCGAGGGATGAATGTATCATAAGATAATAATACCATGGATGTATTAATAGAACACATGGTGAATTAGCTGCAGCCTCCAATTTGAACGTGCATTCAGTGAGTCCGACTGAGTTCAGCTCGACTCGCTGTATAATGCTGGCACCCATGTCAGAGCTTTCTTAAAGTTGTTTACCAAAATCTCTCACCTTGTTGTCCATGTTCCTGATGTCGTCTAAAACATCACCGAGGGAAAGTTCAGTCTGTCGCCAACGTTGATGTATCCATAGGCTAGCTAGCTAGCTGTTTCCCGCGTTAGCATTCGGGCTAGCACTGCTAGCCTAGCAGTCTTGAGCGGAGGACAGTCTGTTGACGGTCGACAATGTCTTTCTTGGCATCTTTGTCCTACCTTGCGTTATAACACCGCCGGTGAGGTGTAGTAAGCATATGTTTTAGTCAATGGCAGTATTTTAGTTAGAATTTGGGACCAAAACGAACGGAGCTAGAGAACGTTGTGCCGCTCGCGTGGCGTGCACTGTTCGCCGGTGTACATCCGGAAGTTAGGACAAACCTTCGGTCACCTGAAAGCAGACAGCCTTCCCCCTACTGGCGCGGGGGTGTAACGGTTGGCTTTGTACACTGAACCGAGCCTGTTAGAAGTGAAATGAAGAGGTGAATTTTCATAGTTGTGAAAATCGTTGTAAGATAGACTGTTGTTTTAAACCTAACAAAGTTTGTTTTCTCGAGATTTTGTTTTCTCGACATTTCTTTTTTTGTTTTCTCAAGATTTTTTTTTCATGGATTTTTTTTTTTTTTTTTTGCCTAAGACACCCTTCCATTTAACCCGGGGAATGTGGCTCCATAAGCGGATAGAAATCTGCCGTTTCTCCCTCTACTTCTCCGGTCAAATACTTGGAAAAAAATCCCACAACATCCCCGAGCAAAAGGCTCCATGAGCAGATAGGTCTGCCGTTTCGTCCTCCTCTTCTCCGGTCAAATACTCGGGAAAAATCCCACTAAAACAGCGTTCAATTTAACCTGGAGAAGAGAAGGGAGAAACGGCAGACCTCTATCCGCCCATGGAGCACATTCCCCGGGTTAAATGGAAGGGTGTCTTAGGCAAAAAAAAAAATCCATAAAAATAAAATCTTGAGAAAACAAAAAAAATAAATCTCGAGAAAACAAACTTTGTTATAGATAACGAATTAATAAGTTGTTATCACGAGATAACAGTGCATAAAAAACCCACAAAACTATTGTTTTTCAGCCTAAACATAGGCTATATATATATATTTTCTTGCTATGCTGTTTATCTTACTTAGCTACATTTTATAAGACCAATCATTTGAGCTGGTTTGAATAAACATTTTCAAATCGCACTCAGAACAACCAAAAACAACTAAACGGTAACGTTGTGTGGAGGTTACAGCGCAACCACAGGATAACGTTTGAGTTGGTTGGTTTCCCTAACGTTTCGGTAACGTTATAACCATGAGGAAACGTTACCTCAACGTTAGTTTTTGGTTTGGTTCGAACTAACCTTTAGATAACCAAAAACTAACGTTATTTAACGTTCCCGAAACGTTTTGTGTTAGTGGGGAGAGAGTGAGTGGGCTGCTGGCGCCCAGCTGTTTTTGCTAAACTGCTTGTTTTTAATTACTATGGACACCACGTCATCTATAGTCCTGTTAAATCTCTTTTTAAAATTGTTATTTTTTATAATTGTCATACCTGCCCAGGGACTGCAGTTGGAAATTAGCAATAATGTTGCTATAACCTGGCCCAAGACACTCTCTTGTATTACAAGTTTAATGTTTATTTGTGCATTGTCCCTGTTTCAAATAAATCAATTTCCATTTCCATTCCATATGAAGCTTTGGCAACATTGTTATTGAAACTTTCATGCTATTAAAGCCACTTCGACTCGAATGGAAATTGAAGAATACCAGAGCCAATCAGAGACACAGCAGGGCGGGTCATGCCTTCGCCATCCTAAGAAGTTGAGCGGCCATGATGGAGAAAAAGTACAACCCATGTTTGGTGATAAACTTGAGCCATAGAGAGGTGGAAGAGGTATTCAGATGCTTAACTTAAGTAAAAGTAGAAATACCAAAGTAAAAAATACTCCATTACAGTAAAAGTCCTGAATTTCAAAATGTTCTTAAGTATTATAAGCTAAA
Organism: Gymnocephalus cernua; assembly: GCA_023631565.1. Classification (NCBI taxonomy): domain Eukaryota; kingdom Metazoa; phylum Chordata; class Actinopteri; order Perciformes; family Percidae; genus Gymnocephalus; species Gymnocephalus cernua. The sequence goes on from CM042440.1 coordinate 5,276,688, forward strand.
TGTATCCAAAGTCAGTAATGTAAAGTAACTAAGTAAATGTAGTCAAGTACTGTACTTTTGTCATTTGTAATCTGTAATTTTGAGGTACTTTTTCTTACTTAAGTAGTTCAATGTATTTCGGTATATGTTTAACGTCAGCTTTATATATTTAGGTCATATGGTTCAGCACAGCAGGCTACCACAGATACACCTTTATTGTTATGTATTTATTTTACTATAATGTTTTGTAAGGATTTTTGCCTTGTAATGAGTTATTTAATGTCACTTAATCTCTACTTTACTTCTTTTTTTTTATCAGGGAGCCAAGGCTTCTCATGCAGATGCACCTTTCAATGCTTGTAATGTCATTGTCTACACTTTCATTCATTCATGTGTTTTGCAGCTCCATCCTCATTTGTACTGCACATCTCTTTTACATTTTCTACTCATTTTTTCATTTCATTTTTTATTTTAGTAAGCATATTATAGTACATATAGGCCAGCATTTATGTTATTATGTATACAGAGCCTCTTGTGTCTATTACGTGCTAATCAATTACCAGTACTTCATATTTTAATTTAATTAAATTTTTTTTTTTATATATTAAAACGGTGACCACAAATATTTTGAGGCATTTTAGGAACAAAAAGGTGACAGAAAGAATCAAGTTGATATTTTTCTTATTATTTTATTTTGCCGTTATCATGTGGTAAGAAACAAGCAGCCACTTACAGATTCAACAGGTTCACTGTCCAACACAACAAGAATCTACAAACACACAACCAGTCACAGGGCCTTCAAAACAACAAAACCATCCAACAATTGAATAATTGAATTGTAGGCAATAGTAAAAAAAACAGCACCAGTTGTTGTGAGCCTGTGGAGAGATTTAACTCCTCCGTCTCCATGGGGTGCTCTTCATGCATGGGTGTGGGTGTTGCACGGGTGATTCACATTGGCACATTTATTCTTTCAGCTAAAAAACAAAACAAACAAACATCCTAAATATATAGTTCACAGACGAGAAGACGTGATCATGTATAAATATAATACTGATAGGCAGGAATGAGACATCATCAGGAAGTGAAAGGATCAGTGGTTTTCTTCAGACTGTGCAACTCAGTCTTCCTGCTCTGTGGAGAGTCACTGCTCTTATAACAATAAATCCCTTTTATTTTCCTACAAACAGGAAGTTTACTTTCAAAATACAGTCCACGAGATGCTACTGAAACCCAACATCATCAATTCATTTCGGGGCCCTCTATGCGCAATCTGGGGCCTCATTTATCAACTGTGCGTACAGACAATTTTGTTCATAAACTGTGCAAACATAACATACATACTTAAATTAAACCTAACAATGTTGTTGCTCTTAAATGAAAGTATTTTATGGACAAGCCACTTGAAAGTGCCAAATAAAAACCTTCTGGTTTTGTTGAACCTTATTTAGCCATATCTCAACCCTGTTGTCTCTGTCATTAAAGCTGCATTAATGGCGACTTGTTAATCTAAGTCCTATTTTAACTCTCCTAACGCTGTTTCGGCCTCCACCAGGTCCTGAGGGAAAACTCCTCTTCATCTCCTTAGCTGCTCAATATTCCACTTTCGTCACTGGCTAGTTGCTAACTTTGTCCGTCTGTCTGTCTGGCGATTGGTGCTGGAAGGGCTCTGTGTACGGTGAGTTTAGGAAACAGAGCAGCGAGAGTGAACCGAGACAGTAAAGCTGTGGGCTGTAAAAGCAAAACAATAAGCGGAAAGACACTCAAACGCTTCGTGGAGCTGTTATTGAGGATACATCACTTTTTCTTTATGTAAATGAGCCTGTTCATGCTCATTTTAATTGAATTAAATCTCTGTTATGTCTATGGGAAATCTATTATTTACGGATTTACGCTTGTTTTATGCACATTTTGACAAATGAGGCCCCTGGTGTTTTTTTTTAGCAGCGCCTGTTTTCACTCAGAAAGCTCTATGTGATCTCTCCAGTGTATGAGAAGGCACTGCATTCAACTTTATTGATGTAAATCAAGCGCTATTCTTGTGTTCTGTATTATCAGCAGCAAAGAAACAGAAAGCTTTTCCTTCTTGTTATCCCGACTGTAAACCTTAAATCACTTACTCTTCCCTTTAAGAAACCGACTTCTCTTCAGTCTTCTACAGTAGTACTTTGCAAGGTCTATAAATACCACACTTCCATGACAGAAATGACTACATTTAGCTGTTGTGGGACCAGTTCTAATCCCAGAGCAGGCCACAGGTTGTATAATTCTGTAACTCAGTCTATAGACCCTGCGCCATTGCAGGTGAGGCAGGATGTTTCTGGAATATGTGTTGTTTCAGTCAGAGGCAGTGAAAATATAAGGATGGATAGGGTCAGGTCTGACTCTATTTAGAGAGTGTGGCTGTAAAATCACACAGTGTTTGAAGCAGTTGGATGTCATCACCACACAGCACAGTTCACCCATTGGAAATAAAAACACTGTTAGAGGAACCCACGGTGCTGCAGGAAGCCGAGCACAGTGGGTGTTTAATCACAAACAGAATCCACACACATCTTCATATGAGTCTAAAGCTATGGTGTCTACAGTGTACTGTATATGTGTGTGTGTGTATATGACAGGGGTATAATAGATATTTCACTGAATCCAGTTCCACTATTTTTAAATAATTCAGTCGACATTACTTCAGTTCAAACCATCAAAAACTGTACTGGTTTTGATCTTTCACAGTTTGTTTAGTTTGCGTTTCTTATAACGGGATACGAGCAGGGTGATAATGAGCAGACTTTGTCAATGTTAGTATGATCAGCTTGAATTTGGCAAAACATTTTAAATTCATAGGTAGCCCTTCACTCTCGTGTTATTACTCAGGTCAGTCACTCCAATTAAGACACAGATTAGATTTGTAAAAGTCACTTTGGCAAATCACTGATCAGCAGCATGCTTCAATTTATTTTCCTCTCTTTACTTTAGTCCTGTGATTGAAAATCAGTGCAGTTTTCCTGGTTGCGCAGAATTATACAAAACAAGGAGACTCGGAAAGGTGAAGCTCTGGCAGCAGCGATTACCAGATACCACTCGAGCGACCGCCAGGAGGGGCCAGGATCCGGGCTGAGGACCTCTTGGGGATGTGGTCATCGACCTGAGAACCTGAGAGAAAAAGATAACATAAAAATCACCAAAACTACAGTTAGAAAGGTTTTTACAAAACAACCGCAATGTTATTAGCTTGATATCAGCCTACCTGAGAGGCTAAAGGAGGACTCATGGAGGTCTCGGACTCCCTGGTGTGCGCGAGGACAGGCTTTGTTGGACGCCTCTCCGTCTATGTGGCCCAAACCGAGCTCCTTCTTCATAGTGTTTGCCACCTTGGCTACATCACCAGAGTAGGGATCCCTGTCAACCCTTTTATAAGTCTGAGTCTGAAACAGGGAGGAGGTGAACGGTTAAGAGTAAATACTGTACACACATAGATACAGGCTTGGGATGCTTAGGATTTTTAACCATTTCTAATGTTAGTCATCATCAGAAGTTCAGCTGAAATTGCTTCGAAAATGAAACCTCTTCATGAAGGAACGTGAACAAGAACTTTATCATCTGGTGTTCTTGACTAAAGAGGATATTAAGTAAAGATACAATAAGTACTAGAAATATAAAAAAAAGTCCTATTAATAACTCTCGTCGTGAGTTGCAAGTAGGGATGACAACATGTTTATTTGACCTGGCAGTTGGTTCTAATGTTAAGGAGCATCTTCTAGAGTAGACTAAAGTAGTTTTTGGCTCTTACAGTTTCTGACTGAAAAATATCCATATTTAAAAAAAGAAGGAGCAGACCAGTTTTAGATGACCCAGATATTCTGTCTTTATGCGTCCAAATGTGTTGCATTTCTGTTGTGTGAAATATCCAGGGATTACTTTAAACATGGCCATCTAACAGTGAGCACAGTTCTGAGCATTTAAAGTAAAAAATAAAAGATAACTACAGCGTGTACTTGTGATACATTATTCAAGCCCTAAGTATAATAAACATGGAATGAGATACATCTATAATTGGGGGATACATAAATAACTTGATATATGACATACATAAAATGCAGAAAGAATACAAAAGTAATTCCCATAAAGTTAGCGGTGTAAACCATCAGTTAAGCTAGAACAGAGCAGAAACCCTGCAGAGGTTGGGTGGAGTTTTTTGCAGACAGCAGCAGCAGCAGAAAAACAGTGTCAGCGCACAGAGAGAGCAGGAGCGTTAAATCCTTTATATAGACTGTCAAATCAGTGCATTTAGACACAATATGATGGGTGTGTTTACAGTAGGTTGGCTGTCAGCAGACACAGCAAAACACAACATGAAGCCTGGTGTCAGAACTACTTCACTTTTTGATTCAGTATTTATAAAGTGACGATTGGAATGAATGAAAGCGAACAAACCTTTTCTCTCTGGACCATCTTCTTGTAGAGGTAGTCAGGGAAGGTGCGCTGAGGGTAGAACTTTCCAGATCCCTCGGCACACATGAACACATCGTTCTCACATACCAAACGTCCTCGGCTGATGGTGACCAGGGGAACACCATGGCAGCGCATCCCCTCGTACAGGTTGAAGTCTCCGCCTTGCACCTGAGTGCTCACAGAGATCGTTCTGCACAGACAGAACAAACATTAATACCAGTGTGTTTGTTCTGCACTCTGTCTAGCAACAAACAAGTAATCTGTGTTCGTGAGCCATATCTTCATCTTGTAAACATAACTGCGTACCTCGTTGCATCTGGGTCCCAGACCACCAAATCAGCATCAGCCCCGGGGATGATACGACCCTTGCGTGGATACAGGTTGTAGATCTTTGCAGCGTTGGAGCTCGTCACGGCCACAAAACGATTCTCATCCATTTTTCCTGTAACCTGCAGGTATTAATGTAAAACGTGTAATGGACACGGATAACACTGGCAGCACTGACACTTATTATTGTAATTAAAGCATAAAATTCAAAGCTGAATATTTCCATAGTTGTCTGTAGTTGTGCATATTGCTTTATAAAATCACAACCTACACATTTTTCTGATCTCAGTTCAGAACAGTTTCCAAAGCTGTTTTAAAATGACTTTTTTTCCTCACTATAATATCTATATTGTCAAAGTAGTTGAAGAAGATGCTCTGCAACAAACGCTAAGGCGATGGACATGGTCTCTTCCTGTTACTATCACTAAGATACATGCATTATAACACATATAAACTTGACTGCAGGTTTGTATGTGTATGTGTGTGTTTGTACGTACCACTCCCCTTTCCCAAATGACACTCATCCTGTCCTGGACTCCAGACATCCCATGAGGGATCTTTGTGAAGTCCTCCTTGCCCAAAGCTCTCTGCTTGGTGCTAAATGGACGGTGCTCTGATGCTACGACACTCAAAGAGTCACTGGAAACAGGATATGCATGTTACGAATCTAAATCATCACTAATCATTGACCTGTATGATAAAAATCCTGGATGTCAGTACTTTTAGGGGCACATTTATGTCTGTACTTGAGCACATACTTGCCCAGCAGGCCCATGAGGTAGCTAGGTGTGTTGGGGTCGAGACGGAGAGGAGGGACAGTGACGTGGGCGGCAGCGTGAGCCCAGTCCTGGTGGTAATAGTGCATCCCGTTCAGCACAGCGTGACCTACTGTGGTCTCTGCATGGACCACCTTACCTGCCAAGACAGAACAGAAAAAAACAAAAGTAGTTTGTTACAAGAAGATCATCTTCATCTTCTTTATGTCATCATCACTGTCTTCTCTCTCATATCTTTCTCACCTTGCATCTTAGCAGCAGCAATCATGTCTCCAGCAGAAATACTGGACACGTTCACCAGGTAGATTGGGCAGTGAGCCTGCAATCACAAGTGATATTAATCAATGACATACCTGCACACAGACAGAATAATAAAATCAGATTATGTTTCTGTTTACCCTGTTAGCGATAGTGACAGCTCTGTGAGTAGCCTCAGACTCCAGCTGTAGAAAATAAGACAAAGATTTTTTCTCATTAGTTCTCATTAGACATTCATATTTTTTGGTTTATATTTTTTTATATTTATATTATACAGTACATTTCACTGTAGACCAATTAGTAAGGAAAGCTGGATCTTTGTGTATTGCCTTTCAAATTAATTTAAAATGGTTGAGTCCTTTCAAAATGAACAATTTTTCATAATAGCATTTCCATCCAGGAAGTCACTGTTTTTAAATGTCAAATTGAGCAGCAGAACTCATCATCCTTTCAAGTTTTGTCAAAATCAGGCTTCCATTTCCCATCCTAATTGTCATTGTGATGAAAATAATAACTTTAATACCCTTAAATTCACAAATGTTTTATTATCAACATTTTAAGGATACAAAAAGGAAAAAAGAGCAGAAATTCCAATCTTCTTTCTGTTCACATAACTTTAGCAGGACAATATCTAAATGAAAATATGAATTAACCTCCGATGTAAATTTAAATTGTAAATTTACCTCCTCTGGTCGACTGATCTCAATGCCCTCCGGTCCACTGATGCCCAAATCCAGAGCCTCTTTGGCACCCTAACAACATACACACACACTTCAACATAAGTTCAATTAATTATGTAATTGTTTTATCAATATTAACAAAAGCCACACACATGCAGATGCTTACATCGTCTAAAATGTTATTACTTAAGTCTATAAAATAGCTAATGTCAGGCATTCAACAATGAATTCACTTTCATCACAGAAAGAAAAAATGTATTTTCACTGTGCTGAACATCTCTGTATTCAAAGGAAAACATGGTTATTTGATGCGCACCTCTGCCACCAGCTCTCCGTTCTCAGCGTGGACGCGAGCGATGGCCCCGATGTCCTTACAGGTCTGCAGCGTCTGGTAGAGCTCAGAGTCTCTTAGCATCATCATATCTTTGTATGCCATGTATATCTGGAATGAGTTCACTCCATGCTCTCTCACCAGGGTCTCCATCTCGCTACGGACCTGATCACAGTACAAAGGTCAGGGGTCAGGGAGAAAGCTTTGGTTTGTATTGGCAAAGGCAGACGGAAGAGAGCCTCAGCTAGTGTGAGTGTGGACGTGTGTGTGTGTGTGTGTGTGTGTGTGTGTGTGTGTGTGTGTGTGTGTGTGTGTGTGTGTGTGTGTTATACGGGGCATGAAATGACCCAGAATGAGATTAGATTGATTTCACATTGGTGAATATCAGAAGTCCCACAGAGACATTCACCACATAGAAAAATCTATTTAATTCACTCAAAAAGGCAGAACTATATAGTGTTTCGCAGATAAAATACTCTAACTATACTGCAGTAAAAGGAGTCATCAAAATTAAAATAAAGGTGAATACTTTATCATTTCAACTATATGAAAAAAGTACTGCATATGTAATATCTTCCTTCATATAACAGACTTGATGATACAGATGACAGCAGGTGGACATTTTAAGTTCTGGTTTATTGTTAATTGTAACACTCACAATCTGTGGGATATAAAACAATTTTTCTGAAAATAAAATATTCTTCCATAGCTGCAATAACATCATTAAAGTAATATAGTAGCATTAAGTGTTGACTAAAGCAGGATTTATGCTTCTGCGGGGGCTCTATGCAGAGCTTACAAAATAAGACATTTGAAAACATAATTTTGGGCTCTGGGAATTTGGAACAGGCATTTTTTATAAATTTTCTGACATTTAATACACCAAATAATTGATCAGTTAATCGAGAATAACTACCAGATTGATTGACTATGCCACTAATTACTAGTTGCAGCGATAGTTGCCATTACATCATGGTATTACAAGGATGTTAACAGATAGATTTTAGACAATCTGGCGTTGAACATTTTACTATATCTAATAAGATGTGGCACACGCACAAAGTCAGCAGATGATCCAGCACAGATATTGAAGCCAAAGGCTGAATGAGGCACGTTGACTCATAGAATCTGCCTAATGTGCCCAGTGAGCATGTGTGTTAACCTAGTTCATGTAAGGTTAAATCTAGGTCAGTACACATTTCACCCATAAATAAAAATGGTTTGGCTGCTTTACTTTTCATTCAGCGAGGATACCTTATGGAGCAACACGGGAAAGAACGATATCTGTTTATAAAAGATAAAGATACATTGTTTCTATACTGTTCACTGGTCCTGGTACACCTTACATGTTGACACCTCTTTGGGCCTTACCTTCGGCCCCCACCAAGTCACCCCGACATGCAGAGCGTAGTCGCAGCACGCCTTGGCGTCGGCCAGAGCTCGGCACTTCTCGTAGGTGTCCAGCAGGGAGCAGTGTTGTTCAGGCAGGGCCAGAGCCATCACCATGGTGGTACCACCCATCAGTGCGGCCTGGGTGAGGTGAGGTGAGGAAGGAAGGATAGAATGGAAGGAGGGAGACAGAAAATGGGAGGTAGAGGAAGAGAAACAAGATTGATTAGAGGCAACAATGATTCCACTGTGAAGCACACAAACACTGTTTGTCCTGGTGACAATGAGCAATAGTCCTTCCTTATGAACTGTTTTCTCATCATTATAAAGTCTTCCTGTTACTTGTTGTGTAAATTGTTTTGTTTTTAAACACACTTGGCTATTTAAACATGTACAAAACATATAAGTTAGCTAGTTTAAGTGTTAGCATTTCCTTTCTTTATTCTTATGTTCAGTGTACAATCTATTTAAAATGTTTGTTTTGTACATGCTGGAAGAGGTCTTGTTATATTATTGTTTAATATATAGCAGTGTAGTTCCATATGAAATGGGCCAAATGTTTGGCCTAAAACAGAAATACAACTTAACTGCTTACACTCTGATAAATATCCTTACTAAAAAAAGTAATGTTCTATTGAGTGTAAAAATCTACCTTTTTCTACAACTCCAGAACATTGTAAACGTTCCTCTATCTTTATCCTTTATCTGCATACACCTAAAGTCTAGCTTACATAGCTTTCTAGGAAAGATATGGGATTCTACCTTCTGTTCAGTCTGCCTTTGTTTTAAACTAATAATGATGAAATAGGGGTGTGTTCTTATTATTATTTCAACATAAAACCTCTCATATTCCATTTCACTGCATTCAGTTATTGTTGTTTATTTGCTCCCTCTAGAGAAACCTCTCTATGTTTCGGGTTTACAAATAAATTACAAAATTAGAAATCCAAACTTTAGCCACTTCTTCAAAAACAAACCAATCTTAATGTTTCTGCTTTTCAAAACAATTCCAAGAAAGCAGCAAAGTGGAGAAGACAAACAGGAAATATGAAAAGAAAAACAAAAGGATGTGAAAGGACTGATGAAGAAAGTGAGAAAGTTAGAGAGGAGAAGACAGAAAAGAATGAGAGGAAGGATGGAAGACTGATGAAGTAAAGGGAGTGGTCTGCAGTGAGTCGTCTAGGTTGGCTGAATGGTAAATGCACTTTCTTGTAGCCATGACAACAAATGCTGCTCAGCCATGCCTGTCGCATGTCCCCACCCTCTTCCTCCTCCTCCTCCTCCTCCTCCTCCTCTTCCTCCTCCTTTCTCCATCCACAATTGCACCAACAGTCACCCATTAAATATCCTCTAACAGGGATATTGCACTGAGGCGTGATGGGAAAACAGGCACCAATCTTTTGTGAAATAGGAAATGGACAGCGAGGTAATAACATTGCTTCTGTAACATGCCCGGTCCCTGCAGACGTTCTTCAATTTATCTCCAGCTCACATAAAAAAAGGGAAACAGGTGTGTCCAGTCCATGGTTGGGTAGTAACGGATTACATGTAATCTGGATTACGTAATCAGATTACAAAAATCAAATAACTATAATCAGACCAGATTACAATAAAAAATGTGTAATCAGATTACAGTTACATTATTGAGGATTACCTGATTACATTTTATCATGCAAACAATGCAACGTTTTTATGATAGCCTGTTTTCATTTGACAAGCAGTTCATTTGTGTGTCCACTAAATGTCACTATCATCCAGTTGCCTGTGTAGTTTCGACAAGAAAAAGGTTCAAATCAAAACTCAAGATGGAGGAGCCGTCGACGTCGAAAGACCTTTTATATACTGTCTTTGCGAAAGACAGACCCGTTTCAGTTGGGAAAAATGTGTTTACTAGTTGGCAATATTGCCACAACTTCGATTTAAAGACAGTGGAAAATAATAATGTGATGTTGTGTGCAAGTTGTGCAAACCAAAAGTACAAGTAGCCTATTGTCAACGGCGCTAACATCTACTTCAAATCTGAAGAAATACTTTGAGGTAAGATATGTTTACACTTATTTTTTTTGAGATTTTGAAAGATATGTTGTGGATATGTTATGAGAAATGTTCAGAGAGAGAAATATGAGAAAAGATAGAAGAAAACAGACATATTGCAGACAGGGAAGGGGCCTGATGCATGGTCACACTGATGCATGAGTGACAGCTCCACCAGCCAATGAGCTATCAGGTTTCCAAATACCATAGTAACAAGACTGAATCATCTGCAGTCAGCATCGAAGGTCTCTGCATATGTGTGTGCAGAGAGAGAGAGAGAGAGAGAGAGAGAGAGAGAGAGAGAGAGAGATATCAGGGGACAAGGACACAGCTGGGGATTGTGGGATTTATACTGTCTGCATGGCCTTAATTAAGATTTACTGCCAGTCACTTCTCAAAAAAGGGATTGTGTGAGCAGAAAAAGAGAAAGACAGAGTGAGAGAGAAAGGCGAAAAGTCCTGGTTTGTGCTTCTTCATCAAACCATATGTGTATGTAGAGTATACTGAACATTATCATCTTGTATTTTCATCAGTGTGAGGGTTGTGGAGGCCAGTAGCAGACTTTACTCTGCCAAGCTGGAAAAAAGAAACTGTCTGCAGGGTGAAATATCTTTCATCTTTGTCCTATTTCTTCTTTTTAGGTTGCATCTTTTAATACAGTCACCAAATAAACACCTAAATTTAGACTGTTCTACATTACAAATCTGCTAGAGACCAAATATGTACCAAATCATCAGTGACAGGCAGTTCGTAATACATAATCAGTATTGTTCTGACGAAACGGTTTGTAACTGATGTTGCTGAGCAAAATGAAACCATCATTCCACAGACATGGTGTAGAAACCATCCTAGACGAGTGATCTCTCATGCAGTTTTAGACATTTCAATAGCAACAACCTCAGCTATTCTTTTAGCCCAAATCCATCATTTCAGTTTTGTGAGCAGACACATTTTATTAATACCAACAACATTTTATACTGTATTTGAACTGTATTCAATACTGTATTCTCAGATTTCCACATGTTATGTTTGGAGCTGGAGTGATGGTTAAAGGGATGCTTCAGCGATTAGCATTAAGCTTTGTATCAGTAGAAACCCGGTAGTATTTTCGAATGACCGTGCTTCCCTCCCTCATGTCCCCCCTGAGATGAGAGATAGCTGTATTGTGTGTCTGGAAAAAACCCTCTGATGATGCAAAAATCGTCATTTTGCATCATCGGAGGCTTTTTTGGCCAGAGGCTAGAGACTACAGCCAAAAATAAAATAAAAAATAAATAAATTAAAAAAAGCCTCCGATGAGGCAAAATGACGATTTTTGCATAATCAGAGGGTTTTTTCCAGACACACAATACAGCTATCTCTCGTATCAGGGGACATGAGGGAGTGAAGCACGGTCTTTTGAAAATACTACCGGGTTTCTACTGATACAAAGCTTAATGCTAATCGCTGAAGTATCACTTTAAGTAAGCATGTGGCATTGTTTTGAAACACAGATTTATTGTTGTATTTATGGGCATTAATTAAACAAAACACACATTTCTATACATATGGTGTAGCTGATTCTGTTATACTGTATATCCTGTTATAACACACACACCATCATATCACCGACAGCTCTCTGGTCAAGCCACAGTAAACCTGACATACTGAACTTCCCACTGTGATTCCTTAAACATATTACAGATCATTGACACTGCAGCTAAAGTGGATGGTGACACCCCAAACAGTGTTTTATTATTCTATTAAAGACACCCAACCCCCAACTGTGATGATAATCCCCTGAAAAGAAAGTAAAACAGACAGAGAGGGGGGGAGAGTCTGGGTGAGACATGACTGATCTGAGAGGACGAGAAGATCTTTGTATGTTGGACTCTGGGAAAGTCTATCAGTGTCAGACAGATTACCACTGCAGCTCTCTGATCAGCCTCTATCAGCACCTCTCACACCTCACATTACAGCTGAACACCTTCTTTCATCCCCTCCTCCTCATCTCCCTCGCCTGCCTGCAGTGACATTAAAGTGCATGCTGGGAGAGATGCAGTGCTGGTCTGCCATTTTAGCTGAATATTGGTCGTTTATGAACAAATCATAACTGATCCACTGAAGTAAATCGGAAATTCTAATTTCATCGAAATGATTGATCAGTACTGCACTTTCAAGACTCAAACCTAAGTCGAAGTATACTGTACTCTGTAATAGTACGAATATTGTTGCAGTGTTATGGAGGTTAGGAGTTGAGATAGATAGCTGTCTTACAAGTGGTTTTGCTCAAAGCCAAAAACCAGCAAAATGTTCAGGTTCACTGAATTGATACTTCTTTTAGTTACATGCTAGTGGGTAAACAAACAACGTTTATTGTGTCACAGTAACCTGTACTACCATTGAAAATAAACCTGTTAATTTCAGCTTGATTACTAAAAGCCCGGAAAATGAATACATTTAACAATTCCTACGGCAACTTAGCTAAAACTCATCAACTCTCATCTTCCTGACTCGTAGGAGATCTGTAAAATAGTGAAAGGTCTTTATACTCTTTTTTCAGATGTTGAAATAAGCTGTCGTTGAGCAGCGGATACTTTTTTATACCCTTATATTGAATAAAACATCTACTTGAGGAACTTCTTTTTTGCCGTGTATATCTGGGATTTGATCTGTTAATGTTAAGTGTGTACATACAATACAGCTCCATATTTGAATCACAATCAGATTAATCGCCAAGCAAGTTTGCACTTGCGAGGAATTTGCCTTGGAGTATTAGGTGCATACTGCTCCATAAGTGGACACGAAACCTCAATACAAGATGCACAAATGTCTGTATAAACAGGTTTCTACATTGCGTGTTCCCTACCAGTCGACCCTGTTATATAAATCGCCCTCCTGCTGCAGGTCAGAGTGAGTCTGCACCGGAGGAGAGTAGTGGGTGAAGCAGAGGCAACAGTGGAGGGGGAGGGAAGAGAGTAGCAAGGAAGGAAGGAAGAAAGGAAGGAAGGAAGGAAGGAAAGCGTGAGAGGGAGCAAACTGTTACAAAATGATGGGAGAGAGGGAGGAGGATGCAGAGAAAAATTGTTTGGGGTTTCATCACAATTGCACACGAGTCGTTGCCACAGCAACACTTTCACCATAGAGACCACACAATACTGTCATCACGCACTCACTCACCCGCACACACGCACGCACACACACATATTTCCAGCGGGGGTTAGTTGCTATGGCAGCTGGGTCAGTGGGTAGAGGTTGGGGGTTGGGGTTGGGGTCGGGATGGGGGGTGGGTTGCTGGGGTAAAGCTGGCATACGGTTGATTCAATCCCCCCAAATTCCTCTCACCCCACTTCAGTTGGCATTCCATCACACTCAGACCTCATTTCACTGAGATACAGCACTGCAAAGTCCCTGCAGGTAACATCATTCACCACAAAAATCACTAGTCTAGCTGATTTACACTGCAGTGTAGGGCTGAACAATTTACTGTTTCAAATTTTCTTTTTTTTAAACAAGTTCTGCAATTATAATCCTACCGGACATCGTTAGCCTTAAATTACTGTCGAATGGATTCTCTTGTCACATATGTACGTCTGCAAACTGTACACACGTACACTTACACACTTTCGCACTTGTATGTCAGACTTAGTCAAGATTTAAGATTCAAGATTTGCATTTGCCATTTGTGCATACCAAACAGTCCAGGCACATAGGAATTATTGTGCAGGCTCTTAGAGTCAAGTAGAGCTGCAACGATGAATCGTTTAATCGATTAGTCATCAACAAGGCTACAAAATAGATTTCTGTCAATGTGTCTTTGCTCCCAGTTTACATTATGTACAGTGACTGCCACACCTTCATACACCCTGTGGTCGACCATGACTTACACCCCCCAAGTGATAAAAATATTGCAGGCAACAACAACCAAAACAGTCCACAACATCCTCTATTACGTACCGCTGCAGGCAACAATTACACTCCTTCTTTTGAATATTTAAGTCTCCTAATTAATAAATGATCATCTCTGCTCTGAGTCTCAGTGGAAAAAATGCAGAGCATCCATAGGATATGAACTAATAAACCCTGTACGAATGAAGACTAACAGGTGTGTGTGTAAAAAGAGAAGTCTTTGCATTCAACCTGACAGCTGTTTGGGTGTGAAAACACATGTGGTCATTAGTCTTGATGAACGTATGAAGCTGAATGCAGGGTGAAGATCTGCATGTAGACAGGACAGAGAGTGAGAAAGAGAGAAAGAAAGAGAGAGAGAGAGAGAGAGAGAGAGAGAGAGAGAGAGAGAGAGAGAGAGAGAGAGAGAGAGAAAGTATGTCTGTGTATGACAGTGTTTGGTGTTTTAAGCCCCCAACGTCGTCTTCCAGGCAGCACTGCATGGAAGGCACAAGGATTGGGAAATGGTTAGGGTTAGTGTTAGGTGCCTTGAAGTCAACGTTGGGGGCTTAAAACACCATCGAGCGTGTATGACAGCTGTCTCTGGTTTCTAAATGTGTTTAATCACAGGCATGCTGACGAGCCTCATCATAACACAGTCACGTGTGTGTCTGCGTACCTTTGTCCCACTGTAGAAGTCATCCTGAATGCTGGCGTTCATGAAAGTCTGCTGCAGATGCACGCTGGTGTCTATTCCACCCGGCAACACCAGCTTTCCAGAGGCATCAATCACCTTAGCTCCACCTGGTATCATCAGTTCCTTTCCAACCTGGCACAGAGAGCACAACTTTATAAATATGCACCTGAACCACAGAATACATAATGACTATTAAGGACATTGGTGTTTCGGTAAATGTACAGTACTTTTAATGCAGTCCATTAAATTATGAGCAGAGACTGAGTGGTCATATTAAAGATATTAAAGACCAATCAATGGTTCTGTGGTTAAGACAGGTTTACATGGCACATTATACCATGGCCACAGCGACTGCTTAATTCTGATTATTAGGTTTGGTCCAGACTAAACTATCCCAATAAAATAGATATCATGATTACGGTTGCAACTTTTACGTTTATTGCAGATCAACATTGGGTACAGACTGCACTTGTTCATACAAAGAACATTATTTTTCCATTTTCTAACGGTTGCAACTTTTGAGTGAAATGTCTTAACAAGTATTGAATGAACTGTCATGTAAATCTGGTACACACATTTATCTCTTGCTCATGCTGGAACAGTAAATGTTAACTGCTAAGTTGACAGTGCCAACACATAACGTAATTTGCGACTGAGTGTGTCTGTATCATGGAGCTGGAAGAGAAACTCTGCTTTGCATTGTAATGTTATTAGTCCTCCCCTCAAGATATTATTTTATTATTGTTTGGACAACCTGTTGTGTATAATCATCAACATAATGCCTTGGATAGTAGTAGTAATACCAGCAAATCAGAATAAAGCATGTGTTAAATTTTAATTCTTGAATTAGATGTTATGCATCATTAAATGGTTATTTTTTTAGCAATATGATAGTAGTTTATCTGCATGATAATATACAAAACATATTAAAACTATTCTTAAAAACTTAGATTAAAAATAATTATTTCAGATCAGCTACTATACTATTTTAGCTATTAAAACTGAAGAACAATTTAGCGGTAATATATGGACCCTGATTTGTTAACAGGAGGACATGATACTCTCAACAATACTGTTGATGGAAATAAGCATCAACAAAGTGCATAAAAAAGCTCATGTGCTGCCATGGCAGTGGAGTGTTTTAGTAGAAGTACAGCTGAGCTTTCCAGGTTTCTGAGTCAAATGCTTCCTGTTCACATGAATCCCCGATGCTTATTTCCATGACAACATAGTGTGAGCTAAGTATAGCGTTCACTAACATCATGTGGAGCTACAGAGTTCAGTGGTTAATACTCTTCATACTGTATTATTGTGAAATGAGTCACAGTAACAGCTGGGGATACACTGGACAGTGAGTATGTGGGTCAAAGTGTGTGTGTGTGTGTGTGTGTGTGTCTGCGCGCGCTCGTGCGTGTACGTGTACGTGTGTGCGCGTGTGTGTGTATGAAAGAGAAATCTGTAAAGAAAAATAAAGGATGTCGCATACATTTGAATGTATGGACTAGAGTAAAAATGCATTTGTATGTAAATGTGGTCTACCTGCTGAATGATGCCATTCTCAATGTAGACATCTGCTTCCTGGGTGAAGTCATCATTGACCACCTTCCCTCCTTTAATGAGGATACGCATCGACCCCATGTTGGCAGCCATAGTCCTACCAGAGGAACAATAAAATAGATTTAAAATCAATATCACATTACAAAGATGTAGATCATAATGTAAACACTGTTATGAACACAGAGTTCTGTACAGACAGAAGATTACCAAGAAAATGATGCTGCATGACTCATTTGTCATGTTTGAATGGCAGCCCAACTGGAAATCACTCAACACTCCTTCTACAAGACTGTTTAATATTGCTGTGCACAAATGCATTTCACCACAAAAAGTATTTTGTCTAATGCCAACCATTACATGCTCCTTCATTCCCAGTTTTGACTTCAGCAACAGTCATCCATTTGTGAGAGATACTGCATAAAAAAACAGGGAGATTTAGCCTTTAAAAAACAGGTATTTTTTTGAGAGTAGATAGATCAAAATTAGCCAATAAAATCAGTTCTAGTCCTGACAGAGAGGGAAAGATAAAAAATGTTTCAGTGCTCTATGATGATCTAAAATAATAAACCCTTGGAAACAGTCATTTTCCTTCAGTACGTCGTCTGGGTTTGTGGTATATTCTTGGGTTTTTCTCCAGCCAATATTTACCAGTCCAATCAGCGAATAGAGGGAGTGGCTGAGAACAATGACGTTGAAGTTGTGCACTAGTTTGAGTTGTAGTTCCGTAATGGCAGCGGAGAAAGATGCGAGCGAAGCCATTCGGCCCGTTGTGGCAACGCTGCCGAAAGAAAGTGAAACAGCGTGAGCATCCAGTCAATTTACCAAAAGTACCAAGTCTCATATTGAGGCAGTAAATGTGTTTGTCAGCCTTTGTCGCTGACATTATATGGATATAGCCTAAGAAAATGTGGATGCTGTCTCTGATTGCCAGAGCACAACGGGACAATCATGCATAATTACACCAATCTTCTTATTTTGTGCTGAGTTACACCTTCTGACACATATTCTCTTTTTGTCTCTGGAGACGGAAAACTTCCTCCAAGCTTTTAGTGCGTCAGCTTGGTCTATGAAATATTAAGAGGCGAGCAAGGGGTCCATAATTTACAAATCTATTACAGTATCTGCAGGAATATAACAGATTCTAAGAGTTCTGCACTGACTGATGGAAAGTAGAGGCTTCTTACAGCAAATACCTGCTTACTTACTAACTAGCTCACATATCTTACCGGCTTTATGAACAGAAACAGACTGGAGGAAGAAAGCTGGTTTTAAATTAACAATATTTACAATTTCCCTACTAAAGGTTAATGACAAGGAATGGAATATAACTTATATTATGTCTCTAGTGGACAGGAAAGACATGCTATAATGAATACAAGAGCTGAAACCATTAGTGAATTAAATGGTTAGTCGATAGGCAGAAAAATATAATAACAACATTTTGATCGATAAGTTGATAAATTGTTTAAGTTAGTTTTTTTTAAGCAAACTAATGTGATAGTAAAAGTAATATTTTGGACAGTTGACTGGTAAAAACAGGCAATTTGAAGACATCACATTGGGCTTTAGGAAACTTTTGTGGCATTTTTTCACTATCTTTTGACATTTCATCCAAAAAAATAATCAACAGATTAATCAATAGTGAAAATAATTGCTGGTTGCAGCACTGTGTTCTACAACAATGTAAAGCAAGGGGAATTTGAATGATCCTGCAGGGCTTTTTGTTAAAAATATGGATCTAATTAACCTAATTTCAGACATTTCTACTGTATGTTGCACAATGAGCACTTTTCAAAGTGAATGCCTGGTGGCATTTGTGATCTTGTCCCTGCCCCCTCCTTTAAAAAAATATAATAATAACTTAGGGCAATGGTAATTTCAGGTTGTTTTACAGTACATGTCCCACTCAGTTTATGTGCTTTGGGGAAATGTTTATAGACTCTTTTTCAATGCAGGTTCCTGATGTTTCATTTTTAAAAGGTTTACACGTTTTATAATCAAAGTAATAAAGCTGAGTGTTGTGGACCATTTGCAGTGTTGTCTGATCAAAACCTGCAAAGATAAGAATAATATACTGTTTCTGGCCTGAACTGTAGCATTTAGTTACACCTCCAAATTCCTACAACAATCAAAATAAATTCTGAAGGATTTGTAGGACTTTTGATAGGCTAGATCTTTGTGTTTTTATGAATATCTACATATTTTAAAGTATACTGCACATGAAAAAGGTTTCACCAGCTATTGGTCCAATGTGTGATACTTTCAGATAATTATTGAAAAAAGCATTGTTAGCTAGTCTAATGGGATCAACAAACTGATGAGAGCTTCTTCTACAAACATCCCTCTGTGTACATGTGTGTATTCTGCATGGATGGCTGTATGCAATGTGTTTGATGGCAGGACACAATGGCCTACCAGTCACACAGAATCAAACTCAAAGAGATGGAGGAGAATAGAGAGGGGAAGGAGAGGAAAGAGAGGAGGGCAAGAAAGAGAACAGTGAACAGAATAATGAGGAGAGAAATTTGTAGCCCAACCAGATGAAATTAAAAAGGCTCAAAAGATGAGAAAGTTGGGCAGAAATTCTCACTTAAAGGAATATTAGCATCATTAGAATTTCCTGTTAGGCAAGTTACTTTTTAATTAATAAAAAAAAAAAAAAAACATATCAAAATCTTCCATGTATGCCTAACAGATTAATGGTCTTTCAGTGATTGCGATGAGTGATTTTTGAAATATATGATTATTCAAGAAGAGAATAAGAGCAGTTATTTATGAGAAAACAGTGATACTATGTGGCTTTGCTCTGATTTTGCTTCAGCACTAAACAGAAATCATTTGGCACCAGGTCAGACTCCAGTCAATCTCAGAGAAAATTGAGGGGCAAAGATAGCGTAAAAAAGAGATAGAAAACTTAAAAAAGAGAGAGGCCGAGTAATAAGGACGGCCACAGAAAGAGATGAGTCCAGTGATAGAGGAAGAGTACAAGGGGATGATTGTGCAGAGATGAAAGATAAAGTGATCGTGGTAAACATGGTGGTGGTGATGGGGGGTGTGCAGTATGGAAAGCAGTGCCCTAAAGGCCTGCCAGCCAGAATAAAAGATTGGTTTCCCAGGAGATGGGAACTGGAGTGCTTTCAGTGGAAAGGCATACGGAGAACACACACACACACACACACACACACACACACACACACACACACACACACACACACACACACACACACACACACACTTGCATGTAAAAGTATGGTGAAGCATAGTAATGCACTAAGACTGATTTGACAGTTGAAGAAACATACCTTGTGTTAAACCAAGGGACTAACTGAGTTCGGCTGGCTTTTTAGTTTTGAATATAAAATCATTCTCCTGGATGGTTTGAAACCAGTTTCTCTCACGCATTAAACACGGCCTGCCTAAATTTTAAATCCTATAAATCCTGAAGTAGCAGCCAGATAAAAACATTACATAACAGACTCAAACCTGTTTCTGGCAAAGACAAAATGACAACAAATGCTTTGGATGATACTGATCAGTTACATTTATTGGACAAATGGCACGCAGTGTTTGTTGTGTTCTTTTTGTCCAGTCATGTTAAAATGTCACCATAGTACAGTAGTTTGTATTTGTTCATGTGAGCAAAAGTTTTTGTCTTGTGCAGAATTAGGCAAATGAGGGAAAACGAGTGAGTAGGAGAGAAAATGAAATAGTGAAGTTGACAGAGAGAGAGATGTCTACACAAAATTCTGGCCTCTATTACTGACATTTAAAGGTTGAAGCTGCTGTTGTCACTATTTGTGTGTGTGTGTGTGTGTGTGTGTGTGTGTGTGTGTGTGTGTGTGTGTGTGTGTGTGTGTGTGTGTGTGTGTGTGTGTGTGTGTGTGTGTGTGTGTGTGTGTGGGAATGGGAACGCTGACTAAACAGACCTTTGCACAGGACACTGGGAGCTTTGTGTGTCTGTGAGGACTGTTACAGTAAAGTAAATTTATATGATTGACATTCTGGACATTGACACCTTTCATACTCACAAATACACAGTAAGCCCTCCAGCTGCTCAAAGGAGAGGGAGCATAACTGTAAGTTTAAAAACTGTGAAAGTGTAAGTTTGGGTGTGTTGGCTCTAATCAGCATCTGTCCAGGATGGTGAATCAGTGATAGTGTAGTTCTGCATCTTTTGCACTAAATGCCTTATTTTTCTTCAATAAAAACATGTTAGAAACCGATTTATTTACAGATGATGTGGGGCATGGAGTGATGTGATGCAACATGAGGCGACGATATAGGACATGCGTAACATGAGGTGTTATGAGGCACGTGACGTGATGCAAAGTGATGTGAGGTGTCAGGAGTGGACCAGCCATTTCTTTGGGTCGGCACGGTGTGTCAATGCGCTTAGATTACTGCAACACAACAACTGAATGTATCTGTGAGGGCAAAAGTGACTAATACTAAAAGCTTTTTGGTTACTTTTCCCTGTTCACACTAAAAGAAAGGAGGCGACTGGTGGTTTCTGATTTATCCACTCTGGAGATTTTGAAAAGTATTTTTAGGGACCGGAGGTCAAAATCAAATTGGAAAGATTACTTTTTTACTTATATTGCTTGCTTATGTAATGTGGAAGCTGCCAAAAACAGCTGACTTTGTCATCTGCAGTGTTTGCATGGCCTCAACTAACTGCATCCAAAAATTCTAACTTCAAAGACCACCATGCTGAAAAGCACAGATCTATTTTAGACTTCTTCAGTGCAGTTCTAGTGTGTGTGTGTGTGTGTGTGTGTGTGTGTGTGTGTTGGCTTTCTGCTGTGTCATAGCAGGTATGAAAGCCAGCCAGAGAGAGAAAGCTGCACAGACAAACAGTGACACACCAGACAGCATTTCTCACTCACCCTTTGACCAGCTGCTTCAGCACACACACACACGCACGCACGCACGCACGCACGCACGCACGCACGCACGCACGCACACCAATATGCTTACACTCTGAGACACACCCTGACTTCTCTCCATGCAGACCGTTTTTTTTAATGGGGGTGTTAATAATGAATGAGGAGCAGCAGGCAGATTTAGTCTGCAGACTCCCAAAGTCACATCGTCAGACATGTTTTTTATATCAAGAAGACACACTTCACAGCCACTTCACAGTTTCCTGTGAAAAACCTGAACGCTAGTCTTTCAGGTATGAACTATTTCTGCATCATAAACAATACTGTACAAAAAAGAGATTCTTATTCTTTTATCGAGGAATCAAACTGTTTCTGTAGTGTTACTGCCATTAATGAAAATAAACATCAAAACTATAGAAAACATCTACTATGTCAAAAAACTATGAAAAAAAAACCACTCAATCAAAAAGGTGAACTAAAACGCCAATATGAAATAAAATGAAAGACAAACTTGCTTTCTTTAAAGTTTACCCTGTGTTTTCATTTGGTTTTGCTCACTGTTAATGGCAAAGTTGCATATTCATACATACATGTATATAGACATACAGTATATATACAATTGCAGCTCAAAATGTGAGATATATATATATTTTATAAGAAATATATCTTCTAAGAAAAGTCACATTTTGAGCTTCAACTTAATGCTTTCTTAAAAATTCTTAGAAATGGCTGTTTTTATAACCTCAAATGAGTAATTTCCATAAGAGAGGCAACAGCACCTTGAAATCTATGCACTAATTTAAAAACTAAACTAAAACAACCACAAATTAATAATAAGTGCATGCTTAAATCGTATCAACAGAGGCAGAGCTGCAGTCAGAAACAAAACAAAAAGCAGCATAAGAAATAAAACCTCCATCTTGTGATGAAGAAAAGTTAAATCTATTTTCCGAAAAAGCCTGCATGCAAACAGTTTAAATTTGACATAGGAGCTGCTGACAAACTCAGATGTCTGTTTCTGAGCAAGTGCAGGCTACATGTGTGGCATGGACATGTGTGTGTGTGTGTGTGTGTGTGTGTGTGTGTGTGTGTGTGTGTGTGTGTGTGTGTGTGTGTGTGTGTGTGTGTGTGTGTGTGTGTGTGTGTGTGTGTGTGTGTGTGGATGCATGTTGTAAGTGAGAAGAAAGGAGTAGACAGCTGCTGACTCCTGCCTGATCTGGAGAGTAATTGCCACGGGGAGGAGCGGTACGTACAGTGTGTGTGTGGGTTGTGAGCCAGTGTGTGTGTTTGTGTGTGTGAACCTTAGGTGTGAACACTAAGCTATTTAAAAATCCAGGACAAATGTGCATTGGACAATTTTACAACCAATCGGAGATAAATATAGACATCAAACACACACACACACACACACACACACACACACACACACACACACACACACACACACACACACACACACACACACACACACATACACAGAATGAGGTTTAAAGAGTTGTGGGTGCTGCTGGAGGTTCATGGATGAATAAGCCATTAGTGAATTACACACAGATAAACAGACAATAACAACAGCGGTCGCATAACTAACTAGGCCATCACTCAGAGAATTAGGGCCAGCTCTCTCTCTCTCTTTCTCTCCTTCTCTACATGCACTCTTTTATCATGCTGTCATTTTATATTTTTGTGAAAGTTATCAAAAAAGAACTTCTGACTGACCTTTCCTCCTGTGCCACAAACAGGCCAAATATCAACTTCAGAACAAACAGATTATTATTATTATCTCTTAAGCACATTCATTATGACCCCTTTTTATTTTACATGACCACAGAACGTTTCCTCTAGTATCAAAAACTATAAACATTTTTGCCTTTACACGTGGTCAATCGAAACGTAGTACAAACACACTAGTTTGTTTCAAGTGCACCTAGGCCTTAAGACTTTCTATCTTCTATCCGTCCATCGAGCCATTATCTATATCCACCACTTGGAAAACATTTTGTGAATTTGACCCCAGGACTTCATGTGATAGAGCCACACTCAAAATACGGCAATACGATCTACTCCTTGCCATTTTTGTCTTGTTGTTTGAAATATGTTACCGTCTATATATGGTTTGAAAGAAGTAGTCAGTGGTGGAATGTAACCAAGCACATTTACTCAAGTATAATTTTTACATACTTGTACTTTACTTGAGTATTTTCATTTTCTGCTACGTTATACTTCTGTCGATAAACAGACGACGTCTAATTATTTGCAGGGTTGCAGTGTCCAGAGGTCTGTCTATCACATATAGACAGACACCATTCACACCTACTGACAATAGTCAAAATTACAGTAGCCTAAACTGCACATCATTAGACTGTGGGAGGAAACTGAAGCAGACGGAGGATACCTACACCTGCCATTATGGGGAGAACATGCAGAACTCCACACAGAAACCCTCTTACTCACTGGACCTACATGCTGCCATTTACCAAATAACTGAAGCAATTATTTTGTTATTACATCCTCTCAATTGTGAGGATTAGTTTTGTCTTGTGTTAAAGACTTTACTTCTTTTAAGTAACTGTAACACTGTAACTTTTATTCTTGTATTTCATATATCTTTTTTTATTCTATTTTGTTTTTATATTTTTTTTGTATTGTTTTTACAGCTCTTTAATGTTTTATGTGAATTGCCTTGTTGAAATAAAGCTGCCTTGCCCTGCCTTGTACTTCATGTTGCTGCAAATTTGTGATGTGCATCCATAGTTATTGTAACATTTACAGACTAAAAGATAATGCAGCTGAATAAATGCAACCCTAATGGAATACATCATTTGTATGCAAACAGGTTACGTCATCTAATTAGGATGCTGTCTAATATATTCATTTCATTGTGTAGCACTGAGGACGCCTGGAGCCCCCTAAAGCACCCTCGACGATCCTTAAACCAAATGGTGTGAAGGCCCCAATTCTGCCTGATCCGCAAAACCAGAGCAGGTCTGCATGCAAAAAAAACTCAGTACAAAAGAGAAGGAGGTGAAACAATTTCAGATCACCAGATCACCCCCCCCCCCCCCACCCACACACACACACACACATCAGCAGGCTCCTTTATGCATGACGACTCCAGACCCTCCTCCTCCTCATCATCATCATCATCATCACCACTGTGACTCAATATATTGATAGAACACAGAAAATAACAAGAATATCAGACTTAAATAACGGCCAACACACACACACACACACACACACACACACACACACACACACACACACACACACACACACACACACACACACACACACACACACATCCTTACTGCACTGATGGCACGCCAAATTCTCTCTCTCACACACACACACACACACACACACACACACACACACACACACACACACACACACACACACACACACACACACACACACGCTGCCAGCTTACAACATACGATCGATCTTCATACATGTTTCTTCGAATTTAACGTTATGTGATATTCATATAGTGTCAGTTAAAATATTATCCAGTATTCGCATTCATTAATTTCCATTCCGATGTAGAGTGAGAAATTCACCATTGGGTAACTGAAAATAAGAATCTAAGGTACAAAAAACTCAGAAAACCTCTTGATATTAAGCTAACGTTAATGTAGGCTATAGTGGAAAATAAACGGTTATTCACGTTACCGTTAGACGACATACAATCAATCATTTTAATAGTCTAAATAGGAATATTGATGATTATGTCCTTCCATTTTTGTCAACCACTACTAGATTGTATGAAATAAACCTTGACATCTTCATTTTCTACAATATGTTTTTGCTTCTTACCCTTTTTCTTCCAGATTCACAGATCCTCCTTCACAGAGATTCACACCGTTGCCCAGCACCAGCCGAGTGCGGGAGGACAGCTGGCACAGCGCGAGCCGCAGATGCTTTAATGCCGACAGTCCGGCAGCAGCCAATAAGGAGCCGCTTGAATCTGAGCAACGGTAAAACAGACCAATAGGAGACGAGATGTATCTAGCGGATAGGTCTTCTCTCCTCAGTAGACAGGGGCGTGTCTCCTGCCTTCAGAGACTTATTTTGCCTTCAAATGCTGTCGGAACTATTGCTGTTAGTACCTGATGAGTTTATAATCCAACTGATTATACAAATTATGAATGTTCTTAATGACTAAATCTAATATATAACGTGCAGATACATGTGAATGTAAACTATGAACCCAAGGCAATATAACTAATTGTTGTATCTACAAAGAAACAATGTTTTTTTTTTTTTTTGTGATAAACATGAGATGCAAAGTTTGATTTTGAAACAGTAGTTGACATGACCACCAATGTTATTAATACATACTATGTTCAGCTGCTAATGGACCTTTTGGTGACATTGTTTTGTAGTTAATCCTAAGGATTCACTCTGCCACATGTATGTTTACCATTAAAACATGATTTATAAAATCATGCCAACAATTAGTAGGTTATTTTAATAGCTTAATATTCTATGCAAAAAAGGTATGTGTAAATGCTTTAGGCCGCCCTACACGTTATTGTAGGCCCAGTTTATTATGCAACTTCATTTTATACAATATACTGTATGTAGCAGGGGCCCCTGCTCCATCTCACTCTCAGTTAAGGGGTCCTTGGCTTAAGAACGTTGAAGACCCAATGGTCTAAAGTGTAGTCATGCACAGTAGGCCTATAGAGCTTTTTAATTTGATGCCATTCATGTTTCTAATTTATTTATATATTGTTTTTTATTCATTTCATTTAAATAATTCCCAAATAGTTGTTATTCTTACCTCTTAGTTTATCTACTGTGCTGCTGAAACATGTGAATTTCCTACAGGGGTTTAATAAAATCTTATCTTATAAGTTAGTTAGTATTTTGTAATGACCAGCAACACCTGCAGTCCAATATCCAGTTTGGCTTTGGAGGCCCACTTACTGTTACCGTTTGCTAAACTCTATAAGAAGACTGACTGATCTCTAAGATGGAACACTGCAGAACAAAAAATAAATCTTCTTATGTCACATTTCTGACCTGGAGCACTTGAATGCTGCGCTTCCACTCACAAGAGTTTACAAGAAGAACTTGAAGGCAGCACTACGGGGCTGAAGGACCACAGTACGGAGACAGGGCCCTCCTTCTTGGCAGCAAGGCTGACTGGTGCTGTGCTGGGAATTAAGAAGGTGAGAGCAATGTGAACAGAGGATTGTACAACCGGTGTCAAATGATGAATCATTTACAACCTCTGTATTTTACTGCCTGCAGATGAACATCCACAGCATTTCTGATGTTACTGAATATTATTTAGTAGTATGAACGTACTACAAATAATTTGTGTTGTAACAGCTTGGATGGGAACATGCAACAGGTAGTCTGGATCAACGGAAGCATTTTCAGGATTTGAAGAAAATTTGGATCATGTAACAAGGCAGGCCTGCTTGGTTCATTTGGGGAATGATTGTAAAGATTTACAAAGAATATGTTCACGGCATTTCCTCTCTAACTGGGACGTTTTGGGACCGATTTGGTGAGATTGCTGTGGACCAAGTACACATGGCGATACACTGGTAAGAGCAAATTACTTTTAACCATGTACCAATTTAAATAGCTCACTTCAATTATTAATCTTTTATGTCAGTTATTAAGAGTAGGCAGAGTTTGGCATATAGGCCAAATCCTGCTGTCCTAAACAAACTCTCACAAGGTGACAAAATGTCGCTTGCAAGAGTTTGATGTGCGTCCACACCGAGTAACAACAGATGAGGAAAATGCTGAGAGCTATCGCGTTGATTTGATATCAGCAAACTGTGTTAGAGGAAACTGACATCAAAGACAGTTAAATAAGCTGTTGAAAAAGAGTAGTTACACCCTTAACTGGCATAAAGGTAGATATAGGCATAATTCACAGGGGGGATGGGGGTGTTACAACCCCCTTAATAATCAAAACTGGTCAGTGCAACCCACCCCAAAAACCTATTATAGTTTCATTTACATAAATAAAGACATTTGCACCATAAATTGATTCAGAAAAGGCACAAATTGTTGCAGAAAAATTCACCAGAATGCAGGAAATGAAGTGTTTGATGCTCAAAATTTCAATTTTCTCTCAACCCCCCCCCAATGTTGAACCCTAAGTTACGCCCTTCAAGGTAGATAACACTGAGCCTTTAGACTAAATCACAAGAAACAGTCCTTTTTTTATTCACGGTTCATTTCTTACATTGTTCAAGTACAAAGTTAAAATGCCTTTTTAATTAATTCATATTCATACAAGAGTAAAATAATAATAGTGCCTTTCATTACTACGACAAACTTAAATACAGTCATTGTAAAGACAAACTTGATTTATACTCCTAACAATATATTTTTCTTATTTTCAGATAAAATTTTAGCACCTTTTGAAACACCACCAGGTCCTCCTTTTTCCTAAAAGCTCATCTTTCCTTTAGTCCATGAGATGAGTGTCTGCATGCGCCACAGCATTGTATTTGTAGGTGTTGTGCATGTATCTCTGTGTCTGCGTGTGTTAATAACAGTGTTCTGCATGTGTATGTGCTTGTAAGTGTATCAGTGTTCGAAACAGCACATCACTCAACCTAAAAGCTGTTGATAGGCGAACAGGAACATCATCACCTTGTCACCCATCGTTTAAAAATAGCATCTCTATTTCTCTCGCTTTTTTGTTCCGACTGCACTCTCAAACAGATGCATTTTGAAATTACACGAAATGAGCTGAAGTTCTGCTTTTGAGCCGGTGTTTTTTGGCTTTTGAACCCTTTTGGCTTGTGAGACTTTAAAATAAACAAACAGCTGGCTGTCACCCCTTGTCACAGGTTGCACAGTTTAATGTGTCGATTAACCTCGTACAAGCAGCTGCTCAGACCCACTCAAACTTCTGATTTCAGAAAACTCAACTTCTTACGATATTAATGTTTTCCAAATATATACTTTATAATAAGATATAACATTCAAAGATGGGAAAGCATTTCATGTCTTCATCTTCCCACATCTCACAAGCAGAGGACAGATTTCAGATATCAGATACAGTGCATGCATTGATTTTAGCATGTGCAAATAAACAAAACAAACTTAGTGCTGAATAATTTTCCTTCTCAGATTGTTTCAGTTGAATGATTTTTTAAGTGTGGAAGGGAAGATTGAAGCAGATAATTGATTAATCATTTAAAGCAATGTTTTAAAGAAAAAATGATCTGGCTCCAGCTTCTCAGATGTGATTATGATCTGGGTTCTTCTATATCTTCCATGATAGTAAACTGGATATGTTTAGGGGTTTGACTGTTGGTTCGGGGGAACTTAATATCGGTATGTTTCACTATTTGCTGACGTTTTTTTCTAACCGAGAAAATAATTGTTACTTGCAGCCTTAGAAATAAAACTGTCTAATATTTCAGAAGAAACCAGAAAATGTGAGCCTAATTTTGTGTAGTAGACTTCTTTTCTTTTGCTTTCCTATATTGTTGATGATCTTGCCTTCAGGAGGTTCTGACCAAAAATTTTGGGAACAACTGGGAATTTTGGATTTCGCCTTAACACGGAGAAATTATTATCAATTTCCCCCAGATTCTACTGGGTATGATTTGTGGGTATTTTTTTGATAGATGGTTTTGATAGTTTCACCTCAACCTGCCTCTTCTACAACCCTACATTCTGTGTTATTTCAACTGGCTCTTGTTTGAGAGTTTCCTTCAGCTCATCCGCTTAACAATTTCTTCCGGCATCCTTGGATACAATAGAACAAGTCACTATACTAACTTTAATATATGCTTTCTCTAGCCTCTCTCTCTCTCCCCTCTAGGCTGAGACTGAACTGAACTGAGCACCAACCTGGAACAGTACACACACACAATAACAGATTATTATTGTAATTATTATTACCATGATTATTATTATCATTACTCCCTAATCTAACATGGAATCGGAGATTACACTGACTGACTGACATGCAGCACCTGGGGTTAAGGGAGTCTGGGTTTTTTTTGGGTGAAGGGTTTGGGAGCACCAAGCGACGCAGGGTGATGATGTCACACCTGGCAGCGCCATGGGAAGCCTGATGGCAACAGGCAGCCGGCAAAAACACAGTGTGTGTGTGTGCATGTATGTTGATGTTTTGTAGCGAAAGGAGTTCAGAGAACGCGTGAAAGCCGGCACTGTGTTTCCAGCAAATGTATGTGTGTGTGTGTGTGTGTGTGTGTGTGTGTGTGTAACCTGCAAGAGCACTGTAAAAAAGAGTTTTAAGAGTTTAAAAAACACCTGAAGGTTGGTTCTATAAATGGAGAGTAAACATGGAAAAAACGTTGAACCTGCTGGTTTATTGTTGGTTTTTGTAACTGTAACTGTGCATGTGTGTGTGTGTGTGTGTGTGTGTGTGTTTGTGTGTCAGCATAGACTGTGTGTGTCCAGTTGTTAGCTAGTGTCTGAGGAAGGTCAGAAGATCAGAAGGCTTCCTGTAAAATGGCGGTCGCCTGAGGACCAAAAGCACCAGACTGAAATTGATGTTTTCTCAAAAGACAGCCCTGTTTAAATAAAACATATGTATATTGGGACTTCTACACATATTGACTGTGTGTATTGTAGTCTTGGAAACATTTTATTTCATGACAAGCCATTTTTCTTCACCTGCTTATTCCTACAGAGTTTATCCCAGCATGCATTGGGCAAAAAGGCAGAAGAAACACCCAGAAACAGGTGGTACAATTGTATATGTGTGATATAAGGAAGTATCTGTTATTTATACAGGGCTATCTGTTTCAGTCATAGGAAGTAGAAAACCAGCATAGTGTCTACAGAATACAGGTCTGCCTCTGGTTTCAGTGGATGTGGCTGCGATAAAACTGGAGGACATTTTGGATCTCTAGGAAGCAAAGTAGGAGCGTAACTGCAATAGGTAAACTGAACTTTTTCACCGGACTTTCTTTTACTCTACATGATGCGCTGAGCACGACACTGAACTCCCCAAAAAGCCTTTAGTTTAGTTCAATGTTTCTGATAGGCAGTGCTGCTCTGGAGGCAGAAATAATCTCACTGGACGAATTAAAACTCGTTGGGTGGAAGAGAAGATTGATCGTTTTTGGAGCAACCCTTTTAAGGGAAAAGAAACTCCAGAAATGGGTGTGAGAAAACGTGGGCTCTTAAGTGGCTTCTGAGGGACAGAAGGAAGGTTTTAAGATGAAATAAAAACATTACGGTCTAGCAATCTTAAACTGAGATTTTGACACAAAATCCAGACAGCAGACTTTGTGCAGTGTAATAATATTAAGAAAGATATATATGGTAGTATAGAGAGAGTGTGTGTGTGTGTGTGTGTGTGTGTGTGTATATATATATATATATATATATATATATATATATATATATATATATATATATATATATATATATGTGTATGTGTGTGTGTGTGTATAGCAAGCAAACTAAATATTTAATGATGTTGGCAGGTATTCATGATCTTTAAAAAGGTCACAACTCGCATGATGGCTAAAAACAAACCAGGCTACATGAACACTACCTTATGTGGTCATTTCACAGTAAAACTGTTTTTCTAGATTTTGTCTAAATATTATCTGAACAGAAACTTCCCTCCAGTACATCACATAATAAAATAGTGTCCTTTTTCACTGACAACCTAACAAAATGATCCCATTAAGTAGACCAAGGTTTGGTACAGTATTACAGTATGACATCTACTCTCCAGGTACAGTATATTTACTGGGACTAACTTTATGCAGACATCAACTGTAACATCCAACCTCAACTCCTGGCTAAAGCCTCTATCAGGAAAGTGACGTGATAACTAAAGTGGCATACAGTATTATTCCAATGTTGCACTATTAAGATGAACATCACAGTCATGTGAGCAACAGTTAACAGTAACCAATGCAATACAACAGCACTTTTACAAATGTTATCAAGTAAGTTTTGCATACCAGCAGATACTAAACATGAGGGAGTAAACCCATTCTTAAGATGCTACTAATGTACAGAATATCACAGCATATTCACCAACACATTAGCAGACCTTGATGTACAATCAATGCCTAAAATATTGCAAAAACCACCACCAAGAAATAATATATTTTTAAAGCGAAACTTCATTTAGTTACGTGGCACTAGGTAGGTATTAAGTATAAAAGCCGACTTTATTCTGTCTGTTTAGTTTTACAATGTTTCTAATCCAGTGACTACTAATAGGATTGTTTACCCCATCATGAGTGTGTGTCCTTGTTATGCACGCTCTTCATACTGCTTCTCTGCCCACTGGAGGGCGCTCCAAACACTAAAGATGAGTTGCAAGGCTTTAAATTATGATCTTGGCTCAGATTTACTAAAAAAAGTATATTCTTGAAAAAACATGCTAATCAATATCACTTATTATTATTATGTCTCTTATTTTCTCTAGATTTTGTATCAAAATTAGTCTAGTTTTAAACTAACTTTAAAAAATACTTTAAATGTTTTAATCTTCCTCTTGTTCATTTTGATTTCTTTTTCTGTCGATGTCTAGATTTTGTCCCATGTACGTATATTTGTCTGGAAGCTAGTGGGGATTCTGTAAACAATACACGTAAACAAACATGAACAAAGAAAAACATAACCTCAAACTGCTGTGGCAGCCCCGAAAATTCACTCATTTATTTCAGTATTTCATAAGGCGCAAATTACTGACAACATTTAAGACAAAAGTGGTCTTCCTCAGGGGACGATGAAGACCTTTTTGGTGTTATTTTTCCACACAAACCTTTGTTTTTATTTGTTAATTATTTGTAACTCCAGAGCAGCTTTTCCACCAAGAAAACAGAACAAATTCCAATCTCATTTAGTTGTAAATCAGTCACATTAGAACAAGCTTCATATGAATCTATCTGATCATAGTTGCTGGACGCTCCTTTGCACACTCACTAAATTTGACAAATAAATAGATCTTAAAAGTCCACCTCTCTCACTTAGTGTTGCCTCCACCTGCTTGTACGCATTTGGTTGAACTAAGTTAGGGACACAAAACTGTAGCGACTGAAACATGCAGAGACTTAAAGTCTCCAAGAGCACCAAAAACTTTAAAAGTGTTGTATTAAAGTGGCACCATTTGGAATCTATCACTGCCTGACCAGCACCATGAGCGTTAACAGATGTGTGTGTGTGTGTATGTGTGTGTGTGTTTGTATATTTGTGTTCATTGCACTGTAATACACCAGCAGCACTGTCACTATGCAGGAATAGAGTTAAGTGTTACGGTACAGAGGGAGTCCCTGGTGTGTTAATATACTCAGAGAGATGTTAAAAAACTGAAAGTTTAGGCATCTTTGTCATTTCTGCGCACTGTGGAAGTTTGAACTCCAGCTGCTATAACAAAGTAAAGCCAGAAGACACCAGTTTCAAGGTTGGATAGGACGTTTGCGTGTGAATAAAGTACAGAAACCCTGCACCAGTATGTGTGTGTGTGTGTGTGTGTGTGTGTGTGTGTGTGTGTGTGTGTGTGTGTGTGTGTGTATGTGTGTGTGTAAATCAGCAAGGTAGCACCAGGGGACTAAGGTCAGCCAGTGGTCTACATGGGGTCTAGGGAAGCAGTCCTTTACTATGTGTGTGTGTGTGTGTGTGTGTGTATGTGTGTATATGTGTGTATCTCTATTCATCTGTGTCATCCTGTGTCAGCCAACCTTCATGTACTAGCTGTATATTGTATACATATGGTGTGTGTGTGTGTGTGTGTGTGTGTGTGTGTGTGTGTGTGTGTGTGTGTGTGTGTGTGTGAGTGTGTGTGTGTGTGTGTGTGTGTGTGTGTGTGTGAGAGAGAGAGAGAGTTGGTGTGTGACTAGTTGCAGGCAAAGTATTCCTTGAGTGGGGCAAAGAGGTGCCTGATGACGGGGACGCTCCAGGAACGTCCCAGAAGCCTTTGCCTGGCCAGACGACTCATGTTGGACACATCGGTGTAGTGGACGGGGAAACCAAACACCCTGGAGACACACACAACATTTGATCATTTTAGTTTGAATT
>CM042440.1:5312417-5372417 GCA_023631565.1 Gymnocephalus cernua
ATTGATTCGAATCTGTATGTAAATGCATGTATTTTACAACTATTGTGGCTGTGTTTATGCTACTGTACCTCTAAAAAGCGGGAGATGTCCCGTTTGTCGCTGACTCCCATAGCGACCACGTTCTCAAACAGCCAGTAGAACGGACGCTCGTCGCCTGCCTTTGGTCGAGCCTCGTGCAGCAGACGGTAAAACTCGAAAAACAACCGTCCGGTTCCCTCTGCGGGAAAAGAGAAAAAGTGCAGGGTCCATATTTCATTTCACATGAAGAACATCAGTGCCTCTGAGCATTTGTAGTTTTAATATTTAATTTCACTTGGTCCCTTCAAGTTTTTTTTCATTTACTCTGGTGGGACTGTCAACCCAGAATGATTTGAAGACTGTTTCTTACCAAAAAGGCCTTTCCTGGCAGGGTTGACTATGGAGAGGTCGTTGCAGGGGCTTCCTCCTATCACCAGGTCAAATGGTCCCCACTCTTCGATCTAACAGCATGAGTTAACATCAGCGCAGAAAGAAGGGTTAAAAAGCAGTTTGAAGAAGTAGACCAATCAAAAACAATCAACTAGCATGTAAGAAGAAATAAGCATTTCTCCTTTATGCTGTATTTACACTTAATGCATCTTGTGTTTTGATGTGTGAATGTCTCCACAATGTTACACATGACAATTTATTCTGCCTTGAATCCCAGAAACAAAGTTTCACTCACATGTTTGTGTGTTACGTTGCGTACGTCACCCACGTACATGATGCGACCCTGGTGTCGGACCATGCCGACAGTGATGGAGTCCTCACACACCTCAGAAGCCACGTACTTGTCAACCTGCATGCCCAAATCCTTCAGCACCAACAGACCTTAGTGCACACACACACACACACACACACACACACACACACACACACACACACACACACACACACACACACACACACACACACACACACACACACACACACACACACACACACACATTCATTCGGTTAAATACAGATTCAAAACGGTGGGAGCATTCACTGCAAAAATAACTCCTTTACTCTAGCATTGAGACCGAAAACAATTACTTTCCTCAAAACAATTAAATCCTTTTGCAGTATGAAAAGGCATAATTGTTTCCGTTTCAGTCTCACACACATAGAGCTGAAATGATTAGTTGAATGATTGATTAGTTTATTGACAGAAAATTAGCCATCAACAACTTTTTAATAAATCAATCATTTAAGATAAAAATTATAAAAATGTCATTCTCCAGTTCTAGCCTCTCTCTCTCTCTCCTCTCTCTCTCTCTCTCTCTCTCTCTCTCTCTCTCTCTCTCTCTCTCTCTCTCTCTCTCCCTCTCTCTCTCTCTCTCTCTCTCTCTCTCTCTCGTTTTATATCAATGTTAATTGAATATTTTGGGACTTGCACTCTGGAAACTTGTGCTGGGGACGCTGTCAATGTTTTCAATAATGGTATTAGGCTGTCAGGGGTCACCAGGTATTTACCATCTTGGTTTAGCATGTATGCTAACTTTTGCCAATTAGCACTAAACATAAAGATCAGCTGAGGATGTACGGGAATGTCATTCCAGTTTTGGAAGAATTATGTCATAAACCAGAGTATTAGACACATTTAAATGATGATGCTAAATAAAAAGTTAACAGATCACCAAAGTTATTAATGTACAATTTATCCTGAGGGGATCATGAATGTCTGTTTAACTTTTAGGACAATGCATCCAATAGTTGTAGAGATATTTCAGTCTGGACAAAAAGTAGTGGACTGACAGACAATCAGAAGATGAATCAATAATGAATATAATCGTCCTACACATATGTACCTGTGGCAATGCCGTCGAACAGGGAGAGAACTCTGATTGGTTTCCTCTTCTCTGCTGAAACTGGAGGATACAACTTGGCTGGCTCCTAAAAGAGAGAATTAAAAGGAAGAAAAGACATTGATGAAAAGGGGTAGGACCCGAAAAAGCATTTTGCTTCTTCCTACTCCCTTTCAGACAAGAGTATTTATTTAAAGGTGCTCTAAGCGATGTTGGGTGACGGCACTTCTTGTCGACGTTCAAAGTATTTTCAAACAAAACGGAGGCTAGCTCGCCCCTCCCTCCTCCTCATCCTGTCCCCTCTCCCCCCAAATCCTTCTTGTCGGTTATTGGCTGGAACACTGTTTGTTATGTTTGGTGGTGCAGGTTGGCTCAGTTTGTTTTTGTTGGCGTTTGTGGAGCCTGGGCTGTCTACAGAGACCGCGTTTTTTTACAGTGTGTTCAGGGGACAGGCAGCTAGCGGATAGTGAGGAGATGTTTGGTGTATGTGACAAAAAATGTTGTAGCCTAAAAAATGCGTGACATCACTTAGAGCACCTTTAAGAGTATTTATTTATTTGGCTTATTCTTGCTTTTATCTTTTTTTAATTATAGTAAAATACTTTTGTGTCTTGTATTTTAAGTTTTTTGGTTTATTCTTTTTTATGTTGTTCAAATTCATTTAAAACAAGATTAGATACATTTTAAGCAAGTAGGAGAGTCAGGAGTGTGTCACCAGGTATGAAGTATGATAAGCAGACACGTTGTTAAATTATATCAATAAAGGAAATAGCAATGATTTCATTCATTTTATATTTCATTTTTTTAACCATTATTTTACGCATTTGCCTACCAACCTCCTCGCTGGTGCTCGGTTGGGACATTTCACTCGAGTTCTCTTGAGTCTCTGCCACGGACATCTTCGTACTAGGCTACATACATGCTACATACGTCTGCTATTTCCGTGCTGGAGTGTGACTTGATTTGTGTCATGTGCGATGGATCGAGTACAAACCAATAGGGTGTCGGAATGCTATATGTTTATACTTCTCATCCAACCACAATCAAATTCACTCACTCTGGATATATGTTTTTCTTTTTTTGAACGATGACAAGCCGGAATGAAAACAACCCGAACTGAAATAGGAGTAACGAGGCTATATTTTAAATGTAAGGAGTAGAAAGTACAGATAATTGCGTGAAAATGGAAGGAGTAGAAGTAAAAAGTCTGCTGTAAAATAATTACTCCAGTAAAGTATACATACCCAAAGTGTCTACTTAAGTAAGGTAACAAAGTATTTGTATTTCATTACTTGACACCTCTGGCGGTGATGTAATTCATCATTAAACTTTGTGGATGCAAATTACAATCATATCTATACTGTACTACTATAAACAGTAATTGTTATCCTTATAATAATTTAATATGTGATATATATTGTATAGTCTATATCCACGACATTCCACTTCAGGGATTGCTCCGGTGCTGCCGGATATTCTGCCGGATGTCACTCTTTTCGGATGGATGTCCGTTACCTTCCGCTATCTTTGTGTTGGAATTTTAAACTCTGGTGTGTTTATGAGGACTATGGTTAACTGCTCATCAGATCTCTGCCGGGTAAATCCAGACAGCTAGCTAGACTATCTGTCCAATCCATAGACAGTTAAAGAAATGGACTAACAGATCCCGTTGCTCTGGACGGAGACCAGTGAAGTCTATTAGAAGCACTTTTAAGGTGATGGTTGAGCGTTACTGAGCGTTACTGTGCAGCTGCAAACTGAGCTTGCCGACGTAAATGTGACGTGAGCAACGTGTCTGAACGTTGTAAGTCTTCTGGTAGCTGTGCAAGAGAAATCTCAATCATTCCCAATCTTGCAGAGACGGAGAGCGTAAGTATATGTAAGGAGATAACATAGGCACAGGCTAATTATTACTAACTAAAATGCTAGTTTACATTAGTTAAACTAAACAGCTAATGTAAGTCGAAACTGCCTGCGTGCTTCTCCTGTACTGTACGGTAATTCCTCTACTATGCGACAGTAAGTCGCGTGGTTATGACACAATCGTTAGCCTATTTTTATAAAAACGTCTGCTACAGAGCCATAACGTGAGGTACAAGGTAATCGAGCCCTTTATACATTGTTGTGTTTCTTTAGAAATAAACAACGGACAAATGAAGTCTTTAAACGCTTCAGATGTAAAGTTATTGGCTGTCAAAGTGACGCCAAAATGAATGGCAGTCAATGGAATGCTAACGGGGGGTGATGGGTTGTTAGCATAAAAATGGCGCCATATTGGTCCAATCAGAGTTTTCTGTTGCACGACTAAAACAACTTTTGAATGTATACATGTTCCACCAAAACAAGTTCCCAAGACAATTGTGATTGGTTTAAAGAAATGCCAATAAACCATCCCGGAATCCTGTGTGGACTAGCCAGACCCTCCTCTGCAGCGCTGTGGAGGAAGGTCTGGCAAAGCGTGACTATATATTGTATAAAGAGCAGGAATTAAATGAATGGAAACAAGGCAACTGTCAGACTCACAAAGTCCTGTTCATGGTTGTTGGCAAAGAAGTGTTGTAGTCTGCAGGGCCAGTCGTCCCGTCGCCGCAGTAACCCGTAGGCGGTCCGGGACCCACACATGTAGCAGTTCCACGGGTCTTCTTTGATGGCTACCGCCGCCGAGCCAGCGCCGACCAACAGGTCCACACACTCCACACAGAAACACCTGCTCACACACACACACACACACACACACACTATGAGACCTATGTATTTGTGGTGCTTTGTGCTCAGTATCTGATGCAGTTTTGGGATGAGGTTTATTATCATGGCTCAATTAGTGCAATGTAACTGTAAAGTATTTTTTTTTTAGCGTACTTGTATTTTACTTCAGTATTTCCATTTATGCCACTTTATACTACTTTATACTCCCAATATATAATGTGTTGAGCTGTTGAATGTGTGCAGAGATGAGGTCAGAGCCTGGTTGTCAAAAATAAACTGTATATTTACATAAATAAATCAGCTCCACGTGAATCGGCTGACTCAATTGCCAATAAAAGGAGCCATACATCTCATTTTGACATTTATGGGTAAATTGTTTCTGTCGATATGAAATCCAAAACCTTGTCCTGGCCACAAGTAGAAGATGCTTGCCAATCCCAAACCGACAGTGTTTATATACAGTTTTATACTGACCTACAGCAGTTGTTGTTGCCACACATGAGCACCTCCCTTCCTCCACAGCAGATGGTGCAGTAGGACTGGTAGCCGTCGTCGTCGTACTGGTAGGCGCACTCCAGGAACGAGTTCTGCCAGAGAAACAAAACAGAATCAGGAGAGGCACAGATGGAGTGTGTCTATGTTGTCCACCATAATGAAATCTGGTGTTTCTACTGTCTCCATGTGTCTGTGTAATACTGTATCACAGGCGTCACCAATATTCAACAAGATTGTATTGCTTTCGAAGTGCAACTTCCACAGGAGCTGAGACATCTGTTGTTCAAATTTTTTGTTGAAGGTGAATGTTGTTGAGGATTTAAGACTTTTCTCTGGTTTATATCTTTGTAATTTGAATATATTTTGCATTTTTGGCTGTTGGACTAAGAAATCAAACAATCTGAAGAGGTCACCGTGGGCTTGGGAAAATGATGTCGGACATTTTTCGCAATTCTTTACAGACAAAATGCATAATCTGTTAACTAAAAATAAAAATAGTCAGATTTTGTAGTCGTAATCAGTTGTAGCCTTAGTCTGTATGCAGTTAGTGTTTGGTAAATGTATTTTACTTCCTGTGTGTATCAGTATACCCATTATTACTAGGGCTGGGGTGACGCATTTGAAATTAATGTCATAATACCAATAAGAAAATGTTTCCAATATCAATATGACGATGTCAAATCATCAAACTGATGTTTAATATAATTAACAGTTTTATGCATGAAAGAAATACTTCAGTAACTCACTTTGTTTTTGACTGTAATTTGCTGGATTTATTTATATGGACAACATCATTTTGTAAAATCATTTAGTACATTATTTTGTAAAATCATTTTGTAAAATCACCTAACAATATGATTATATCAATTTCACACAATTCCATGATAATAATGTTGAATTGTCACCCAACCCAAAGTGCATTCAGATGATCAAAGGTTTCTTACTTTGCAGCCCTGACACATTGCTCCTAAGAAGAGAGGATGCTCCAGAGAGACGTTGAGGCTTCCACAGGAGATGCAGATATCTGAACAAAAACAGACATGATCACAATGTTATATTTAACACTTTGTTTAGCCCTTTGATTGCATCAATGGAGGCATTTAAAGGTAGATTGGGTAAACCAGCCCGATCTGCAGGCAATTTAATTTCGCCCTGGAGCTCAGGCTGGAAACCTGTACGTTTATCTCTCCTGCTTCAGTTACAAATTTGCGGGAACCAATCACAAACTGGCTTATCCACCTGCCGCGCTATTGGCGGGTTTAACACGATGACGATAGAGATGCGACCAAGCAGCTTTTTGTTTACATTCAACAAGCCGCATGCCACCA
Organism: Gymnocephalus cernua; assembly: GCA_023631565.1. Taxonomy (NCBI): domain Eukaryota; kingdom Metazoa; phylum Chordata; class Actinopteri; order Perciformes; family Percidae; genus Gymnocephalus; species Gymnocephalus cernua. Next base: position 5,318,755 of record CM042440.1, read on the forward strand.
AAGTGCAGCAACCCGTTGATGCCGCTGTCGCTGCTACTATGGACTATCCAATTGCGTACAGAGTCATTTGAACTATGCCGTTGATCACGCCTCTTGTGCAGTAGAAAATACAGAGCAGACTCCCCAGACTAATGTTCAATCTTAAAAGATTGAGCTTGGTCTGGTGATAGCCAGACTAATTTAAAGGTACAACAAGTAAGAATTTGACTGCCCCAAATAACGTACTTATGATCAATAACAAAGACTCAATAATTACTTTTAGGTGCTTTGATTTACAACTTCCCATCTTATAATCTATTTTGGATGTCCTTACTCCGGTCCACCAGTGAATTATTCTGCTGCTGATCTCTTGCTGCATAAATGAAAAGGCTAAATGCCAAAAATGTAAACAAGAACTACACTGAGCTATGAGCTACAGAAACACTTGGAACAGCTGTACGCTGACAGAACCTTAAACTTAATTTCCAATTTATGAAACTCAATTTAGGCACGACTCTCTTTGACTGATGCAAAATGTGTAAAATGGACCCTAATTGGCCTTATATCTGTATTAAACAGGAACAAAACAACTTATAATGTGATAACAGTGAATAAACAAGGTAATAACATTTCAAGATGCAATCAAAGTTATCCTCTGTATTGGCTGAGAATGGGGAAAACAAATGTATGTATTGTGATGGCAATGACATTTTGTTTGTAAAAGATTATTGCTCCAGAGGGATATGTTCTTCAACAATGATGTAGGACTTATATTGAATGATTTTACACCTTTCCAACCCATTTAAAGGGATATTATACTGTATACGTTTTGACAAATCGTGATTGTTAACACTATTTAGCAGTCATTAAAATATTTCTTGCAACAAGGGGCAGGTGATGAAAATGAGCTTGTAATCGACTCTATATCCAGTAAACCTTGTGTAAAACACACTGTATAAAATATTTGTGTAAGCCAAAGGCTGAATGCTTGAAAAAAAAGTTTACCTTCTATGTTCCTGGTCTTCTTTTTGACCTCACATATGAGTCTCTCTGTATCAGAAAAATACGTAAGAGCACATCAACACACCATTTTGATACCAGTACCAAGAACACATAGTCAGTATCTTGCAAACATAAATCTAAGAGATATTGATACAAACAACCTTTATTTTTGAGTCTTATGATGAGAAAAAAAAAAGTATTTTTTTATAAAATATTCTGGGCATTTCGTTGTTTAAATAAACATACTAAAAAATTTGTAGGTTCATTTTTGAAATAAAAGTTTGTATATTTACCTCTGGTCCCTTCGTCAATCACCTCTCTGATCTTTGCTTTTTCAGCTGAGTTCTTGCGTGGTTTCTTGGCGGGTGGAGGCGTGTACGCTGCCTCAGGTTCCGCCCACATCTCTGGGTACACTTCCTTATATGGATTTTGTTCCTCTGTGGACATATAAGAACAGTGGTCTTTAATATCATATGGTCACAATGACGTTATGTTATGTTGGAGAAATAAGACACTGGACAGTTCCTACAACCCCTGTTCCAATAAGAGGGGGGGGAGGTGATTTGCTCTATGGTATGAAAAAAGTGATGTGTTCATACCCATAAATGTCATATTAAATTAAATGTGTGTATACCCTCTGGAGGTTCCAGTGATTGTGGACCATTGGGTGGGAAGCCGGTCATGGCCCACTCTATCATCTGTCTGGTTTGAATGTCCACCCCCTCTGCATCATCGCTTGTATCACAGGAAGGAACTGGCCTCCCCGCCCGTACACTGGCCACCTAGACACAAAATAAACACACAGTTCAGTACACAAACAGTAAAAACAGGATAAGTAGGAAGGATAAATACGGTAATTATGGCTCTACATGAAGTAGCAAAGTGAAAAATAAGTGCAGGTTTTAGTCTACAAATCCTTCATTACTTGTTTATAATTTTATGGAAATTCAAGTGAATGATAACCTGCCATGGAAGAAGTAAATGACCATGTGTTCTGTATTACTTGCTTAAAACTAAGCATTGCTGGATCGAAAAAAATACCCACTAAAATATGAGATGTACCCACATGTGCCCACTTATAAGTTGTGGGCAGAGCTAGATGAGAACAACACCTCCACAAATGCAAATGCAGATCTTGTTTCATAAGAAACGAATGAGTAAAATATGACCTTTCGGACCTGCACATGTTTATATTGTTTTTTTAGAAGTTGGATTTTATCCAGAGAGAAATGCAATAAGTTTAGCAACAGAAAAATACAATTATCAGCCCTCAAAAATGACTCAGGTGTGTTACCTGCAGAGCCTCGAAGATGGCTTTCCGGTACATCGACTGTTTGTTAAAGGTGGGCTGGTGGAAGGCAGATGAGAAAGAGCTCAGAAGCATCAGCTTCTCCACACAAACCTGCAAAACAAAGAAATTCTAATGAAAAAGGAAGAGCCAGAAATTTTTGGAGAAAAAACTGGTTAAACAGATTCTCAACAAGTCCTTGAAATCCTTAATTAAGGTCATTTTGTGTGCCACAGGAAGAACATATCTTTTTAGGAGAGATGTCTCAAAAGGCAAAGGGCTTTGGTGCAGGATGGTATCTGTCTCATGGGGGTTTCTAATTTCAAGTTGAAATAAGGCAAAATTAAAAGGAAAAAATCAAGGTCATCTTGTATCAAATCAAAGTAAAAAAAACATATTTACTTACCTAAGTTTTTGCTAAGAACAAATGAAGTGTAAAATAGATCTTTCTACACTAAGATGTTAACAATGGAATAAAACTAACATTTATGTGAAAAGCTTTTACATGCTTTAACTGGGACAGTATTCTGGTGTCTATAAAAACATAACATTGAAATAGTGGGGCTCTGGGTGTTAAAATCATTAGGCTACTGCATGAATAAACCTAAAAACTGTAAGTACAACAATGGACATTCTCCCTTAACTCTTTGTGGAAGGACTTTCTGAGAATCTGATGTGACTCAGATGGAGATTAAACACACATTGTACCAGTATTCGATCATTTTATTTAGGGGTTCCTAAATAAAACTTCTCACCACAGAGAACTTTCCATCTCCAAACCACATCACCCAGCGAGTTCCGTCTGCAGCTCGACTTCGGCCGCTCATCAACCAGGAAACAATCCTGCCGGGCCACCAAGAGAAACCTCGCAGCTTCCCAAACACCAGAACACCGATGCCAAAACCTCGGCCATCCTGTTAGAAAACAAGTCCAGTTTCAATCTGCACTCATGATATAAGATGATACATACATTCAGCAGCTAATGAATAGGGTAAATCTTCTATGTTCTAATAATAACACATATAAAACTTACAATAATATCCCCAAGTAATGTAAATATAGTTTCAATTTGCAACACATTAAACACAGCTACAAACTAAAACATTTACACTGAATTTTAGTGTCTAATTTTTGTTGTTGTAATAAAAGGAAATAGGCCTAAAATGGAATATTTTGTACTTTGAATATATTTTTGGTTTAGTTTCTAAAAGTAAAGCAATGAGTAAAAGATTTCACTTCTATGAAGCCCCTGAACTATATTCATCTTGTGTGATGATAGTAACTTGTAGGCACAAATTATTACTTTGTGTGTACAAGAAAAAAAAAAAAATCTTTTGGGACTTCTGGGGCTTTGTCAATTTTTTCCGCTGGTGAACTCTTAACATACGCGTCTTACTTTGTTTTATTAGATTAGCTAGTAATTTGTCATCCATTAATTATCTTACCTGGTACTCTATCTCCCTAGGCGGGGGCCGTTCTCCCCTGGCAACTGGCTCCGGTGTCACAGCAACCGTAGGCGAGGCGGGGGCTGTTTGTTGTTGTGAATGGGGAGGGGCAGGGCTGGCTGACTCCTCTTTTTGAAAGTCGCCCTCTGATAGGTTGTCCATCATGCTCATCTCTGCCTCTCTGTATGCACGTCGCTCTGCCTGTGAGGGAAGAACAGAAACCATTTGATTTAATTTTTTTATTTTTATTTGAACATATGTCTGTTATTTTCACCTTTCTGCATTGTATATCTATCCTTGCATCATGGTTGGACCTGTTCTGAAATCTATTTGACTCCATGCTAAGGTAAAGTTAACTACAGCAAAAAACAATAAAAGGCTACACAAGCATGGCTAGCATGGGAGTAGGCAATATTTCCCATTAATCCTCCATGCGCTAATTGAAAATCAGAAAAACAAAAAATAATGAACCACACTGACTTTCATTTCAAGTGGTTTATATTTATTCTGTTATTCTCTAATGTGGAACTTATTTCCTAAATAAACGCTTGCTGTGGGAACACTCTTTTGGCATTTTTTAACTTATCTGTGGTAATTACAAGGCAAACACAATTCCTTGTTATACTATTAACTCCTACACTACAGTCAACAGGATGCACCATTTATAGCTGACTCTTTGTCAAAGTTTTCTTTTGGGGAAAGCGCCCCCACATGCATGACTTAGCCTCCTCCTCCACTAGAGCTGATACTGTTAGATAACAAATAGATAATAGATTACTCATTTATTTATTCTGCATGTGAGTGTGGTATGGTATCCAATTGATATCACATATTCTTCGCAGATTATGGGACAAAGTTTACATTTCTTTGTGTTTTAGTAGCTATTTAAATTCTAGTTTATTTACTTTGCAACTATTTGCACTATCTGGTTAAATGCTAAATTGCATTTCGTTGTACTGATACTTACTATGTACAGTGTGCACTGATTCTAATTGAATCTAATGTACAGTATGTAAACAGACAACTGCATCATAACTGTCAGTTTATCCGCAGATATGTGTTTTAATTAGATGCCAACATTATGCCAACATATGATCATCAAACCTACATGTTTAAAGGATGAGGTAAAGGCAAAGTTTCAACACTGAATAATCATTTTGTCAACTATCATATCAGCTGCTGTCTGTCTTCACTACATGTTATTGTCATTGATCGTGTCTGCTGAGGGCATTGTCCCCTCATGTGTTCATCTATCATCACCTTTTTGTTTTACTCCTGTTGCTCTATAGGCACAAACGCTGTCTTTCAAGGAGGTCCTATATAATTGAGGCTTTACGTGGGTCTTTCAAGCTAATGTAGTGGCTGCTCTAGATCAAGGCCTCAGTGCCCCCAGCTGTAGGAACAGTCCTTTAATTGTTCCTCTAAACAGGAAGTGAGTGGGGAGAAAGGGTGCGGTTAGGGGGCAGTTCAATGGGTTCAGGAGAGAGAGACGGAGAGAAGACAGGGAGAGGGAGAGAGAGAGAGAGAGTAAATAGGATTAGGCTAAATTATAAGACTGAGAAATAAAACACAGATGGAAAGACAGTGGAGCATGTTCAGTGGAAGATAGGAAGACAGAGAGAAGATGCAGTGCAAAGTAAACTCTGTTTTTCTACAACTATCACTAATTGTTACACTGCAATACTGTTTTGACCTAGTGTATCAATAGTGCAATACTATAGTAAGCTCTGATAAGCAGTAATAGCCGTAATGGAAAAGATAAGAAGATTGCTTGTTTTAACTGTAAGGTGTCCTTGAGTGCTATGAAAGGTGCCCATAAATAACATGTATTATTATTATTATTATTATTAGAAAAGTCACCGTACTGCGGATATTTTTTTGTTTGACAAGCAATAGCTGGGAAATCCGGTGCAGAAACACAGCAGCAGTGAGCACTCGGCTTCAAACGAGAGAAATTTAACAAATAATCATGACCTCACTGGACCTCCCTATTACACTGCAAGAATCTCACTGTGGCCCAGATGTAAAATCCCACGACTCCTCCAGAGCATTTCCATAACCTAAAAACATTCGTCTTCAATACTGGAGTAAACCAATTGGTTTCCAGTCCAGCTAAGACTGAAAACCGCCACCTAATGTATTAAACGTGTGAAACAAACAAACAATCCTCCAGAAAGGAAGAAATAAACATGGGAGGAAGGGGCGGGATGATGGCATAAATTCAAGTGGAAGTGAAACAGTAAAAGTGAGAGTGTCGGGTCGTGACAGTTCTCTCCTCTGTTTGACCCTGATGTCACAAGTTCACTTTTCCTCCGCTTCTGTTGACCTTCGACCTCATAAAATCCTAATCAGCCTGTTACACGGATCATAGACAGACCACACACACAAACACACTGACCAACACACACACACACACACACACACACACACACACACACACACACACACACACACACACACACACACACACACACACACACACACACACACACTGTAAAGGAAACACCACATGTCGTCACTAGTTTCTAAAACATCTGGGATGCCTGAACGAGAAGTCTGGATTTTTACTTCCTACAACTAAACTGAAGTATCGGTGGGAATCAATACTTCATTCAAACTGTAAGCCGTAAGGTTCTGAGTACGTAGTGTGTTCAAACAGCGACAAAATGAAGTATACTCAAACTATACAGTATGCATACTAACTATTACACTATATACAAACACTATTCTGACACAAGGAAATGGAGAAGCTGCTCACAGCTGGAAAATACTAAATTAATTGTGAACGGTGGTGAAATGAAACGGTTTGCGAAACAAGAAACAAGACACAAGAAAAATCTTATTTAAAAAAACAAAATGCTGTCTATTTGTAATGTTTAATTGACAATGACATCCCAAAGTCACAGATTGATTGAAGTCTGATTGTTTGTACATATACTAACTGTTAAAACAGTGTACTATGAGGATTAGTATGTAGTATTTACTGTACAGAATCAGTTTATAGTAAGGAACTTACTTAACTTTTTGTTAGTGACTATTTTACTTTGAAATTTTCAAGTTGTATGCTGAATGTATTTCCCATTTTTGGAACTCTTTAATGTTGCTAATATTTGATTTTGATTCATTTCAGAATTAATTTGAATTGCAATTGCTGATTAGTTTTGTACAGCTTCATTACACAATGTGTTTTTTTTTTAGATATTTATATTTTAATGTACTGTATTTATTACCAATTCCACATTTTTTTAAACATAGATTTTTGTTAGAGATTTAGATTTAAAGGTATAGTGGAGGATTTTCTTTTTCCGGGTGGATCATCAAAACTATTGGTCCTCCTTGTTGTCAATCATTCTGGGATATGTTTACGTAAGGCCGTCGTACGTGCCGTGACCAAAGACAGTATATAAAAGGCCGTGACAGGTCAGCGAGCAGATGGCCACGGCGTCCGACCATAGACAGTATATAAAAGCCTCCAACCGCTGCCTCCCCGCTCTCGGCGATAGCTTGTTTGTTGGCCTGTAGCGTGCTAACGTTAGCTATAGAGATGCTTGTCCTAAATAGATTTCCACTTACCGGTGGTGAGTCTGACATAGTGGAAAAAGTGCAAATCTTCTTTTGGAAAGTAGGCTTGTAGAGCCATGCCGACAGCAACTTGTAAACAGAGCGTGCACGAGGAGAACTAGGCTCGTGCATGCTCTCTCGTGCACACGTTTAATAGGCGTTCCCTCTCGGGAGCATTTTTTCAAAAAGTGGAGAGGGCGGTTCTTTTCTAAAATTCGGGAAAATCCTCCACTATACCTTTAACATATAGGGCCCTATCTTGCACCCGGCGCAGTGCAAAGCCTGGCGCAAGTGTCTTTGCTAGTTTAAGACCGACGCAGTTGTCAATTTCCCATCCAGCGCCCACGTCGTTTAAATAGCAAATGCACCTGCGCCCATCTGTGCACCCATGGGTGTGCTGGTCTTACAGGGAGGTGTGTTCAGGTAGTCTGGCTATCACCAGATCAAGCTTATTCTTTCAAGATTGAACGTTAGTCTGGGGAGTCTGCTCTGTATTTTCTCTGCACAAGAGGCGTGACCAACGGGCATAGTTCAAATGACTCTGTACACAACTGGATAGTCCTTCAACCAATCAGACCAACGATCCGGGTGACGTAGCAGCGACAGCGGCATCAACGGTTGCTGCGCTTCGGTGGCCGGCTTGTTGAACGTAAACAAAAAGATGCTTGGTCGCTTCTCTATCGTCATCGTGTAAAACCCGCCCATAGGGCACCAGGTGGATAAGGTGGATAAGCCAGTTTGTGATTGGTTCCTGCAAAATTGTGAACGGTTTCCAGCCTGAGCTGCAGGGAGAAATCAAATCGCCGGCAGGTCGGGCTGGTTTACCCAGTCTAGTGCTCAGGTGCAATCTGGGCGTATTGCTATCTTGAGGCAGCGGGAAGTGATCGCGCCATTGACCAACAAAAACCTGGTCTAAAGTCAATAGCGCAGCATTTCATTGTTATTTTAACAAACATGCAAAAGATTACAAATAAAAATATTACGGTGCAAATCCGCCATCATAATAGCAATACTCCAAGGTACAAACCTTAAAGGGAATGGGAGATGACTCTCTGATTGGTTTATTGCATGTTACGGCCAAAACACACCTAACTAGCAAAAGTGGATTCGTACACGCTCTAAACACACCTGCACCAGGCGCTTCACACCATGTGCTTAGATCGTTAAAATAGGGCCCCATAGAGTTGTTACTCTTGAACCTGTTACTGTAGCTGTGTTGCCTTTGTGGGGATAAATAGTTGTATTAAACTGAATTGCATTGAACACATCTTACTATTTTCTTATTTATACTTTTCATTGATGTATTATGTATGATCGTTCTTTTTTTCTAAATGGACCATGAGTCTAATAATAAAGGCTATCTATCTGTCTATTAGTAAATATAGTATTTTCCACATCAAGGACCACATTTTCCTGTAGCAATCATTTGAGTTTCACCTCATCTCACCCACACGTGGTTGTTGTTGTTGTTGTTGTTGTTGTTGTGAAGGGAACTTGATCATTTCTGTCAGTATCCGGACCGGATCATCTCATTAGAAGACTTGGACATGACTCGTGTTGCTACAAGATATCATCCAAAAATCCTGCCAACTGAAGGAAACTGTGTTTGTTGCCTGGCAACATCAGCTGATTGAAACACTCCATCAGAAAGCTTTGCTGCTTTCAGGGATGCGGATGACTCACGGATGACAGACAAATCTGTATTCATCTGCTGAACTGAAGGGTCAGCTTCGTGCAATCGGTGAAAAAAACAGCATGCTGCTCTTATTACTACTGTCTGATTATATTTAAATTGCTGTAAAATTATAATTTGTCAGTATCAATAACAATTTTAAATCCATTAACAAAAATAGTGTCTATAATGAACTGTAACAATTTTTTTTTGCTTTTTTAAAATGTCTAATTTAAAATTCTCTAATTAGAATAAAAGAAATTGTGTCCCTCCTACTGAGAATGAATATTCTGAACAGTAAGCTGGAGAACGAGCGAGAAAGTGAGAAATCACCTACTAACCTATAAAAAGTACAGTAATTAGGCCAGTTGACATAATTTAAACTGGAAGGCTTCAACTCTAAGGTGCAGAATGTTTTTTGGTTTCAACATTACGTCTGCTGCCAAAGGTCAACACACTACCATGTAGTTTTATTTAGTTAAATGTTATGTTTGCTACCTGTTAGGGGTACTGAGCAGACAATTAAAACTACTTGTTATAAACAAAGCTTCAGATTCACACAATCCAACAAAAGGACACACAGAGTAAAAAGTCAAGACATACTGTAAGTAGCTGTAACAAACACAGTCAAAGTATTAGCACCCGCAAAGGCTGGCTGCCACCTTTAATCAAGTCTGTTTGATATAGACTGACTTGTGCAAAATCAGATAGACATAAGCCAAAACTACAGGCAACCATGCTCAACCGTTGCCTGATACTGCCAACTGTTCACCTTCACATTACTACCAACATTTGACATATTACAACCACTTAGTGCATGATTTCTATCATTCTTTCCACTGTGTGCACTTTTGCTAATTAGTGCACATCAACAAACTCACTTAATAAATACTATTATTTATTAATTAAACATTATAAAGAGCATAGCAGGCTTAAGTAGCTAGAAAACAGAATGATAACTGCATTTGTGGGATTATTCAAATCAGTTTAAAATGTGTTTTAGAAAGGACTGAAGTACAGTGAAACAGTTTATATTTGTACTAGAGCCCAACAATACTGTATACTGACATTGATATTTAATAGGTGAAATAATAATGACTTATATTTTTAGTAGACAACATAAACAAAAAGATGATAAGAATCCCTTCAATTTGATTCTTCTTTTCTCAGGTTATTATTCAATATTATAATTCTATGGTGAAAAACCGTACTAAACATGTACACTTTGGCATTTCTGCATTACAATATCTTGTTTCATATTGCTGCCAACATTTGCGCAAATACCAATATGTACCAACGGTGAGCAGCTAAAATCAGCAGATATTTTCAGTCATGCCAATTTGTACCACACAAGCACTAACATGCAGATGTCTTGCATGTCTCACATAGTATGAAACATGCAGAGGCATATACAAGTTTTTCATTGTTGAAATAGATAAAAAAAAGACTTTAAAATAAAAATGATCTATGGAAATCAAAGCAGGCAAAATAAAACAGCAGCATTTGAGGGACAAATAAAGACTGCAGGGGGCAGAAAGACAGAGAGGTTGTAATGTTGTGAGTTACAACTGTGAACTATGATATACCCCGTGGCCTGGTCAGTGATTTCACTCTTAGTGCCGCCCCTTGACCTTTGACCCGTCACCCCACGACCTCGCCTATGAGCCATTTCTTAAAACCACACCCCCCTTTATTAAGCGTGACTGACCCTGACCTCGAGATGAACCCAACATTGCTCAACACGCACACACACACACACACACACACACACACACACACACACACACACACACACACACACACACACACACACACACACACACACACACACACACACACACACACACACACACACACAGTACAATTAATGGCACAGTAAAGACCCTCTTTCACACTAGCAAGTGACTACTCTTTCATTAGCATCGATCGCAGCCATGGAACATGTTAAAGAAATACAATCAATGGTTTCCATGACAATAACGCTCTCCGGGGGTCTCTTATAATGAAATGAACCAAACAGTTGTCTGATGACTGTTTAAGGACAATACCAACATGTGTGACCTGATAGTAGCGTAATGATTTGGTAGTTATTTTCTAATTATTAACATATTAGGAGGCCATTTATGTGCATTTCAGTGGGAATATTTTAAACTGGTAATCCAACCAAAGTGAACAGAAAAAAAATAACATTTTGTGATAAAAATTGATCAAACAATGTGTGTCTGATGGCTGTTTTAGGTACAAACCATGCCTGGTGTTAACACTGCAGCGTAATAAGTCGGTGATTTGGTGTTGTTTTCCAGTAATTAACATATTTAGTAATAATTTACAATAATTTTAAAACGCTCGTAAAAGGGTCTTAACAGCAAGTGTCTCATGGCTGTTTAAGGGCAATACCAACTCTGATATTAAACATATGATGTCAAGCATAATAATTTGGTAACCTGGTGGTGTTTTCCAGTATGACCTCACCACTGATCACTTTTCTGGTAAGTAGAAGAGTGGAAAACGCTACAAAATGTTGCTTCAACATTTCTCTTTAATGAGCAAAATAGGTAAACAGCCAAAAATGGCCACTTGTCATGAAATAAATAAATAAAAAATGCCTTTTTGCAACAACAAAGAATACAAAACCTGATGTAAACCGTGCATGGAGTACTTTTCAAAAATGATTTTTGTAAAAACCCAAACCCAAATAAATAAGTAATGTTTTTACTTCTGTATGTTATACTAGTAGTTACCAACTTGGGGTCAGGAGCTCCACAAGTGTTAGTGAAATAAGTACGAGGGGTCTTAAGATGATTAACAGAAGATAAAAAATGTGGGAAAAACTTGCTTACTTTTTAGACATCTAATCTTTGCTTTTTTCTTGCAAACAACTGCATCATTTTACATTGCTGGGACTCTAAAACAAGGAATAAAATCAGTCTTTGGTTGAAGCGCTCACAACTGGTAGACATATTGTATGCAATCGATGACGAGGAGTCACATGTAGAGGTTGTTTTTTCACAAGCCAAAAAGGTTGGGAATCACTGACCTACACTGTGTTCTGTCCAGCTGTACCATGCTACATCCAGAGACAATTCAAATGCAACAGCCATGTATTTAGCCCTCACAGATCCTGAGTTAAAGCTGATACATTTGGGCATGTCATTTTGTCAGAGCAACCCTAAAAAGGTTGGGGCGGGTGTTAGATGCTTTACATATTAAGGATTAATTTGCACGTCTTTGCTGCCAGTGGAAAAGTGGGAAACACATCTAACTTTTATCTGAGCTCCCATCTTCCTCCAAATAAACAGAAAGTAAACCAAAATGACCTCTGTTCAGTCTAATCAAACTCTCTTTCAGATGTTTGACTACTGAGATCTCCTATGTGTTCAAGCACGCAACAGAAAGCCGACAGAAAGCATAAAAAACTGTATTTAACACCATTTTACTTCAGCTAACATTAAACCAAACTTGCCATGAAATAACTTTTTCGAAACAGCTGGCAACGAAGCATTAATTTCCTCACACACTGGCATTCTCTGCAACACGTGCACACATAGAAAAGAAAAGAAAATTACTTACAGGCCGGACATGGCAGCTCTGCAACTGCAACCCTTTCTCTCTGGCTCTCTTTCTCTCTGTCATTTTCTTCGTCTGTCTCTCTCTCTCTCTCACACCTCCTTCTCTTCTTCCTCTCTGTCTGTCGACACGGCTAAACTCGCCCTCAAGCCTTCTTTACCCTCTCCCTCGCTGCTGATTGGTCACAACAGTGAAGTGTGTGATTTACTGGCTCCTTCACCCAACAGATGCTTAGGTGAACTTCAACAGCAGACACACATGCGCAGCGAACTGTGGTGTAGAGTTTTGTCTGGTAGCCCCGGGGGTTTAAGGGTGATGACGACACACACACACACACACACACACACACACACACACACACACACACACACACACACACACACACACACACACACACACACACACACACACACACACACACACACACACACACAAATCCAGGCTAGTGTTTACATGTGTGTGTATATGGGGTGTGTACGTGCACTGAGGTCAAAGGTTACGTAAGCCTCAGAGTTGACAAGGCAATTGGATGTGTTAGGGTCATGACCTCACATACACACAGGCGTGCACACAAAAAAGTATGCATTACTGTGAAACCGAGTTACACAGCACGTCACACAAGATAGTTTATAGTTACAGAAAGAAAAATGAAGTGACACTGACTGAATGTCCATACACTAAACGTATGAAATAAAGAGGAACATTAACTCTTTTCTACTCTGATAATTAGGGGGAGGGGTGATTAGCTTCGGAGCGAGTACCAACTCGGAGAGAGACAAAATGTCTCCCCTGTGCTTTCTGACCACGGTGGGAAAGCTGTAGCAGAAAAAGTTAACCCTCTCCTCGATTTCATGTTGTTTATGGAGGAGAAACCGTAAAATGAGTCGGGGGGAATGCGACGCTACGAAGCCACAGCCGAGCAGACCAATCACGTCTAAACGTACCTACGGCGTGAAATTAACGCAGAAGCAAATGAATTCTGCAACTATCTTGACAACTCGTTTCAGTCACTTTTGAAGCAAAAATGTCAAACATTTACTGGTTTTAGCTTCTCTTTGTCGTATATGACAGTTTATTAAATATTTCTGGGTTTTTGGGATGTTGGTCAGACAAAAACTAACAATTTGAAGATGTCACCTAAGCTTTGGGAAAAAATAAAGGGCATTAAAAAATCATTGGTTGCTGCCATAAACACTTGATAGTTGGTGGTAACGAGCGCCTGCAGAAGGTGGAAAAGAAGAGGAGCGCTAGCTGATGTAAAGAAGGATACACAAGATGCATTTTGATGACAAACCCTGTATGTAAACTTTTTTGGTTCAAAAGTAAGGGTGCCTTTATTTTGTATGTTTGTAATCATTCATCATCGATCAGATCTTGTTACAGAACTTTTCAGAGATTATGTGTCTGACTTACAGCTAAGAGTCTGCACGTGTGACTTGCTAAATTAAATCAGCACAAAGTGAGGTTAAGGCAGTTTTTTTTCGAAAGGGAGAAGAAAAAAAATACACCCTCAGTACTCAGCACTTATTTTCTTGCCTGTAACTTTAGACATTAAGTGAAAAGATGCCAGATTTTTTTTAAATCCCAAAATTGGAAAAGGATTAGCAGAGTTTACCAGGTTTCTTTCAGACAGCAGCGAGATGGGATGTAGATGGGTGTGTTAACAGCTGGCTGCAGTTCAGCTGACAGAGCAAACACACACACACACACACACACACACACACACACACACACACACACACACACACACACACACACACACACACACACACACACACACACACACACACACACACACACACACACACACACACACACACACACACACACACAGGCAGAAACCTGGAACTGGTTAACCTCCGTCTCCGTCACTGATTTCACCTCATTCTCTCTCTCTGTCCAAATATATATTCAAGGCTCAACTGTAATGGATCTTAACATACGGACACCCGAATAATAATTTTTTGGTTGTGTCCATCAAACACAGAGAGAGAAAAAAAATAGGAAACTGCAGTCGCACATTCTCAATTGATCTATCAGCCTTTCTCTCTTGCTTTCACACACTCTTGCTTTACTTCCCACACTCGTACATCCCTTTGTGTTTCAACCAGCACAGTCTGTCAATCAACATGAATGACTTTCTCTCTCTCATGACACCACACACACACACACACACACACACACACACACACACACACACACACACACACACACACACACACACACACACACACACACACACACACACACACACACACACACACACACACACACACACACACACACACACACACACACATCCTGTCTACAGACATTTACCCACACACTCCCTAACTAGGTTACAGCATAGAAGCACAGTATTTTCTCTGGTGTGTTGTGTGTTCTCAACACAGATATTTTACATGTGCATGAATTAAATCTTTTTTACTCTTCTTATGATCGTAGAATAATGTTACTAGTGATGTTACAAGTGATCATTTTGCAGAACAAGCTGTAAACACAACACTGACATATTATCACATTTCCATGGTGAACTTGGTAGTAAACACATCCAACAGACATGGGGCAACATTATCATTCATTTCGATTCGTGTTTCTGGCCACCTGGTGAATGTAAATCTAGTAATTCACTCTCTTTTTGCACTGTTTTTGGTCTCCACCAACTCCTGAGGGAAATATCTGGCTCTTACTTTGCCACCGTCTGTTTGGTGCTGAGCAGGTAAGTGTAAGTGGGTTTTAAGAGGTTCTTTGCTGAAAACAGCAGCCTGCTGCTGCTGAAAACTATGTTGATGAGTATTTCAAACATTTCTTTTCACAGTTTATTCTTTTATTTATTTATTTAAATGTTGTTTCAAAGCTTTCTCTCCAGGTATGTAATTCTGCCTGAGAGTACTAAATCCCCCCAATAACTCATTATTAAGATATTTAGTCAAATCAGAAACATTACTAAGCACCTTGTTGGCCTCAATGGTAGCTACGGCCTTCTGACAGGACTGTTTAACAATGTTAAAGTGCTGAAATGTACCACTCAAGGGCAATGCATGTTGCAAAGTTAAATCCTTCAACAACAAAAATAAATAAATGGCGCATGACAGGAATCTGCAGCCACTGAAAGGCAAAGTCCCATTTTCACTTCTAATGTTACTTCACTGTGTTGAGCATTAAGTAAATGTCACTGCCACCAAACAACTGTCAATATGAAAGGGGAAGTGCACTTGAACTAAAGATGATGACAATAATTGAATAAAGAAATATATTATTTCACTGCGCAGGGTTTCTGCAGGCTTGACCAAGTTAAATTTAAGGGTTTTTTTATACAACAAAGAATGCAATTTAATACTTGTTTCATGATCAAACTATCCAGTATGATGTAGTATGAAGTATGATGGAAAACCAGTATGGCCAAGAATTATATCACATTATTTCCCAGTGCTTCTCAACAGTATATTACAATAATTCCCAATTATACAATCAATTTAAAAAAAAACAACCTGGACCCAGATAAGAAGTGTAAAAGTGATGGATAGATTAACCAAGTTCATTTGAGTTTTTGCTAAAATTGACAATTGCCTAATTATGAGTTGATGAGCTTCCTAGTTAAAGTAGCTAACAATAGTGACAGTGTTTGCTTGACTTCAATCTTTCTAAGACCTGCAGATACCCTGACTGGGTTTTATATCTCTTGGAAAGCTTAGTTCATTCAGCCAACTCACCTGGAATAGATGATATGTGAATTTACAGAATGAATGCTTCCCGACAAGAAAACACAGAGTTCAGCAGGTAGTGGGGAGCTCTAGTGTATATAGTGCTCTATAGTGTATTGTAGTAGTGTAGTGGCCAGAATCTGCCTTTTTTTTTGAGGGGGGGGGGGGTGTCCTCCCCCAAGGAAGTTTTGAGCATCAACAACTTCATTTCCTGTATTCGGATACACTTTTATGCACCAATTAACGGTGGAAATGCCTTTATTTAGCCTATGTGAAGAAGAAAATAACAGATGACAATTCAAAATATATCAAAAATATAATGGAAAGTGTGTTGTTACGTGTCAATGGGCATTTTTAAGTGGGTATATGGAAATCCTGGAGCTTTCCTAGTGGGTATACTGTGTATACCTGCGTATCACGTAGACTGAACTTACCCCCGAAGGGAAAGTCGACTCAGAGCCTATCAGTGGATGCTGGGGTGGAGGTGGAGCTTTTGAAATGCTATATGAACAGCAGCAGCTAGCAATGACAGCATAGCTTTAAACTGAGCAGTGTGTGGCAACAATGTATATGTATATGTATCAATACTTTCACTTTGCATCAATGATATTGTATCTTTGATCATTGAATCGATACATCGATCGATGTATCGTTACACCCCTATTAACTAGCTTGCAGAATTCACTTCATTTTTTAAATAGTACAAATAATCTTCAGTAGTTAATCTTTATGACTGCTCTCTCATTTTATTAGAGTAAAATGAACATTGAACAAAAGAACAGCAAATATATAGTGTCCTGACACATGAAATTGAACTGCTAATCATAAAAATGTTTAGCGATATCACCCACACAAAGCAGTGCACTTCTATTGGGAATGTTGATTTTACCCTTACTTGACTACTCAGTACTACACAGAGCAAACAAACAGCTTCTACTGTATTTTGGTTGCTTTACAATACAAAGCACCCATCTACATATCAAATTCAAATGCTAGATACAGTATGTCAGCCAATTACTTTTACAGCATATACTGTAGGACACAGATATTCAAAAATGTTATTGTAATCCGTAGTGTTTACGTAAAGAATTATGATCTTTCAATCCAGCCCATTTTATTCTGATTGAGGTGTTTACGTGAAGCATTTTATTCTGATTTGGCTCCAAAGAAAATAAAAGCCTCCATGCGACTGTAGCTATAAATTCACACAGACAGAGACCTGTTTCTCTCCCACCTCCATCTTCCAGCGGCTGAGCCATTCTTCTCTCTGTCTCCTGCTGATGTAGTATGGATCTCCAGCCTGGAAAGTCACTCTGGGGACTGGCCTCCTCCGCAGTCTGCCAGTCTCACCCTGCGCACACACGCACGCACGCACGCACGCACGCACGCACGCACGCACGCACGCACGCACGCACGCACACACACACACACACACACACACACACACACACACACACACACACACACAAAAGCTCGTTACATACTTTCTCTTAAATCTGCTTGTACTATGAGAGAAGGTTTTTCTTCATTTTTGATTTTAAAAAACCCATCAGAAGTAGGGTGGCAACTGGTTTTCTCACCTCTCTGGGGGAGTCGCAGTTTCTGTCGTCTGGCTCGTCTGCAGGAGAAAAAAAGTTACAGGAAATGGCCCATTTGCACAGATTTAACAAGACGTTTAATGAGGAGGTAAAGTCATGGTTTTCATCACTTTGCATCCATATTCAAAGTGGAAATACCCTCAAACACTGCAATCTGGAAGTTATTTGACTATTTAAATGTCAGGTAAACTGACAAGTTATCTTGAAGACATTATTATTTTTTATTTTTTTTATAAAATAGACATCCTTAAAGCATCTAAAATGTCAGTAAGTTAGCTGTTGTGTCCTAAAATAGAAATAAATAATAATAAAATAAAGTTGACATTTTAGTGAAAGTACATTTAGGCAAAGTCATATTATATTAATAATTACAGTATATGACTTTGTATTAAATCTATACCGTTATTCTTCTCGGTTTGCTCTAGTTTCCGACGCCCACGCTTCTTGCGAGGGGAGGGGGAGGGCTCCGGCTCCTCAGGCGGGGTTGGGGGGGCGTTTGCACAGGGATCAGAGGTCGCCATCTCCTGGGAAACAGACGGAGCACAGTCTAGGTCTGAGAAAACTGCTGCTGGCCCTCGTCTGGACTCATCAAAGGACTCCACAAACATAATAACCATACACACACACACACACACTAAACTCATGCATACACACACAATCAAAGACCTACTGCAATACAACCACATACCTATTAGTCTGCCCTTGTTAGTACAATGCAGAGCAGGTACGTCCAGCAGTGTGTGTCTGTATTGGATCAGTATAATAAACACCTCAAGCTCCAATTAACACGCACACAAACACACACACACGCATATGAGATGAGATGGGCATTGCTATTGATGTCATTAACAGTCCTTATGCCTAATGAGCACGTGGGAAAAATGATTTGTGCTGAATGGTGCTAAAATTACATATAATGTAAAATAACTCTAAAAACACCCCCTCAAATATCTTTTTTTTTTTTTACTTTTATTGTTTTCAAATTTCATATTTTTCAAACAAATGTATTGTAATTATACCGCAAAATATTGAGATGACAGTACTCAGTTTGTTTAAGTATGCACTCAAACAATCTCCTGTGTATACTCCTGTCTCTAATTCAATGATTTATCCATTAGCTCACCAGCTTTAATGAAGCAAAACTCTGATTATGTTTCTGCTCTGAAAGGCCAGCAGGGTTTTTATGTGTGTGTCGCTGACAGGCCAACATTTTATAGATGGGTAGTTAATAACTGGAGAGCAGGGGTGAATGTGTAGCTCAAAGGCTGTGCTAATGCTAGCTAGCGCTAACATGCCCACAAAGCCTATAATGAGCAGGTGAGAAGGCCAGTTAAAAGGCAGAGAACACAAAAGGTGACTGAAAGGGCCTCGGGACAAACATAATGACACCAGCACACCCTTCTAACACTGGGTACTTAAACAAGAACAAGGCTTTGATTCATAGGTGGATTTTTTTGTGCCCAAACCATCCCACCTACAAACAAAAATGTATATTTTGCTTTAATGTGTGCATGCCCTTTTGTAAAATTATTATAAATAGCTATGAGCATGCAATATGCCATTTATTTGCCACTGCATCAACCAAGTTCTGAAAGTTAATGCAGGATCAAGCTCTAAAAGGCAGCAGGGCTTTTAATGTATCCAGTCTGCATACACATGGGCTCTTCAGCTCTAATTTCATTTTTGTGTTTTAACAGAGATGGGAGCAGATAATGCTTTGATAATTCAAAAATGCTTTACATAAAAACAAGATTCCTACTAAATCTCTATCATCTCTCATTAAAAGTGTGTTTTAACTGTGTAAACATGATTACATGTTCAATTTAGCATGCTGCATGTGGACAACACATTGAGAAATGAACTGCTGAAACAAAAGTGAAATGACTTAACTGGAAAGATACAAAAGATATTTCCGTTCATAGCATGTCATCCATTAATCTCAATAAATTGCAGGAAACATAAAATACATAAAACACATTCAAACTAAATAAATCAAAGCAGTCAACTAAATTCAACCACTTAAGTCAAGTTGTTGAAATCAGTGTAAAACTTGCTATGTAAAAATCAACCGGCAGCTTTGAAAAATATTAATTGTTGACACCTAATTGCTGCAATAAATTAGCTCACATGAATTTCAAAACTGTGCGCATAAAACAATCAAAAATAATGGTATGATTTAACCAAGATGGAAGTTTCTTTAACATTAAATTAAAATGAGTGCACCAGTACCAGTGTCTATCTTGTGCACATGCAATACCATCGTGTGCCCTTGATGTGAACAAATGGTCTTAACATTTATCGTTTTAACCCCAAAATGAAATTAAAGCTGCATTAAGCAATGTTTTACCATTACATTATGAGGCAAAAAGACTGACACTTTATCAGCTCCTACAGCTAACTTTTAAGCAAACAACTGACTACTTACACATTCAGCAGAAACAGAGGAATCTGGACTTGCAGTCATCTTTTTGGCCACATGTTGAATGTAAATTCAATTCAGCTCCTGAGAAAAATATCTGGATGTCTTTGGATTGCTATATGTTCGACGTTCTTCAGCCACTTCGCCTCTCCCGCCATTTTGCGCTAAACAGGAAGTGTACAACTGGCTTGTTTGAACTGGTTGTACACTTCCTTTTGTGAGAGCAGGTGCCATTTGTTGGGTTTCATTTGGGCCGCTGAAGCAAAACTATGACCTGGATGCGGCTGCAGGCGGCAGACTACAGTAATGATTCACATTACAGAGTCCTTTGATTTAGTGTGACTATAATAGGTATTGCTTAATGCAGCTTCAAAGTTGTATTAAGAGAATTTGACACATCAAACTGTAAAACATTTTCAGGTGCAGACTGCATTTGACAGTAGACGTAATTAAGAGTTAAACTCATATCACATACACAGACAGTACCTCCTGCATGCACACTGGTGGGTTATCTTGTCTTTCATCTTTCATCAACTCAAGCACTTCCTCTTTTCTCAGCATCTAACCTTGATCTTGAATGACAGACAGTGTGGAAAGTACCTGACTCTACTGACTCGAACCTAAGCTGTGTGCACAGTATAGCAATCCAACCAAGGAAAGCAGTTTTTAGGTTGGATGAAAACTTTGATGATACCCTAGGGGAGGCTGACGAGGGAACGGGTTGTAGCAAACAATAAAACAATAGTGCACCAAAAATAATCAAATAAGCAGTCACTTTGACCTAATAGAGCAAATAAATTCATGATAGGCCAAAACATATTATAGCTGTTTCCAATATCAGTGTGACTGATGAGGATAACACATGTTTGTTTTTTATTAGTTATTATTAGTAGTTCACAGCACAGTAGCCATGAATCTCGTCCAGATTACGTTTTGGATGTGACATGCTGTCTAAACTGAACATGTGCTTGTCTTAGCTAGAAGTGTGCCCTGCTTTACATCAATGTCAGTCACACAAAAAATGCAACAGCCTCTAGGGGAATGTTAACTTCTGCATCATTTTTATTGGGCTCTTCACCTTCAGGCTCAATACTTCTTATCTGTTTTGAATTATATTTCCTTTGTTTGCTTCAGTTATTCTAGCTAACACTTGTATTACTAGGGATAGCTGCTGTGGCCATGTTGGCCAAAGTAGCTACTCCTATTTGCTAGATTATAGAGCTTTTAAGCTATAATATTAAAGTTATTTCTCAAAAGCAAATAAAGATAAAGCCGGCAACCTTACCTAAACAGTAGTACAAAATTACAAAGAAGCTCCTTAAGCATATACCTAAAGCAAATTTTTTTCACCATTTCCTTGTTATGTCTACAGAGGTTTGATTATCTTCAGAGTAAAAAAGGGAAGTTGGACAGATGGCGCAAATTTATGCACTAATCTCATCTCATCTCAACTCAACTACACTCCACCAGTTCATTAGGTACGCCTAGCTAAAACTAATGCAGACTCAAGTTGCCTACATATGATAAAACCGCTCTGCGCTTTCTGTGCCTTTTTTTTTCCTATGGGGAAAGCGGTGGGGACAACTCGGAGAAAGGGTTACCCTTGGCGTCGCGCACCGCTCAGATTTGCTGCCATGCACTGCGCTCAAAGTTCAAATTATTTCGACTTTGACCTTGTTGCCGCTGACCTTCCCAGGCGCAACCAATTCCAGAAGCAGTGATGACGTATACCTGCGCTGTGTGCTCTGCACCATACCTCGCGGTTTTCAACGGTGTGTGTATACATATATATATATATATATATATATATATATATATATATATATATATATATATATATATATATATATATATATATATAAGTATATAAGTTCAGTTTTTGTTGAAACTGTTTTAAAGAGATGTTGATTCAACTTTATGGTAATTTTGGAGGCTGCAGTTTGTGGTGCTGTTGAATTGTCTAGTGTTTCACTGGCAGCTGTACCTTTGGGGCTGAAACTAAACATTACTTGAATTATTATGTTCTCAATTAGGCTAATAGTTTTGTTTTTAAAATGTCATAAACAATAATAATACTTTCCTACAGCCCAAGAACAAAACAAAGACATATATATTAGAGAAAACACCATATACAGTATTTGAGAATTGCTGGTTGAGTAGCTATATATTATTTACATGACAATAAACATATAAATGAGGAATAAGTATAAGTAGGAATGTTTGACTTATGCATCAATTGGAAACAATCACAATGACTCTCATTAGTCAGCTTTTGCAGACAACATGCTTTTCTTACAGACAGCACTGTCAACTACTTTTGAGCGCACCTGCCTTAAATTAAAGCACTAATTAAGTGTCCAATTAGGATCTGGGAGCTGCAATAAACAGATTTTAATGTCTGCTGACACACTCAGACACTCAATTTAGAAACCAACATTTTTTTACTACTTTTATAGTAGATTTCATTTTCATTAAAAGACTGTGAATTACGGTGATGATTTCATTAAATGGTTTTACATTGCTTGCAGTAATCCGACTTCCTCATGAACCTGAGTTTACATCATTTGTTACAAATTCGGTTTAATCCGTGTGGTTTGTAACACCAGAGGACATTTGAATGAATACAGAACTTTAACATGAGCTTGGTTACTTGCAGCATTGGCCCAAGAAGGTTACATTTTTATGTACGACCTGGAAGTCATGACACTTTTTGTGGAACTCTGCAAACACAACCACAATTTCCAACATGTCTCTGTGACCTTTGTGGTTTGGGGCGACAAAACGAAAAACACCAAAAGAAACCAGCCTAAGCTGCATAAATGCCAAGATCAAATCGAAAGCTCTGGTTATCAAGTCATAAGATCTTGGGTTTCACATTACAGTTACAGTAATTATAGTGTGGATATAATCTAGCTTTTAGGGTAAAAAAGTGTCATTCTTTATATCAGCTGACATCACAACTGACTATGGTTGTGATTTTCATGTAAAAGCATTACATAAATGTTTGGAAATATCTCTTTAGTCCTACTGTACTTTAAACTATTCTGAAATGTTTAAACAAAAACCACAAGCGCAACACACACACACATGCACAAAAAACCCACCAGCTGCTCCACACATGGTTCTGGTGGCAACAAAAAAAGAAAGAGCGAGGGAGGAAGGAAAGAAGAAAGAGGAAGTGACCGACACCTTACTTATAGTCTTGTGAGTGAGCAAAAAAAAACTAAACAGCTGCCAGAAAACATAAGAAGCAAAGAGCGTGAAAGGAAAAAGGATGGAAGCTTGAATTAGTTAAGCACCATGAAGCTAATCCACTTATCCATGAAAGTATCATCATTACTGCAGTGATATGTGCCTATACATGTAGCAAGTAGCCTATTTTTGTGGAAATGTGTGTGTGTGTGTGTGTGTGTGTGTGTGTGTGTGTGTGTGTGTGTGTGTGTGTGTGTGTGTGTGTGTGTGTGTGTGTGTGTCTGTTTACTTGTGATGGAGGTGAATGAGTAAGTGAAGTTTAAAGAAAGTGAGGCTCCCTCCCTCTCTGCTTTCTATAGTTAATGTCATTGACAGTTCCACCCTTAGCTCCACACAATGGCTCTATTCCTGGATACACTTCACTATATGTGCGTATGTGCGCGTGCGCGTGCATGCTTTAATGGGTAACATGTTCACTGTGCAGGAGGCTCCTGTTATAAGTATGTTCCACAACTACTAGATGTAATAATACTGCCATACTATAAATGTTAATATTACTACAAGTACTATCATCTGTTATTATATTTCCACTACTATCACTACTACTACTATTAAAACTTCCACTGCTACTCTTATGTGTGTTGTGTGTGTGTGTGTACGCGTGTACTATGTGTGCATGTGGTTGCGTGTGTGTGTGTGTGTGTGTGTGCGTGTGTGTGTGTCTGTGTGTGTGTGTGTGTGACAGGACCCACATTAATCCTGCCTGGCTTGTCAGAGCTCAGACATCAAAGCATGATCAGACCTGCTCTCCTGCACACATGAATGCACACACAGAGATACACACACACACACACACACACACACACACACACACACACACACACACACACACACACACACACACACACACACACACACACACACACACACACACAGTGAGCGATAAGAGGATGAATGGAGCGAGAAACATGTAGGAAAGGAGCTGCCACAGACCTGAAGTCTGGTGTCATTACAGAAATAATGCAGCTCACTCTCAGCTTATGATAGACAGACAGACAGACACCTGGCTTAAAGGTGATTGGAAGGTTGCCAGTTCAAACCCCCAGAAGTCAAACTAACACACAGGACGTCACACTTTCACCTTGTTTAAAAGTAACAGTACTCAGTTCCCTATCTTCTCAGCAGAAAAAAAAACATTTGCTCATAAACACACATATTTCCAAAGAAATCATGGTATGAACTTCACTTTTGGCCCATTATAGCCACTCTATAGTTGATATACTTGTTGATATACCTGCTGGTTATATGATATACGATGCTGGTTATTGTTTGAAGAGATTGGTGACCAGTGATCCATCAAAGCTCTCACTACACAGACATTGAGCAACTTGACATTGAGACATTGAGCTACATGAGCTATCTTTCTTTCCAACATGCTATTTTATTTTGTTCCTTCAATGATTGCTGAGTTAGATCAAGTTGGGTTTGTTCTGTCTACATAAAACGTTATTTGTGACTGGTATATAAATACAGAACTGATTGACTTATGTCTGTAGTGATCTTGTTTATATGTAGTTTGTTCTAAAATGTAACAACAAAGATGGGAGATAAGACAATCATACAGGTAATATACAAAAAGAATACCTATATATATATATATATATATATATATATATATATATATATATATATATATATATATATATTGTTGCCACATTCTGCAAACTTAGCCATTAGTTTGGTGAGTACAATGTTTTCATTACCAACAGAACTTAAGGCCAGAGTTTTTTTACATTAGTTCTAATAAATCATAGTTTTTCTTTCATTTAAACTTTAAGCAAAGTAGAAACAGCAAGTACATGGAAAATGTGGGTGATGGAGCCAGACTGACAAGTGAAAATTATGACAAAATTATGAGCAAAAAGAAGCTAGCATTACATGTTGAGGGAGAGTATATCGTATTGTATTATTATATTGACTGTTTGGCCCTGCAAAAGAAACCCCTGTTCTTAAGACAAAAAGCAGAAGAAAAGCAGAAGAAAAAACAATAAAAGCTGCTGTGAGAAGGCAAGTGCTCTGTCACATTAGCTGACAAACACACTCAAATGTGACACTTATTAATGCAGTAAGTGTGTCCTCAGATTTATGTGTTATTAGAAAACAAACACACTCAAATGTGACACTTGTTAATGCAGTTAAGTGTGTCCTCAGATTTATGTGTTATTAGAAAACGGTCAGCTAACTGCCACTCAGCAGCTCGCAGGTGTGACTGCATAAATATGAAGCAAAGTGTTCCTCAAAACAGTGCATGTTTAACATATCTTTTCAGGCTAGACTGAGCGATTTTGTATAGGTGAATAGGTAATCAATCACTCTGCAGCAGTGTGGAGTATAAAAGGCCAACGACAGCCTATAATTACAGTACTCACAGGAAGCAGCTGTTTGCGTTTCCTGCCAGGACGACCCACTCTGCGCTTGGTGCGGGGGCTCGCTGGTGTCCCCTCCTCTGGACTGTCATGGTCTGCTCCATCTTCATTCTGGACAATAACAGAGAGGCAACATCAAACACTGAATCAATCAAATGACTGTATGAAGTCATAATTAATGTCAGCAGTGAGGCGGAATTAAAGCAACAATGATTCAGGGAGAGGTGGTTAAGAAACACTGTAGGGCAGTGACTGGAAAACAGGATAAAGTGAATAAAGGGTAGCACACAATAACTAGCATCCAGGGTTTACCCTGCTATTATACGGTTTAGGTGCAGCACCCGAGCCGTTTTGGGCAGTCCCTAAGCCGAATGAATGTAACTAAAAGATTTTTCTCAGATCTAATGATTGCAGTTGGACTTCTTTAGCTTTAAGTTTTTACTTTATGCTTTTTGAGTGTTTATGATCTGCTCTAGATTTTCCAACGTTCTAGACACAGATATGGTAATAATAACGGTCCAAAATTATGTGAAAACTACCACAAAGGGACACAAACCGACTATAAGAGACGCCAAATGACCACAGAGACCCAAAGAAAACAAAAATGACCAAAAAGAGACACAACACGACTCCCAAGGGACACAAAAACCCACAGAGACACAAAATGTATAGGGACACTTTTTGAAAAGCCTAACATTTTCTTGAGGAAGGACGCCAAAACCCCCCACCAAATACGTGCACCTAGGTCTTTCACAAAGCTAGGGAAAACACTGGTATCTGCAATTTTTATGAAGCCAAATGTCACACTTTGTATGACCTTTCTTACTAGATGACGCTTAATTGAAGACCAATTTAAAAACAAACTCTCCAAACCCAGCCAAGTTTGGATTAAACAAAGCAGTTCTCAAGCTATAAATGGGTGAAATACAAAAGACAAAACCAGTAAATTATATGTTTGCAGACATTTAACCCAGCTGTGTTTATTAAAACACAGAAATGATGGTGTACTTGTAGATCTGCTCTGGACTGATCTAAGCGTGGATACGCAGCATAAAAACTCCTAGAAGATAAAAAATAAGACATTAAATTTAGATCATTATTTGAGGTCCGGTGGAAACCTTGATGACATTATACCTTTTTCCTACACTGCCTAATATTGATTCCTTAAGTGAAGCTAAATTAATTCATCTCAGCAGTTGGTTCATTTGCTCTGGTTACAGCAGAGACAAAGTGGAATGGTATAGCAAAGTAGTAGAATAGCAGCGGTGTATTTTACAGTGATATAGTATAATATAAAAATAGCATGCTGCACCTGTGTGTCGACTAGAATCAGTTAGTGGCTCAAAGGCAAAGTTAAAACCAGAAAGTTCACCTGAAGAGATTATTGTAGCTAAGATAACATTTGCCCACATCTCTTTCTGTCTTCACGTTTAATTTTTTTTAATATCATATCAAACTACTTTTGCTTGATGGTGGTTGGTGCTTCTTGTTTCATTGATGATTGAACGATAAGCTATTAATGCAGGCAAAAAGAGCTCCATAGTGTTTTAAGCACCCAATTTCAACTTCAAGGCACCAACCCTAACCTGAACCCTAACCATTGCCTAATCCTAGTGCCTTCCAGGCAGCGCTGCCTTGAAGTCAACGTTGGGGCTTAAAACACCAAACACGGCAAAAAGAGCCAATATAGAGATAAGAGGCTTGAGAGGAGGAGATTTCTGAGTAGAGACCCCCACATACACAAATCACAAGATATATACTGTATATATATATATATAAAATATCATATCATTCACAATCAGATTAGACTGTCTTTTTTCCCCAGAGCTGTGGAAATACTCTCTACAACACAATAGTAATATCTGGGTAGATCCACTAAACTCTCTCACTTTCTATTTTTACATCACCTCTGGGCAGGATTTGAGTTGCTGAGAGTCTCGGGTCTGTGCGAACTTTTTATTGGACCCAAGGGATATTTGAAAGACCTAAATAAAATAAGCAACACCTGCTGCGTCTTTAGTTGAGATGTCAAAACATTCATCGTGTGATTTTAAGAGTATTGTATTTAAAGGAATACGCCACAGTTTGTTGAAATAGGGCTCATCACGGTCTCCCCTAGCTGTAGATAGGTGGGCCAATGCATTTTTTTGTCTCAGTGCAAGTAATTACGTTGTTTTTTTGTCTTTTGTTGGCTCACTTTTACTCACAACATGCTAACCGGTAACATAGGATTCCATTCACTACGCTAAGCTAACTAGCGGTGGCGCTGCCGGTGTTGCACCGGACTAAAACAATGCATGCACAAAAAATGCGTTGGCCCACCTATCTACAGCTAGGGGAGACCGTGATAAGCCCTATTTCAACAAACAGTGGATAGGAGGCATGGTTTTAATTAAAGGCCTTTATATTCATATTTGGGCTCCCTTGTTTTGTGAGTTGCTGCCTCAGGCAGAAATTAAATAGATGTCAAGAGACCATTAGACTCTTGTAGTGCTGAAGTGAACAAGGCAGCTTTAAATGTTCATTTGCCCAACTTGTTCAAAGCTTGGTTAGGATACCAGAGGCAAGTTGATCTATGCAGGATTAAATTAAATTGGACGGTGTGACATCTTCATATCGTCCTACTTTATTTCAGACTGTAAGCATTCAAACTGAGAGCTGCTTCCACTTGTTTTATATCAACTCAACTTTCTTATCTGCATCACTATGTGTGTTGTATTGTTGTTTTGTAAGAACACTGTAGATGTCTGCTGCACTCCTTTGTTGTGTGTATAAGAGAGACGGTCGAGTTTAGTTTCCTGACTGTCTTTTCTGCTATAATCATTTATGACCTGACTCTGTACGCTGCAGTGTGTTTCCATTAACGTCTTCCTCCCTTTCTATCTCTTTCTTCTGCTGGACCCTCTGTTGCTGTGACAATAGAGTGGTTGCTAAGGTGCAAAAACTGCTTAGCAACTGTCTCCGGCGGGGCCGCCGTGCTGACTAAACATTCTGATGTCACTTCCCTGACGATCAGCATAGCAACCAGCCTAGAACGAGGTAATGGCCCTGCGCCTTGTCTGCCTAGTGTGCTGTCAATATGCCTGTGTCACACACACACACACACACACACACACACACACACACACACACACACACACACACACACACACACACACACACACACACACATTTAACAATACACGTTAACTCAATCATGTACTGAAAGTACCACAAAAAAGTATAATGAAGTCAACAAATAAACCGATGGAGCTATAAAAACAAATCCCTTTAAAAAAGATGTCAACACACAAACTGGCCAATCTGTCTGTATATCTTCGGTCTATTTCTGTCTCCTGGAAGGTTATTTTAGGCCACTGCAGTTGCTAAGCAACCAGACTGCAAACCAGGCAGGCAGATGAGGATCCCATTAGCAGCAGACAGCTTTTCCTCTTTCTTTTCTCCCCATCCCTAAGTCCTCCTGTCTCTCTCTCTCTCTCTCGTTTCCTCTCTATCCCTCCTCTTCTGCTTTCTTTCTGTATTTCACTTTGAAGCTACCACCCACCTCATTAGACGACAAAGCTGTCAACAGAACAAATACTACACTTTCATTTGTTCTAGATCTAGCCTCTGTACGATTCACAACATTTAAACACATCAGCAGCACAGCAGATGTAACTTTTTACGCAATTCTATCGATAAAAGCCAATCACCCCCCCGTCCTGGGTGGCGCTATGTCACGATAGCGGAGATAGCGAGAAAGGATGGACATCCGGCGCTGAAGAGACACACCGAATGTCAGGCTTTATCCCAGCAATGTACATCCGTTGATCAAGTCTAACAACATAGCGACAACTACGCCTTCTTGGGCTTAAGAGATGGAATAAACAACACCGTCCTCACAGTCAGAATACTGAGTGTTGCTTTTCCAGATCCCCCAGCACATCTCTTTACCATCTTCAAAGTGTCTTTGTGGTTTGGAGCATATACAGTCTACTCAGGCACTTGGCAGCCAAGGCAGTAAGGCTGCGTATGCTTAACACAAAGTGCTTATCGTATGGTCTAAAGTCTGAAATCAGGGCCCTGCGTTCCATTATTTCTGTAAATTTCCAAAACAGACATGGTGCCAATTTTAAACAGTGATGTGCGAGCGGGGTAACAAAGTAGGGCGACAGAAAGACATAACAGTTGTGTTAATCACCAAAAAGCAGGAAATAAACAGAGGTATGGATTAACACAACTTTTATGCCTTTCTGTCACATCTACTGCAGTCAGATTCTCTGTGTTACCTCGGAAGGAATCACTTCACATGGGTAGGCACTTGTAATGACATTTCAAACATATTTAGAGGCTAAAGACACGTTTAAAACCTGCCCTGTTTAAGCCTGTTGGGTGCTGACTCTAGCAGGGGGATAACACGGTGTAGGCAGCACCGATTGTTGTCGTTTTTCTTGCTACTGACAGCACTCCAAATTTACAAACGACAGAGCTACGTGTTGAAATTGACCGGAATTCTCCTTTAAAGAAAAGTGGGCAGTGCTTAATTTTTAAGACATAAGAAAGAATGATAGAAATGCATGGGCTAACATAAGGGTAAATAAAGTTTTTGAGCTAATAATATAAATGTCTGTGATTATGTATCACCCTTCGCAACAGAAAAGCGTAAAAGTCTTTTGTACGTTTTTTTTTACAGGTCTACAAAAGGTGATATACAACTACAGGTTCTGAACATCATCACATAAATGTCTTTCTATCTTTATTATTTAAACAGTAGCTTCTGTCGTGTGCAATGGACTATAACTCGACTCAAACCTCACATAGCTCTATGTTCTTTCTATCTCCTGCCATGTCTTCCTCTCTGTCCTCAAACTCTGAGACTCCCTCAGACTTCTCTCTCTTCTCTTTACTCTTTAAGAGTTTAGGTTTAAGTACATACTCGTTGGCTCTTTGCCAGTGTGTGAATGGAGAAGTAAGTGAGTAAGACGGTTCTTTATATAGCGGCACTATAGAATGAACTTCAAACTTCTCACAGATTTACGAGGGCTGCCCTGGGCTCTGGGGGCGCAAATGAAAGGAGACATTTTTCACTTTGTGTATGTCTGACTGACTGTGTGTGTTTGTGTGTGCGCTCATTTGTGTAAGACCTTTAGAGTCGAAACCCTGTACTCGTCTCACCTGCATGTGGTCGGGTGAGTGTGTGGAATGCAGAAAGACCTAAAGTGAATGTAAATGAATAACTGTAAGTTAAATTATTACAGACGCACACACAGTGTTACCTGCCAGATGTTCTGTGTAATTTGGCTAAAATAAGCTCTCAACTGCGAGCAAATGTAGTAGTGGTGGTAATGATAGCTGTAGTAAAAGTGCTGGTGATTGTAATAACATCTGTGCCTGCAAAAATACCTGTAGTAGTAGTTTAAAGTCTAATAATAGAAGCAGCAATAATAACAGTAATAGGAGCAATGGTAGTGACAGTAGAAGTAGCTGAGATGTTAGTAGTAGTACGTGGGGTCACAGGTGGAAAAGTAAGTGTATTTAATTAAGTGCATATATTCAGTACTAGTACTTTACTGAAGTATTTCCACTTTATATGTAGTTATACTTCCATTTACAACAGTATGTACAGAGGGAAGCATTCTTGGTTTATGTGAAAACATTTATCAGACGGCTGTAGTAACAGCATAATGAGCTCCGTAAAATTGATGGAGTGCCACAATTTAAATAACTCATCAGTATCCAACTGCACTTACTGTACAACACTGGAACACTGCTTATACTGCAAGTTAAGGCACCAGTAACTCGGAAAGGAACCAACCATCATAATGAACTTGATACCTTTGATAGAGATTGGAAAGGGCCACTGGGCTAATTATACACATTATCATTGTTTAATTATAATAAATTAATATTCACATATCAAAAAACTGATACATTTAAAAAAGGAGTTGTAAATGAATTAATTATATTTGCATTACAATTTATTTAAAAACAAATCATTAGGTCTTTAATTCTTGAAAAAATGAAATCTAAATTGCACTTTTTGTTTCAGATAGACAGATACTTTCTGTACATTTTCATGTCAAAGAAACAGATAAACTCAATATATACAACAATACATGCAGTTGATATACTGTATGGTCATAAATACACAAATACATTCAGGCCCCTAAATAAATATATTTTACTAACGAGTCATTTGTCTCCTGCTGCGACATTTATCGTTTCCATTTTGTGAAAACTTTAATTTGAAGATACAGCATTGCTTTGGCACAATCCTGACTCCATACTTTGTAATACTTTTGATTGCAGGATTTGTATGACTACCTGGGTATTTCCCCCATTGTGGAAGAGCTAGTTTCACTCAAGTAAAAGACTTTTCCCATAACATTAGTAGTTGTAATAGTACTTTGGCTCAAAGCATTAATAGAATAGCTGGAGTAGCAGTAATACATTACTTCCCACTGTATATTAACAACAATTTCTCTCTCTCACCACATCAACGGTGATGTCGTTCTCTGGTGTCTCGGGCGGTTCAGCGGCTGCAGGACTGTTGGACGGCATGGCTGGGAGCGGCTCGGTGACAACAACTTTAGAATGTAAAAAAATGAAGCAAATCAAAACATGGGAAAGGCCCTCAGAAGCTTCAGGTGCAGCTTCATTCAATCTGTCAGTCTGTCTGTCTGACGATCACTCGCTGACTCAGTCCTCCCCCTCTCCTAAAGAAGACAAACACACACAGCATGGCATGAGTGGGAATTTTGTAAGAGGAAATTTGTCAAGTATTATTGTCAGTATGTAAGTATCTTTTTTCTCTCTTCCTCAGTCTGTCCACCTGTTGCTCATCCTCCCACCAACCTACACAGCCCTGAGGTTAATGCTATAAAGGTGTCTCTCCACGCACACGCACACGCACACGCACACGCACACACACACACACACACACACACACACACAGGTGTCCTCAAAGGAATTTTCTGGAATCAGGGCAGCTTTCAACATGGCTGTCACAGTTTGATTGATGTTGCTGGATAAAATTGTCCTGTTTCATTAGACAAAATGGCTGAGTTCAAACTGCAGGTAGTAAACGTGTCCAAAATCTAATTATTTTTCCTCAAACAGGACACATATCAGTTTTTAATGACAATATAAACATGGAAAAATCACATCAAAGCTGACATTTTTTATCTTGATTTGGGCCACTTGGTCCTAAATCTATTTATCAAACAGTATCTGATTATTTTGGGCAATGCATACCACAATTCATAGTCTAGTCTAGTGCAACTTTTTGGCCTGTTTTGCTTGCAGATAGTAGAGACAGATAGTGAACATGGGCAGAGAGGGGGGGAGGGGGGGGTGGTGTTTTAAGGCTGCCAGGGTCCACTTCAACACATCTATCTATGTAACACCTGCTTGTTCTTTGCATATCTTCCCCTATGCGCTTTCAGATTTTGGCTTGCTCATTGATTACCACTTAAGTTGGTTACTCTCTGAATACCGGTAGATCTGACATTACATTTAAATTACATTTAAAGCTTGTGACCAGCAAGCACAAATACACAATAAGGTGTTCTGATATAACAGACAAGGTTACTGCACCAACTATTGTCTGTCATTTTCTATATCAGGATATCACAAAGTCTATTATGAAACTTGTGCTGAGAGGCTTATTACAGACAAGGTCACCTGTGTGCAAATGCTCACAAAAGTTTGTTTGTTGTTTATTTAGTGGGTGTTATTATCTGGTAATGCAGCATCAAGGAAAAGTACTATAACTATGCAGGGCCGGATTAGGCCACTCGGGGGCCCTGGGCAAATTTAGTTGTGGGGCCGGTTCCTCCCACTCTCTTTGCTTTATGTAAGTATCTTGTTACTACTAAGTACCATTAGGTACAGAACACACTGCAGATTCATTATAGACCAAGAAACCAAGGTACCCCTATTGTCAAATGCTCTTTTGTCACAGGTTTGTTGTGTGTCACTTAGCATTACACAGGAATAGACACCATGTAAGCATTATTTCACCTGAAACCATAAAAGTATTCATATTTGATTTT
Source organism: Gymnocephalus cernua (assembly GCA_023631565.1). Taxonomy (NCBI): domain Eukaryota; kingdom Metazoa; phylum Chordata; class Actinopteri; order Perciformes; family Percidae; genus Gymnocephalus; species Gymnocephalus cernua. The sequence goes on from CM042440.1 coordinate 5,352,641, forward strand.
GACACATTTCCCACACAACCTGCTAATTTGCAACTAATTAAATTTCCATAAGCTAATTTCAACACAGTGATTCTTAGGTAAAATCATTTGAATCATGCACTGATTTGGACCAGTGGTTAAACTGTTGACCAGATCTTTGTTTGATATGTTCTGTTATAAGATTTTAATGGACAACTGTCCATTTTCTTTAGAGTTGTGATTTTGGGCTATAATATAATAAATAAAAATGTTTCCTTGGCCATAGCTCAGCTGCACATTATGATATAAATAATGCCATAAAGCCTGAATTAAACATATTTACTTCTTCATAAGCATGTCGAATGTGAAGTTTTTGTGTATCGGGTCTGTATTTTTTGCGAGTCACTTCAGGAGTGTGATTTGTTCAGATACTGATCACAATCAAGAAAATTGGATCTCAGTAGTGATTTGGATTTGAGCACAGTGTGAGTGCAGCCAATCGGTCTGGCTTTCCTCAGGATGTACTGTACAGTATGTCACTCCTCAAGCTGTGGCCTTACATCCCTTACTGTTAAGACAACAGGCAGCTGGCCAGGGTTACCAGTGGAAAGACAGGGGTGGAAACTTTGCAGAAATGGGTGTACAGTATCCACCCCACACCCTCAGGGGCTCCCTGCATGAGCTCCAGGCTCCAGGCCAACCAACGACTCCAAGTTCTGCGCATTTAGGTCACCCACACACCTCTTACTCCTAGCATGTCTATAGCTGGTTACAGGAAGAAAAATGCTGGAACCAACACCAGTCTGTACACACTGATTTCAATTGTTTCAGTCTACATGCAGCAGAGGTTTAAATTAGACCATAGTCAAAGGCCCAAGCAGAAGCCTGTATTGGTGGGAGGGGAAATGGTTGCGCAGAGAAAAAGCTTCAGAGATATGTCAAGGTATTGAGAGTTAGGCAGTGATAAGAAAGGGAAGTCGGTTATTTGTCTATACAATAAAAGCATCAAATATATAATTTCCGTTGTCTTATTTTTTATTTATTTAAATAGCTCTTTATCTGTTTCATTTCCTCTAATCCTGGCTTCTGTAACGTGAATTTCCTCAGAGATCAATAAAGTCTTGTTTTATTGACAGTGCTGGGTATTATTGTTTAAGAGACTTTATTTCTGAACCGAAAAGGCAATCATATTCTAATTATGCTAACATGACACATATACAGGTGTTGTTCTACAGAGTAACACATTCTTAAAGGCTTTTAACATTTGTCAAGCTTTCTATTTGGGCTGTAACCAGGATTTTAAAAATGATAAGGTCATCTAAGGCCATGAGTCCATCATTCCCTAACCCTCAGAAAATGTTGACCTGACAACAACAATTAAGTCTCCATAATGTTTTATTACATAGATTTATCATGGTTGATTTATTCAGCTATGTTTTCTGAAAGATGTTATGTCCCCAAGACTGAATAAAATTATAATTGGGAAACACTGAATCCTTTATTTTCATTATTATTTATGTTTTATTGCTGGCCTAAAAGTGGTTACATTTAAGGCTGAAACTAATGGATCAGCAAAAACAACAACAACCTTGTGTTACATTTTGTTGATTGAATTTAAACTCCACACATGTTGCTAAACCCCCAAAACTCACAGAGGACATGAGTTAAATGAACTGAGAACAAGAGATCACAACACATTAGAGCTGAAACAGTTTACCAATTGACTGATTAGCTGATTGACAGAAAATTAATAAGCAACTATTTGGTAATAACTGATTGTTTAAGCCATCTTTTTTTATCCATAAATCACTGGTTTGGTATAAATATGTCCTGTCCTGTTTTTTTGTCTTCTGTGACAGTAAATTGAACATGTTGGGGTGATCAGATAAAACAAGACATTTGAAGATGTCACCTTGGACTATGGGAAATTGTGATGCTAATAATGTTTAGTTGCAGCTACATAGTTCTATGGTATGCAGCCCAATGATGAATCACTTCTACAATATCATTGTGATCACACATCTTTTTATAACAGTATCGGTAAAGACATTTGCGTTTAACACGTTGTAAAAACGAGACTTTTATTTGTAAAGTCTACGCCGGAAGCGTCGTAGTTTTTCTGCCACCTTGACAGAGCCGAGCTTTATGACAATTAATATTGGGAGCGACCTCACGCGGCCTTTACCGTACGGCCGCTCATAAACGGCGTATAATCCCGGTGGGGATGTGTGCGGGGCGGGCAGCCGGTGAGAGACACGTGTCTGAGTGTGTAGCGCCGATAAGCTTTACTGGGTCAGGTGAAAAACACACACGGGGGCGCGTTTCAGACCGAATGCACTCGTTAACCTTAGCAGGCGCGTGCCCGCCCGCTCGCTCTCCGCGGAGGCGACGGTTCCGCGCGCTGATGTGTCTGGCTGCATCTGCTGGGAGAAGAGGACGGGTGCGCTCCGGTTTAACATTACCTGCTGGTGTCGGGAGAGCCGGGAGGTGGTGGGGGGGTTCGATCCACCGGACAACCCACAGTCGTTACATAACGGTTGTCCGGTTGCCGTGATCTTCCTCACACCGTATAATATAACTCACCAAGTTCACTCGCCCCGTGCACGAACCGCTCTGTCTTTACGCGCACATCACGGTTTGGCTCCGGAGCGCGCAAGCGATGACTTTAGGAGATGACTGTAGCTTAACGTTACGGCTGCCGGTGTGCGTTCACGACCCAAAATGTAATGTTTATATTTACCGTGTTGTCCGTCCCTCAGGCACACGGACCGTGACGGTCGTCGCTCTCTCTCCTCTCGTTCACCCTCGATCTCGCTCTCTCACTCTCTCTCTCTCTCTCTCTCTCTCTCTCCCTCCTCGCGCTCTACCGGGTCTTCTCTCTCCGCTGCTGGCTCGCGCTCCCCCCGCCTGCTTCTCTCTCTAGTCTCGCTCTCTCACCAACCGGCCTGCTCGCTCTCTCACGAGCCGCAGAGGCTGCCTGCACCGGAGAGAAAGTTTCTGCCGGGTCCTAAAGTCTACAATACAGCATAGACTCAGCACACGCACGCACGTTCGCACGTGCACGCTCACACGCACGTGCACGCGCACACTTCAGCACGTGAAGACAGGTGCAGACGAGCTATAGCTAAAATTATATATTTCCATGAAATAAACAACTTAAATCTAACTTTCAAACAAGTTCAGGTGAAGTATTGATTTGCAAACACAAGTATTTCAGAGCTAGTTTAGTGACATCATTATGAGAAATTGATGAGTCAGTAAATAATGTTTTATATCAATTTACATGTTGAATCTATACCATGAAACACTACATTTAGTGGGAGAGCAGAACCCTTGTTGATTACAGCCAAATTAATAAAAATAACAAAATACAAATAAACAAATAAAAACACCATATTGGCCGACATATAAGACAATATTTTTTTCTGGAAAGTACGATAAAAAACATGGGTTTATTTTGAGAACTAGATGATTAACGGTATTATTCACAACAGCAGATATCCGTTTTGAAATGGAAAGAGTGCCTCCTACAAAGAGTGTTGCATTACGGGTTGTGTGTTGTCTTATTGTCACTAGGCTAGCAAGTTTATACGTTTTAAGTCAGTGGAAAGTGCATCATTAAGAGTTTGTCAGTGCTTGGGAAACCCTGTTCAACCAATTCTGACAGCTCATGTACAGTAACATGGTTTAATATAAATTCCTTGAGTCAAATCTGGTGTCACAGATGATGAGGAGCTCAAAAATACAGTCTAAAAGTGCCAGAAAAAAATAATTTGGACTGCTTCCAACAACCTGAAAGGAGCTGCCTAATGTTCTACGTTTACCAATATTCGGGTCAGTATGGTTGATTTATTCTTGAGCAATTACTCAATCTGGAATTGAGTGTTACATAACTACCCTAAACCTGAGAATCAACATCCCTAATTACCAACCGGGCAAAGCCGTAAAACTGCCCTGAAGGGAATCTAGTTTAGAATTTAGTTTTTAAGCCTTTATTTCTGTTTATCTTGTACTTACATGGGACATATTCTGAAATACATGTAGTGCTTAATTAAGTGAAGTAAACAAATTCCGAACACATACAAATAGTGGGAGACGTGGCGTCAATAGGGGCCTGCAGCTCATTTTTGCACGAGGGCAAATGATTAAAAATAAGAGTGTGTTTTCTAAACCAGTAACTCACTGACATTTTCACAGAAACACACAATTAAGGCTGATTACTGATTACCATGAGACATCAAATCTACTTCCGACTGTTATTACTTCAGCTGAGGTTATGCATAAATGGCATATATTCCTAAAGTACTAGGAAACATTTTAAGTTGTTTGCACATAGTGTTGCTAAAAAGGACTGTTAAGTTGTTACTATTGCAACATACAGGGAAATCACTGTTTTGTGTTTAAACATATCCGACCTTATCATCACCATACAAAAACGCCGATATTGGACTATTCTGCAAAACCTCCAAGTATGTTCAATGCCAGTGTTTTATAACATCCAGTGTCAGTGCTTTTAAAGTAATCTTGCTTTCTACAACCCCAAATCAGAAAAAGTTGGGACAGTATGGAAAACACAAATAAAAAGAAAGTAGTGATTTCTAAATGTACTTTGACTCGTATTTCATTGCAGACAATACAACAGCACATAATTTAATGTGTTCCTCGTGATTTTTATTGTTTGTTTTTTTTCAAAAAAAACAAAATTCCTATTTTGGTTCTTGCAACACATTTCAAAAAAAGTTGGAACAGTAAAGCATTTACCACTTTGTAATGTTGCCATTCCTTTTCACAACACTTAAAAGACGTTTAGGGACTGAAGACACCAAGTGATGAAGTGTTTCAGGTGTAATTTTGTCCCATTCTTGCTGCAAACAAGTCTTAAGGTGGGCAACAGTACGGGGTCTTCATTGTCGCATTTTGCACTTCAAAATGCGCTACATTCTCTATTGGAGACAGGTCGGGACTGCAGGCAGGCCAGTCAAGTACCCGTTTCCTCTTCCTCTGCAGCCAGGACTTTGTAATGTGTGCAGAATGTGGTTTTGCATTATCTTGTTGAAATATGCATGGACGTCCCTGGAAAAGATGTCTTCTTGAAGGCAGCATATTGTGCTCCAAAATCTCTATGTACTTTTCAGCATTAATGGTGCCATCACAGAAGTGCAAGTTACCTTTGCCAAGGGCACTGACACAACCCCATACCATGACAGACCCTGGCTTTTGGACTTGTTGCTGGTAAAAGTCTGGATAATCCTTTTCTTCTTTGGTCCGGAGCACACGGCGTCCATTTCTCCCAAAAAATACCTGAAATACTGATTCATCTGACCACAGTACACATTTCCACTGTGTGATGGTCCATCCCAGATGCCTCCGAGCCCAGAGAAGTCGACAGCGCTTCTGGACACTGTTAACATAGGGCTTCCTTTTGGCACAGTACAGTTTTAACTGGCATTTGTGGCTGTAACTACGTATTGTGGTACTTGACAAAGGTTTGCCAAAGTAGTCCTGAGCCCATGTGGTGATATCGCTTATAGATGAATGACGATTCTTGATGCAGTGCCGCCTGAGGGCTCGGAGATCACGGTTGTTCAACCTTAGGCTTGCGCCCTTGTCCTTTACGCACTGAAATTCCTCCTCATTCCTTGAATCTTTTAAGTATGTTATGCACTGTTGAAGGTGAAATAAGCAAATGTCTTCCAATCTTTCTTTGAGGAACATTGTTTTTAAACATTTCAATAATTTTTTTCACGTATTTGTTGTGAAACTGGCGATCCTCGGCCCATCTTTGCTCCTAAAGGACTAGACCTTTCTTGGATGCTGCTTTTGTACCAAATCATAATTACAATCACCTGTTGACATCACCTGTTTCAAATCACATCATCATTTAACCAATTTACCTGATTACTAGCCCTTAATTGCTCCTGTCCCAACCTTTTTTGGAATGTGTTGCAGGTCTGAATGACAGGAAAGGATGTATATTTACAAATGAAATTAAGTTGATCAGACATAACATGAAATATTTTGTGTTCACATTGTCTGCAATGAAATACAAGTCAAAGTACATTTAGAAATCACTACTTTCTTTTTTTATTTGTGTTTTTCATACTGTCCCAACTTTTTCTGATTTGGGGTTGTACAATATCTGTTCACAGAAACTACAGTATAGTCGAGGTTAGGAAAAGATGATTGACTCAGGTGTCTGGCCATGCTCATATTCATTGGAAAGGGTAATATGAGCTTCTTGTAACAATATGCTGTATATTTGATGTCTACAGCCTAGAGGCAAACTGTCCTATCTGTCTACAGGCCAGGGTCAAGTCGGAGCATAAACCTTTTTTTGAAATGTGATCTTTTAAATTGAACCAATACTTTCACAGGTTGCAAATGTCTTGAGTTTCAAGCAGTTCACCTGTTAGATTTTTTTTGAGTAGTTTGTAGAGGCCTAAAAAGGTAAAACGTTCCAGTTTCATAATACAGACAGGTTGACACAAGTCAGAAAATAAGTAACTTGATTTGTGTAGCAAATACAATTTTTTTTCTTATTTCCTATCTTTTTAATAATGTTATGATTAAATAATAGTAGGGAACCACTATGTTTTAAAGGGTTTGGACTCAAATGTAGTATTACACACAGTTACCGTTACAAAGAGTTCTTTTTACCTGTTTATTCTGTTACCTGTCCACACCTACAACCAAGTGAATGCAACAAATGTACCCGTTTTCTCGCTTGGCGGGTTAGTTTCTTCTAGTCTCCTTTCTCCACAGGTTCCTAAACAGGTCAAGCTGAAGCATGCTGCAACAAGCTGAAACCTGCTCTGCTAACAGCTGTGTACACAATATTCGAGGAAAGATAGGAAAAGCAGTAAATGTATAAGCGGATCAGACAGACTGAGGGCAAGTGGGAAAATCTTAAAAACTAGACAAAGTAACTCCTGATATGCTGTGAATATTACAGTATGTAAGAGGATGCATGAGTTGTATTTTTCTTTAACTCATAGTGAAGTGTGGATTCAGTGTAAAACATGTAGAAATGTGTGTGGTCTCTCCGTTTACCAACATCTAGACAGAAAGGTGGATAATGTCACTTTTTCTAAGGCTGCAAACAACGATTACATTCATTATTGATTCATCTTGTCTATTCTTTCAATCAACTTTAATAGTTTAGCCTAAAAAATGTTTAAAAAAAACACCCAACGTAATGTCTTCAAACTGCTTGTTTTATCTGGCCAACAGTCCCAAATCCAAAAACTATCCTATTTACAACAATATCAAACAGAGAAAAGCAGCAATAAGCTTCTGTCGGATTTTGTTTTTCCGCTTCATAAATTACTCAGATGTTTCGTTGATTATTAAAATAATTGACGCTTACAGAATTAACTGTTACTTCAACTCTTAATGAGATCAAACTGACTTTTATTGCATTATAGTTGATTTTTTGCTCCAGAAGAGAAGGTTAACTTAGTTTGACTGTTGAGAAGAAGAAAGTGTAAAGATCCCTAATAAACAGGGTCATAACTGCACTGTGTCAGTAAGTATAGAAGGTGGTGGTGGTGGTGGGGGGGGGGAGGGGGGTTATATTTATAGCAGTCAGTGAGGTCACCAACAGCAGTCAACCTCAATGAGCTTTATTCAGTCTATAGTTTACACCCCCACCTTGCATACACACTCTCACAAATGCACATCGTGACCTCTGAAGGAAGCTCATGGGAAAAGTGAGAGCTGCTCATCCATACTAATGAGGACAATAAATCAGGGGGAACGTTTTAAAAGTCGTATTATGCAGGAAAAACATTGGGTATTTTAAATACCCAATGTTTAATTTATTATAGCAAATGAATGCAGAAATTTAAATTGGTCAGAATATTGCATATATAATAAATATGAAATTATTTAGTTCAGGCTATGCTTTTGGTGCCTTTACCTGCATGGCAACAAATGCCTGTTAAAAGAAAACTGGCCAAAACATTTTCCTTAGACCTGCAGACCACTACTGACCTCAATCAGAATCGTCTGCCCTGCCAATCTCCTGCTTCTCTCTCTCTCTCCCCTAAAATATCTTCCAGTGTCCATCTGGTCAATGAACTGAAGGGTATACCGGTACAATAGCATTAAAGGTCCCATGACGGGGATGGTACTCTTTTGATGCTTTTATATAGGCCTTAGTGATCCCCTAATACTGTATCTGAAGTCTCTTTTATATAGGCCTTAGCGGTTCCCTAATACTGCATCTGAAGTCTCTTTTATATAGGCCTTAGTGGTCCCCTAATACTGTATCTGAAGTCTCTTTTATATAGGCCTTAGTGGTCCCCTAATACTGTATCTGAAGTCTCTTTTATATAGGCCTTAGTGGTCCCCTAATACTGTATCTGAAGTCTCTTTTATATAGACCTTAGTGGTCCCCTAATACTGTATCTGAAGTCTCTTTTATATAGGCCTTAGCGGTTCCCTAATACTGCATCTGAAGTCTCTTTTATATAGGCCTTAGTGGTCCCCTAATACTGTATCTGAAGTCTCTTTTATATAGGCCTTAGTGGTCCCCTAATACTGTATCTGAAGTCTCTTTTATATAGGCCTTAGCGGTTCCCTAATACTGCATCTGAAGTCTCTTTTATATAGGCCTTAGTGGTCCCCTAATACTGTATCTGAAGTCTCTTTTATATAGGCCTTAGTGGTCCCCTAATACTGTATCTGAAGTCTCTTTTATATAGGCCTTAGTGGTCCCCTAATACTGTATCTGAAGTCTCTTTTATATAGACCTTAGTGGTCCCCTAATACTGTATCTGAAGTCTCTTTTATATAGAGCTTAGTGGTCCTCTAATACTGTATCTGAAGTCTCTTTTATATAGACCTTAGCGGTCCCCTAATACTGTATCTGAAGTCTCTTTTATATAGACCTTAGCGGTCCAGGTCAGGTCAAGGTGGAGGGTGGGGGTGTGGCCTTGACCAACTGCCACTTTGCTCGTTTGAAAGCCATGATGTCTCTCTCTCATAGGTTGGCCAAATTCTCTGGGCGGGCAAAGCAGAGAAAGGGGAGGTAACCATGCTCCTTATGATGACATAAGGAGAAGATTCCAGAACGGCTCATCTGAGCTTTCATCTTCTCAAAGGCAGAGCAGGATACCCAGGGCTCGGTTTACACCTATCACCATTTCTAGCCACTGGGGGACCATAGGCAGGCTGGGGGAACTCCTATTAATGTTAAAAAAAACATGCCATGGGACCTTTAACAGGGACATTTAGTTTTCAGTGATAACATTCTGTGGAGACTGATATTGTTTTTAATACTACAAAGATAGCAGGCTGTATTAATGACAAGTAGGGCGCTTCAGATATGGATATAGGTCATGGAAATTGTATTGACTCAAACATCACATACACTTGTTTATGTTGCTGCCTTTTGAGTCCGGGGGGGGGGGGGGGGGGGGGAATTAATACCAACAGTCACAGAGACAGACGAAACTCAAGTTTTACATTAAATATTATTTATTGCAGATGAAACACTTTTCACTCACAGCGTCAGCTCAGGCAGGTTCAGAGCTGAATGGCTTTACAGTTTCATGTGAGGACGCGTCTGTCCTGTCAGTCACTCTCAATCTCTCTTTCTCACACGCACAAACAGTCAGTCAATCTGAAAATGTGATAATCACAGATGCAAGCTGTCAGTCAAACTATGTGGAGGGCTGGTGAAGCCTGAAAGAAAAGAAAAAAAAAAAATCGCCAACTGAAAACGAATCCAAAAAATGTACAACAGTTATATACAGCTTCTCATGAGCCGAAACCAAAACCCTGAAAAATATTTTTGATAAAATTATTTCACATCTGCTGCATGAAAATAAATCAACCTGACCTGATTCGAGCTCAGTAAGTCACTTTGGGTTATGTTTGATTTGTATGCAGAAACCAGTCTGAAGATTTTTGGGGTGCTATGTATGTACTGTAGTTCGACAAAATATGAATATAATTGCGTGAAACAAATTTTCCTTTCTTCCTCATTCCTTCAAACCACCCTTTAAAAGACCAGTTCTAACAGAGGGACATACTTCCTTACACTTTGCTACTCTACACTGTTGAAGCAAATGGTTTTAAATTCTCTCTCCCTCACACACACAGTAATCAGATATCTCCTCTTTGACTATATAGTCCCACTGCAGTACCGAGATCCACAGAGAGGCCTGGATAATCTGAGCTGCTGTCATACCAGCACCCATGGCACTTATCTCTTCCAGGTTTCAGACACCTGGACCAGGACTTCAGCTTTCCACCCTACACTGGGCTGGGCTTGATATACAGCAGGAAATGTCCCATTAAAGCTTATCGTCTTAGCAGGGCCAGACCACCCTCACAGACACACAAACACTAAAACTAAATGAATAAATGTCTAAAATCAAAACAAGGCAATAAATACTAAGCACACAGTGCCGAAACTTAAAACGTTACAACTCACTTCTCGTCTTTCCACTTTTTTCTCTCCACTATGGTTACATCCTGTATCTCCTTCCTGAAACGTTCCTGCACTATCCTTCACAAATTTCCTAAACACATCCTTCTATCTCTTCATGGTGTCCCTCTCACTTACTTGACCCCTCAAAAACCAGAGCGCGCACACACGCGCACGCACACACGCACACACACACACGCACGCTACAGTATAAATCAGTAGGTTTCAGATTCCTCGTTGATCAAATCAAAACAAAAGTAAATCCACAGTGACAAGACACACAGAATCACAGCTATATATCAGTAGGAAACCAGCGGTCGTTTGGTGTCCAGCATCGCGATTGGTTGATTGGCAGTGGAGCTCTAACCCCCATTGACTAACGATCAAAATACGAAGATATATTTTAATTCCAGCAGGGTCAGTCTTCTTTGGCTTTGATGAAACATCACTCTGCCTGAGGAGAGAGCGACAGAACAGTCAGACAACTATTATTGACAACAAAAATTATTTTCTTTATATTCTATCATGTCATGTTCGACATTTTGGGAAATGCACTTATTCACTTTCTTATCGAGAATTAAATTGATAATACTCTTGTGTCTAAAAGGGAAATATGAAGCTAGAAGCCAGCTGCCGGTTAGCTTAGCTTAGCATAAAGAAAGAAAAAAAATCTACTTTGGGTTTACAGAATTTCAAAGTTGATAAATACTACTATCACACTTCAAGTTCAAACGCATAAACAAGTTGTTGCTTTGAGTCATCAAATCATTCCGTTTGTCCCATAAAACGTGAATGCAGCCTTTTTGTTCTGAAGCTGAAACATTTCTAACCTGCCCATTAAGTAATTGAGGCAGAGAGTAGTAGTTTCATCTTTGAATATTTGGTATCTGCTAACTAGTTATCTTTTGTTGTGCTATTGAAAAAACTGTTTATTATCATGTAATTGAAAAAGGGCAGTTAAACTAAATCACTTACTGTTTCTGTTTGTCCTGCGATCATTTTAACCTGCTAGAGAGAGAAAGACGGTTTGTTAGCAGAGGACATTGCAGTGTGAAGCCAAAGTGTTAACAGGTTTCTGCCAGAAACTGTAATAAGAACCAGACCAGTTCTGAGCATAGAAACATAAAAGAACTGTACTTGGCAGGTGCTACACAAACTGAATGAGTCCAGAAAGAAAACTTTCGTGGACAGTCTAACGTAGTATTTTATCTTTAAACGTTAAGACTTAACTGTGTTGAACGGTGGGGCTGAACCCTGGCCTCCTGTCTGTCTGGCTGTTCGGGGGTCGGTGGGTTAGTACTGCAGGTTAGTATTCTTATAAGCGTTTAGTCTGGGCTCAGTGAGCAGACCAGGAAGTAGTTTCACCGCTTCGTCTCTGCAGGTGGTCCTCTTGTATAGAGGAGGGGCTCCATAAAGCATGGCTAATGAGATGGCATATTTATGAAGCTTGCTGCAGTGCAGACGAGAGAGAGCACCTGGAGAATAAGTGGAGTCGTATAGAGACTGTGCACGTGGTCTCACAGACACAGAAAGACATGCAGGAAAAGCCGCAAGTACAAGTGCATTAAACGTCTTAGTAAATACCTCATGATGTAAGCCAGAGGGACTTTTATGTGTGCAAAAAAAGATAAAAACAAGACTCAGTTCCATTATCTCCAATAAACTCAAGGGGTCATACAGTTCAGTATATTAATATATTTTAGGAAAATTAGCCAACTGATGTATTCCACCTGTGACTGAGGTTTTCTGCAGCCAATGCTGTATTATTAGTATTTACTTCAGATAAATTCATCTTAATATTTATATTTATAGATGTTTGTAAAATCTGCAGTTAACCCTTTTCTACTTTGGACTTTACTTCCAAATCATAGTACTTCTCCATTACATTTTGACTGTACTACATTTATCTGACAACTACAGTCACTTGTTACTTTGATTTTATATACAAAACATAAGATCATGATATGATGCATTATTATAGATTAAAGGTGCTGCATACCCACACAGGTTTTTTTCAGTTATGTGGCTGAATAGGTTCATGTTGGAGTTGAGCCCAGCTCATGATTTAAATGAGGTCACCAATAACAATGATACAGTTGTCCTGCAACAAAACTAACAGGAGAGCTCCTGAAGTCCTGAAAAATGTGTCTATTCTTTATCTTGTTTTAAAAGATAATAAACTGTGTGCACAAAATATTATCTTTCAGGACCTTGGGGGGTGGCAATCTGCATTCTTATATATAATATATATTATAATTTAAGTTGTTGGTAATACTTAAGTACTTTTACTCAAGTAGAATTTTGACTTTTACTTGTAACAGAGTAATTGTATATCGTGTTACTTTCACTTAAGTGAAGTATATGAATTATCACCACTGTCTTTTAATAGTTTTACCCGTTTTTGCCCCTTTACAATGCTGGCAATGCAAAAAAACAACATCACCATCAGAAAGAAGTTCATTCGTGCCCTAGAGAGATGATCTCTGAAAAGTCATGAGATCAAATTTCTATGCTTTCTTGTTTCATATCAAAAATGATTTTCCATGAATAACCATGCAAAATGTAATCTGATCTCAGCTATAAATTCTCTCCAGTTCTCGTCCTTTTACGTGAACACTTTCAGAAAACCCCTCTAAAAAAGGAAGCGTTGAGTCAATGGTAGACTTTTATTTGTTTCATTCAAATTTATTATTTATATTTACGTATCATGTTATTTTATTGTTTGGTGTTGGTTTTGCATGTTAAATATAACATTTTAAAAACACTGATTACTTGCATCTGGGTTTAGATGTGTTAATTAAAGCTATAGTGCGTAGTTTCTGTCTCCCCCATGAGGAATTCTAAGTAATAACAACAAAACTGTCGGCACGTCCGCATGATACAAGCCTTCCGTGATCGCGAACGCCCCCACCCTTCCTCCATGCAGTTGCTAGTAGCCAAGGAGGACACGGAGGATTAAAAAAACACGATGGACTCTTCAGAAGAGGTTATTATCTTCACTTGAGCTTCTGCGCAGGAAAGTCACCGGAAGACCCAATCTTCATCCAGAGAGAGTTGTGTGGAGCTGATAGTCTTAATTAGCTTTGTAGCAACTCATTTGGCAACGGCTTGAATGCAACAGATGTTTATTAATATCAAAAAGTTACGCACTAAAGCTTTAAGCAATACTGAGACCGATGTCAAACAACTCATGGGAGTCCCAATGCAGAGGTTAAGCATTATAATGATTATGTTAGTGTGAATTTCTTTTAGCAAGTGAAGCAAATGAAAAAGAGGATAATAATTCAGTGTGAAAAGATAACGTGAGGTAATGAGGACATACCTCTGTCCTTCCCGTTTAGCAATCTCTCCTCTTCCTCCCGAACATCATCTGGTAAGAAAAGAGGGTAATATGTCAACATATGTTGGACCAAAACTTCATTACTCTTAGATTTATAATTACATTTTATACAGAAAGAGTTAAAACTTAACACTCTTGATCCGTTTTATACCCAAATATATAAACATCAAAATATTTTTGTGAAAAGTGGATAATTTCAAAGCTACAAAGATGTCAAAAGAACCTCTGCATGATACTGTGTGTGTGTGTGTGTACCAGAGTGGAGCTCTTTGACCAGTGAGGACACAGTGTTGGTGATGGAGTCGGCTGCTACCAGAAGGTCATTCCTCAGGTTCCTTCTCGGGCCTGTTATGGAAAGACGTGAGAAAAAGATCCAATATTGTACGTCACTGATACTGTACTCTGATGTTGAGGTGATACATTATCATTCACTATATGAGATCTCAATACCATTCTTTTACTGTCTCACTGTGGCACCAATCACAACAGGGTTAGGGTTATACATCATAAAAAACTCAACAACCTAATGCAGAATAAAAAAAAGAAGCTATTTAACTGATACAGCAAAATAACAAATCACGTTTAAAAGTGAACTTGCCTTCTTTCCCTTTTCTTACACATGACATATTTTTCTCAAGAATGCATCTACAGTAGAGTAGAATTAAACAAATAACTGTATAACTTAGGACAAGCCTTTTTTTAAACAGTTATATCGAAGATTTTTTTCAACTTGTGAAATCATATACTTGGTTATATATATATATATATATATATATATATATATATATATATATATATATATATATATATATATATATATATATATATATATATATATATAAATATATATATATACTTGGTTATATATATATATATAAATATATATATATACTTGGTTATATATAAATATATATATATACTTGGTTATATATATATATATATATATATATATATATATATATATATATATATATATATATATATATATATATATATATATATATATATATATATATATAGCTAAAACTCTTAACAGGGAAAGCTGATAAAAGTGGTGGAACAACATGTAAACCTTGTTAAGTCAGGAATAAATCCTACCAGAAACATCACTCTGTGTCTCAAAGAGGTGAAAAAAAAACCAACGATGTATATTGTCTCAGAGTGTTAACTAAACCAACACCATAAAACCACCAAGACCATAAAAACAATAATTATTTTATGGATGTTTTTTTTACCCTGCTGTAAGTTCCAGACTTACCTTGGGCAAACGCTTCTTGTACGTCACCACCAACCCCAGCGAGTGAATCTTGAGGAGCGTACATGTGAGCCTGCGGAGATGCAGCACCTACGGAGCGAATGGTTGATGGGCTCGGTCGAGAAGGAGAGGCGTGAGAAGAGCCAGCCGCCTGCGCCTAAGAGATAGATTTATAAGGGGTTGTTGCACATCATCATTTATGACTTTCAGAAACATCTGTCTAACTGACATCACCTCCACAATGTAATAAAAGTTCTAGTAACTGCTGGAAAAAGGTGAGTATTTAGGTCCTGATTTGAAAAATTAAGCAGTTTCTTCATTGCTTGTAAAGTTGACTTATGTTTGACATTTGAAGTTTCTGCATGAAATAAGGGCTGAATCCCACATTACCACCACTGTGAGTCCAACATAAGGGGGATAAACTTACTGCCTGTCGCTGTTCCTCATCCTACAGGGCCACAACATGGGCAGTCGAAAACAAATGGGGAGGAAAAGGATGGAAAAGAAGAGGTCAGGTACAGTCAGAGCTGGAAAAGGGTGACATTTTTAAGGAGGCAATAGCAAAGAGAAAAGTGAGGCTTGTTACAGTGAGGACAGGCAGGGAAGTGTGAAGAAAAAGGAAAACTTTGCCCTCTAGTGTGTGACAATACACCATGCTGAAAACAATAGTCAGTGTGTGTGTGTGTGTGTGTGTGTGTGTGTGTGTGTGTGTGTGTGTGTGTGTGTGTGTGTGTGTGTGTGTGTGTGTGTGTGTGTGTGTGTGTGTGTGTGTGTGTGTGTGTGTGTGTGTGTGTGTGTGTGTGTGTGTGTGTGTGTGTGTGTCACCTTGAGCAGCTTCATCAATCCCTCGAGCTGTACCATCAGTTCCCTCCTGCTCTCTTGCAGAGATGACATCCTCTGCTCCAGCTCATCTTTCCTTTGTCTGCAACACACACCAACCCTCCATTACTGTCACATAACAAGTGTGTCAGGAGGCAGCAACAAAAGAACAGAGAAGGCAGAAGACATAGATCAACTGAAATAATTTGAGGTTACAAAAGGTACACAAATACAGAAAGGCAAAAGGACAGAATGTTAAAAACTCTGTGAGCTCTGAGGTTAGACTTACTGGTCACATTTAAAGCTTTAGTGCGTAACTTTTTGATATTAATGAATGTCCGTTACATTCAAGCCATTGCCAAATGAGTTGCTACAAAACTAATTAAGACTATCAGCTCCACACAACTCTCTCTGGATTTCTCAGCATGACTATGTTCCGAAGATTGTGTCCTGCGACTTTCGCCTCTGTGTCCTCCTTGGCTACTAGCAACTGCGTGGCGGAGGAGTGGAGGAGGAGTGGGGGCTGTGCGCGATCACGGAAGGCTTGTATGATGTGGACGCGCAAACAGTGTTGTTGTCGTTACTTAGAATTCCTCATGGGGGCGACATAAAACTATGCACTATAGCTTTAAACTCCGGTCCTGCATCTCCAGATTTGATCTGGTACAAATTAATTTGCATTTAGCAAGCTAATAGTATCCATGTCTGTTAGCCAGATCAAAAATCTAGCATAAATGTAGGTAGGCCTTAACACACTCCAGTCCAAGCTACTTTGGTTGGTACAGTACCACAAGGTTTATGAGTAGATAAAACACAGTTGGAAAACTGCAAAACCTTCTCTCTTACACTTCTGCAGACAGTTGTCAAGTGGCCTGGTAAGCGAAATAAGAGACTCAGGTCAACCAAGTAGGCATTTGAGCACAAGATCATCCTTGAAAGGATCCTGGGAGATCCCCAAACAGCAGAAGGTGAGAGCATTCCCAGAGAAAATGCAAATCGTAGAGCGTGAGAACACCATGAGCCTCTGAGACAGACCACAATACCTTGAAACCAAACTTTGACATCTTGAAAACACCATCAAGTCTGATGTACACTGGTTCTCAGATGGCAGAAGCAACAGGGACGTTCATCATGCACTTATGTCTGCTGAAAAACGCTCTAGTGTCAACCACCAAGGCCTTTAAAGACTTTGAGAAGTACAGATTGAATCCAAACTGCATTTGATAAATTCTTAATATTTACAGTGAGTTGGCAGCAAAAAGAAGCCAAAATGTAAGAGTCAACACACATAACATCATACTAGAGAGGTGTTTACAATATTTTTTTCCAAACAGTATGTGGTCTGGATGGGACATTAAAGCAGAAGCTTTCCTTCTTTTCCTTTCCTTCTCCTCATATGTTAAGAAAAATGAGTAAATAAGCAAATAGTCAGACAAGAGTTATGCAGTATACTCCAGATTTGAGTCACTATGATCTCAAAGTAAAGCTTTAACAGTAGGATTGACAAAAGGTTTTTAAAAAACGATCTTAAACAAGGACATGATAGGAAAGATTACCATGACTGCAAGTTCAAAGAGGTGACACCATCGCACAATTTCAGATAGAGATATTACTGATAATGACTATAATTTACACACATAAATAGTATCGACCGTTGAGATGTGAAGAGGGAAAGAAGACTTGGACATTTTAGGGTACAAAATTGGTGTGCATTTAACATATTACAATAAAATAGAGTGTAGTTACCTTGAATTATGGGAATTAGCTATTGTGTGTTATTAAGGTTGTTTCTGTTTCATTTATATAATTTAGTCCCAAATCAGAAACATGCTCCATTCATCACATTATATTTTTAATATTCTAGTCGAAACCACTTACAAAGAAAGAAACAGTACATTTTGTGACTTCCACAACTTAAAGCCACTCTGTGTAGAATTTTAAAACTTTTGAATTTGGCGCCACTGAGTGGCCACATCCATGACTGCGATTGAGGCATTTTTCTAACAAACGTTCAGCATCACAAGAAGAAAAAAGATGCACCAATCAAATACAAATCAGTGGATTTAAAGCTGCTAGTATCCTTCCATCATCCTTACTGCAACTCTCTCTCTAGCAGAATTGTTATTGCTTTAAATCAAGTCTCACTCCTCTCCCTTGGAATTTTGTTTTTTAGAAATCGCATGAACATGTTGGAAGAGAGTTTTACGTTGGCTTTTCTCAAAATCCACCATCTGTCACCGCCATCTGCCATAAAGCACTCTCCCTCTGTGCTGCAAAGCAACGCGGCAGATTTCCAGCCAAATCTGACACTGTGGCACACAATGTAGAAAACGCAAGGTAGCTGACAAACTTTGATTGTTTTTTTAAAATATGTTTGGACATCAAATCTGTGGATACGACAACAACAAAAAACTAATGATTGTTATAGCATGTGTGTGCAGCAGGAGACCAGACTACCCATTTCCTGGGCAGTTCCGGTGTTTACAGTACCTGAGCAGACGAAGCTCGGCCAGCAGAGTCGGGTTGGTGCTGCCTTTCCCCGGACTGGCCTGGCACGCTGCGTCATGCTCTACACGGAGACGTTTGATCTCTGCCAAGATCTCTCTGGGAAATGAAAAACATACTGGTGAGCTACTGTTAAGGCTGGGGGAGCATTACATGACTGAACAGACTGTGAATAGACATGGCAAGAACACACTAAACACTTCCGCAGGCTTTTGCAGATTATATGGAGGAATGAGGAATAAATTGCATAACTTCTCCAATTTCCCCCGAAAATAAAACCACTGTTCTCTAAACATGGGGTAAAACTGGGCCAGTAAAACCACCAGACAGGGACACCTGAAATCCTTCTGCATATATAAAGTCACAAATACAACTACAACGTGACAGATAACTAAAAGTTAATTAATTAAAATTGGTTACTCCTCCACTATTCACACATTTCTACCTGTTTTTGCATTCCAGCTGAGCAATGAGCTCCCTCTTCTGTTTGTTCACATCAAAGTTGATGCTCCGGTTAGGTATCACCTGAAAGACACTGAGTTAGTGGAGCTCACTGACTGTGTGATGACCATTTATCATTTAACAACCAAAAGATGGTCCAAGTTTACAGAGAGAGACCACGCACAATTGTGCGTCAGAGCTCTATGTATACGTAACACAGAAGTACTTAGTTGTGTTTTTATGTATTAGCAGTTTACTGTGTGAGAAAAAGGTGTTGTTGACTCACTCCTGTGCTGTCAGTCTCTGCCAGTCGGGAGGTGTAGCGGGCGATCAGTTTGTGCTCTTCATCTTCTCTGCTGGGACTGTCCACACTACTGACACACAGAGAGTAGGACAATCAGCAACTTACTCACAGCACCATAAACTAATGATCTTTTTTTTTTTAACTCTTCCCAAGCCAATGTTTCCCCAGGAGCTGACAACCGTTTTAAATCCTGTCGTCCTGCACCCAAGCGTAGAGAGCAAAGCACAGCACAGGTAAACCCCATCAAGGGTAGCAAGGAAGCTATTTCCCGTTGCTAGGTAACGACATGTTATCTCATTGGTTGCACTTTGGAAAGGTCAGCGGCAACTAGGTCAAAGTTCAAATAATTTTAACTTTGAGGGCAGCGTAAAGCGGCAAATCCGAGCGGTGCGCGACACCAAGGGTAGCGCAGCGCATAGTTGGGCGCTCTCCCCGTAGGAAACCAACGGATCGGCCGGCGCAAAGCGTTTTTCCCGCCTTTCATGTGTAGGCAGCTTAATATATACAGACGATTTACACATTGATTTCTTTTGTTTTGACTTGATCTTTGCTCTTCACTACAAATGTGGATGCACTTTGACTAAATTCAGGTCTATCTGTCCTGCACTCTCACCTTGGGGTGGTCTGGAGGCGATTCACATACGCAGCGATCAGCGCGTGTTCCTCATTCATACGCTGAGCGGCTGCCAAACTGGACGAGAGAAAAACAGAAAAAACGTG